>VDFB02179234.1:95429619-95846948 GCA_007258455.2 Sequoia sempervirens
TCCATCGTCACGTGGTTGGCCCTGTTAAGTAGAGAATATTAAACTATTCTCGAAACAAAGAGAAGCTCAATAAGGTAATGCACTTTTCAATATAAGAAATGCATCGTTTGAAGCATCAAACCAATATACAAAGATGAAAGAAAGTGCTAACTTTTCACTATGGTGGCAGAAAAATATTTCTTTATACCTTGAATCCATGCTCTGCATCATAAATTGAAGTTGTTTCTAGTCCAATGTTCTGAGTTTAGTTTGTTTGTATGGCTTTGTATGAATACCACATTGTGTTGTGTGTGGATTTGGTTTCAAAGCTCTGTTTCTTCTATTTTTAGTGGTAACATAACTCTAAAATTTGACTTTTGTGCATAACAGGTTAGTGGAAAAATTGATAGCTTTGAAGGGTTTAGAAGCTCGATTGAGATAGATACACAGATTATTTTGTACCATCTGCAGGTATGCAAAATTTTGTACCATCTGCAGGTATGCAAAATTTTCTCTACTTACATTCATTCTTGATCATAAATGTTGTAAATGATATTAATGCTTCAAACTTAAGATTCGCTTCATTGTTATAATGATCAAAATGTTATACTTTTTTTACATTCAAGCATTCTCTTTCCCCCTACCCTTTGCTCTCTCCCCCCTCCTTTTAAGAATTTTCTTTGTCATAAAAGATTCACATTTCTGTCTCATTGCACAAGGGTGACTAGAATTGAATAAAAAGATATGTAAAAGATGATGGATTATGTCTAAACAACAACTTTTCCATCTTATAGCTAATTAAATCCTTAATATTTGAATGGTTTAAAGAGGCTTCCAGGAATAATGTTGTATATGCATGTGTGGCAATAAGGAGCCTATCTGAAGGTGGAAATTTAAAACATCACTTTGGTATTTTTCCTTAGGCTGATGAAATGATATTTTGAGTAATACAAACCACCACACGTGATATTTTTGGCATTGCATTGAAGAATTTTTTTTCTCTTATACCTACCCTCGGCTGGACATGGAGGTATATAATATTGGTTTCTGGGTTTATTTTGTAAGTAGTTAATTTCATAGAGGAAGACTAAAATCTTCTTAATGTCCTGTCAGGTGTGAAAGCATATGAATCACTTGCTGAAGGCACCATTTTGTATTCATCAAAACTGGTTTTTTTTTTTTATGTTTCTTGCATGTGTTTTTTTAGGCTCTAGAGATGTAGCTGGAGCTCTTTCCTTTTGCACTTTTCATCTATTTTGATGATTACAGTGAATTTTCCTCATAATTTTTCATGTAGATCTGTTTGTAACCTTATTTTCTACCAATCAATTTGCAAACCACTCACATATTAAGGACCATTTCACTAACTTGTAGTCATCCATTACTTCATATGTTGCAGGTTGTGTCTGTGTGCCAATAAATCTAATGATTGTGAGAACTTTAATCCTACAAGTGTACCCAATCTTTCTCAAGTAAAAGTATTACCTTATTTTATAGTACTTTAAATGGTTAATTGAAGGTGCTTCTTTAGATCTGAGATAGTTGAACCCTGGATTAAAATATGGTATTAGATGGGCAGTATAATGATAAAACTGAGGTCCATTGAACACAAATTACGAACATAATTTATTGGACTATGAATAGTGTTACAATTATAATTATTTCTCCTTTACCTACCTCTGCATTAATGAAAAAGATATATCCCTATAAATCTAACCATGAAAGTGTTGAAATCTACAGTATTTGCAGGACTTGAGAAATTATCAAACATATTCTTTTTGAATATTTTTATGCTCAGGAAATTTGGTACTTATTCTGCCATAAGTTGAAGGTCTAAAATAGCAATGGTAAAATTAATTGGCATGATATTTTTTTTTGTAATTTCAAGCTCAAGTTTGATTGTAAGCTATTAAGTAGTCGAAGGAAAGTCTCGGCAACCCCCAAAGTCACAACGATAAGTTATCATTGGTGAGAATCATAGTGATACACTTAAAACCGAAGGAATAATTCTCAGGGAGACTCAAAACGTCAGTATGACTGCATGACACCATAGCGACATATGATCTATTGGCTATCGGTGAGACTCAGAACATCGATGAGACTGTGTGACACCAAAGCGATATGTAATATTGACTGTCGAAGAGACTCAAGGTGTTGGCGAAACTACATGATGTCTCAGTGGGTGTCTAATAAACATGGAAAATGACTAAATAAAATAATTTCCCGAGATTTGAATATGAAGGGACACAACTTCATTGATCTCTCACCGATAGTACATTTCAACGAATATTTTAAAAAAAAAAATTACATTGTTTCGTCGAAATTTCAACGAACACAACCGATGAATCACCGAAAAGGTTCGATGAAGTTGCTATAGCTGCGACGAAGGATTCGTCGTAACTCCTTGTCCATTTCATCACAATTTTGATGAAGTCCATCGACGAATCATAGAAAAGGTCTGACGAAGTTGCTTGGCTACGATGAAGGCTTCATCGTAACTCCTTGTCCATTTCGTTGCAATTTCGACGAACATCACCGACAAATCACATAAAAGGTTCGACGAAGTTCCTTAGCTACAACGAAGGCTTCATCGTAAATACTTTCCCATTTCGTCGAAATGGTAACGAACTTCTGGTGTTCTTTTGACGCCCATTTCGTCAATATTTTGACGAACATTTAAGTCATTTTATGATGTGGACGACCGACAAATCTGTGTCGTTATTTCGACGTTTAATTCGTCGTTGAACTTGCGACAAAAAAATAGCGAGGAAAATGTTTTCATCATTTCATCGCTTTTCTGACAAAGATTTGTCGAACCACCAACGAACGTCCATCAGAAAATGGTTTCAAATTCAGTAGTGCATGCAAAATTTATATTAGTAAGGGACTAAAAAATCAAGGGTGGGGATGATATATGAAGGGTACTTGGGGAAAGGGAAATTCATCAGGTTAGAAGAAATGAGTGAAAGGTATAGTAGGTCAAGCAAGTTTGAAAGTCCAACGCAACAAAGGATTTAAGGAAAATGGTTGGGACTTTAGAGTTTAGGGGAACAAAGGAGATGATACACTATTTAAGAGATGCCCAAAAATTCGGTGCTTAAAGACTTAGAAATTTTTTATAAGAAAAGGATCAAATTTTCAAGGCTCAAATGAATGGTATGTCATGTAGGAGCATCTAGGGGCACTAGCAATCTTGCATCATCGAAAGTATTGCTATTTTATTTTTGTTGTTTTCAATAAGGGTTAAGATGTGTGGAAAATAAATATTTTAATTTGTAATTGTAGTAACAGAAAAAGTAAGCCTTTTCCCTTACTTGGTTTGATAATTGACATTAAAATTGAATCAATCATGTCTTGGAGTGGTGTTGTAATGTGTTGTGCATATTCACACTATTCTAGGACCTTTATTTGACTAAAGCATGCCTTAATTGATCCTTTTAAAAGGTGTTGTAAAGTGTTGTAACACACTTTCACGCTTTTCTAGGATGTATTTGCTTAATTAAGCCTAATGGGCCCCTTTTTGAATAGAATGTACATAATGTGTACCTTGTTTAAGTGTTCTAAAGTGTTATAAAACACTTTCACACTTATCTAGGTGGTCATTAATTAATTATGGGTAATTGGAGTAATTAACCCCCTTTAATTCAAATTTAAGCCTTAATTTTGACACTTCCTGAAGATCTAACCCGACACTTATAATTTAATTTTAAAAATATTTCATTTGGAAAAGTTTGGCCCTGGTAAGCTAAGACAAGACCCATTCTCCCTAGATGGCGAATGGGTCCTCCCTTAATAGGACCCCCCATTTTCAATTTATTTGGAATGGGTTTTTAGCCCTCTTTCAATCCCCCAGGGTTAGGTCCTGGTAAACTGAGCTAGGACACATTTTCCCAAGATGGTGAATGGGTCCTCCCTTAATAAGGCCCCCCTTTTTGAATTTAATTTTGGTGGGAATTTAATAATGTTTCTTTCCAAATCTGGTGTCAGCCTTAATTCCTTGAATTTCAGGGTTAATCTCCTAATTTAGTATAAATAAGGGGTTAATTCACATTATTTATCCTATCAAGAGCTAATAAGATCTAGAAATTCATTCTAAGCATTCAAGAATTCAAGTGATCAAGCATTAGAGCATTCATAAGGCACCTCAAGGCATATTTTAAGAGTCAATTGCAGTAATTCAAGATCATATCATCATGTCAAGGGTTTGATGCATGCATTCATGTTGTTGAGCTAAAGAAGTGGATGTAGCATTGAAGATCTATTTGCAACCATTGTTCAAATCACATTCAAGGATCCAAGATCTACATTCTTCATGGCCACTACATGTTAGTTTGAAAATTTGTTTCACAAGACATCATCCAAGGTGACATCATTTACGTATTTCATATTTCATAATTTATTCCATTATTTCATCATTTGGCTTGATTGACTACAAGTGGTTTGACTAAGGAAAACCCCCATTCACTAAAAAACAAGTTGTTTTCCCCTTGAGTGTGTGATTGCAGATTTACAAGTTGAAGATCAAGTGGAGCAAACTTGGAGCAAAATTGTCAAAGTTGTAAAGTTGCAAAAGTTGTCATTCAAAGTATAAAATCAAGGAATCAAAGCTATAGAATTGCCTACAAACTTTTAGAATAACATGGAATTTGAGAGTGCAAAAATCAAGGAACAAGAACCTGATCTCAGTTTTAGAAACCCTACCAGGGACCCATTCACCATTGAAGGCGAATGAGTCTTTTGTAGCTCAAAAACAACTTTTTGGCCAGGTACACAACTTTTTATGCTCTAAAAACTTCCCCCATAGTTGCTATAACAGTTAGGTAGTATTTATAATTGTTATTTGCATCTAATTTTACATAATTTGAGTGTTTATGGTCTTAGAAAAATTAATGGTTCATCCTCTTGCTCATGCATTTGGGTCTACCCTATTTTTCACCATAATCATTTTGGTGAACCCAACTCATTGAACATTGCAATTTTCTGATTTTTGGAGTCTCTCATTGCATATTAAGTTATATTTTACATTAATTTTTATTAAGATCTCATTTAGGGTTACTTGTTTTGCATTGAAATCTTGCATATCATATAGGGTTTACATTTGCATTGTTTTGCATTTCTCTAAGTCTAAAAATTACAAAAAAAAATTAGTCATTTTTCATCTCATTTAGACTTCATAAAATTGTATTTGAAAATAAAAACAACATTGCATTTCAAATTAGGCATTGCATTTCATCTTCGCATTGCATTATTACATTGAATTTTTGGAAAATTTGAAGCTGAAGCTCATTGTATCAGACTTGGAATTGAAAGATATAACTGAGAACTTGCAAATCATTAAAAAATAGTTTAAAAATACCTAACCATGACCCATTTTCCTTTACTAGCGAATAAGTCACTGATCAGGTCTAATCTAAACCTTCTGGCAACTGAAAAAGCATCAAAATTCACTCTAAAATCTATAGAAAAATCTTAGAAAGACCTAACCAAGACCCACTTTCCCTTACTAGAGAATGAGTCCATGTTAGCTACTGATTTTCATTTTTTGGGATTTGAAACCTCTATTTTAGGCTTTTGCTTGTTGCTGTTACTTTCCTATTCCAATTTCCTAATTTTCTATTTCATCAATTTGATTAAATTTAGCTTAATTTGCTTCATTTAGTGCATTTTCAAAATTCAAAATTATAGTTACAACATTTCATTTTTAGTTTATTACATTGCCTTGTTTAGAATATGAAAATTGCATAGTTTACTTTTTCATGTTAGCATGTTTTCTTTTCAAGAAATTAGTGTTCATAGAGTATCACATGGCTTGTATGATTCTATTTTCTTGACTCATGAGCATAGTCTAGGAAATCAAAGTAAAACCTTTGATAAGCATGTGGGATACCCTCCTAGCATCTATTGGATTTGTAAGAATGTCATAACACAAGAGGATGCGAGTGTAGACAATCATAACAATCATAATTGTTCTTCTCTCGATACCTCTCCTATTAGTGACGAAGGTATCTTGGTGAAAGAAGATACAATAATTAAGTCTTGATTGTCCCTCTCCTCCTCCCCCTTGGGAAGATATTAGGAAACAAGAATATGAGATCATTAACACAACTTTACCTAGTCTCCATTTATCTCCCAACATCTCCCCTACTTGTGAGAATGCTTTAGTGAAATAGGAAATAATCTTGGACAATCATGAAAAACACATTTGTAAAGAGGACATGTTAGTGTTAAGAGATCCAATGATTGAGAGTTATAGCATTATTTCTCTCCTTCCTAATGTCCCTAAAATTTGGAAAGATCTATTCGAATGAGATATTCAATCATTGGTAAGCATGAAAATCATTGTTGTCCTTCCCTTGATGCCTCCCCTATTTTTGATGAAGTTACTTTACAAAATATAATCATGGAATGTGAGGAACCTATTGAAAGCTCTCCCACTATGGTAGATATCATGGTACAAGAGAATGAGACCTTGGAAAACAAGGATGAAATCATGGGCAATCATAACAATCAAATGTGGCCTTCTCCTAATATCTCTCCTATTTATGATGAAGATACTTTTGTGTTAGAAGATCCAATTGATGAAAGTTGTGAGATTCCTATTTTTCTCTCTTCTCCTAGGAAAAAAAATTTGAACAAGAGAATGCCATCATTGATAAGCAAGAAAATTCAACCATTGATCAATCCCTTACTTGTGATGAAGACATTTTAAAAGAAACAAACAATGAATGTCATGAACATCTAGTTTGATGCTCTCCTAAAATCTCTCCTACTAGGGACAATATCACGATGCAAGAAAATGAGAACATTGACACATGTCTTTCAATAAATAGTGATGTGACTTCCTTAGATGAAGATGATGAAGTGAAATTAGACTCCCCTTTGCTAAAAGATCATGAACATTAGAGCTCCTTTGAGTCCTCTAATTATTGAACCAGCTAAGCCTCAACTTATCATTCATCCACCCTCACAACAACCTCAAGTTCAAAATAAACCTATGCTCATCTGAGAACCACCTCAAAAGAAACTTCATGATGATAATGTTTTGTTGCAATCGATTTACAATGACATTTCTCACATATATAAAAGGGTGTATACAATCAAGACCGATCCTGAACCCCAAAGTTGTTTGCATGTCGAGAAAGAAAAAGAAAAGCTTATTGAAGAGGTCACAAAATTATTAGAAGATGCTTCGAGTTCCTTTGATTTTATACCTACAACCATGGGTGAGTACAAGATCATAACAAAAGAGTCTACAAAGGGAAACAAAAAAGCAGTAATGTCAATACAAAATTCAAAAGCATCCACTTCAACTACTCTAGAAGAAAATACAACATACATGAAAAACTTTGATAAAGGTGATTATGAGAAACCTCTGAACCTGAAACAAATGAAAAAACTTTATGGAAAAGGTTACGAACTTATGAAATAACTTGTGTATAGTGGAAAAGGATGTGATGCTAGAGAACAAGGTATCTATGTCCCTATAGAGCCTAGTACACAAGAAACAACTTGTGGTATTGGTTATTGTCCTTTGATAGAAATCAAACCATCAAACAAACCTTCACTTAATAGCAACACTATTACAAAAAATTCTTTGAAGACAAGTTTAACTTTGGTGCATCCTAAATTGATAGATACTACATGTGGGAACATTTCATTAGAAAATCATCAAGTTGATACTTTGTCTACTCATTATAATCAATAACAAAAGTTGTTGTTCCTTGCCACATAATAGTTGTAGGATCATAGGATACTCACTATTACATGTTTTATATTCATTCCAAATCATTTCCTTATCACAAGGAGCAGCATGCCATCATCCATCCCCAACTCATCCTTGTCTTGCGCAAAGTGGGGGCAAGGATTTGATAGCATTGTCCTAGTAATGCATTTTTCATTGTCCCTTTGGCTAGTTGCCTGCCTTCTGTTTATACCAACTGAGATTGGGAGGCAGATGGCCTGCTTTAGGTTGACTCGCTTGTGCCTTACTAGTCTTTTGCTTTTTCATTTTTCTTTATGATTGCATGTGTGTAATGTGATCCCCTGTGATGTTTCTGTTAGTGTAATTAATATTTAATTACGCTTGCATAAGTTTACTTAGGCTTTATTTAATTCCTAAGTTTTAGGCTTTCATCTTTATCTTATTGAGCTATCTTGTTGCTCAAGATAAGATTAGGTTTAGGTATCTTTGGTTTTATAAAGCAAATTATCTCTTGTAATTAATTGGTCTTTTCGAATATATCAAATTGCATGTTTTTATGCAAAGCTTCTACTTTTTTCGTTTTCCTCTTTTGTGGAAGGTCTATTTTGGTTTGCAATCAGATCTTGGTTTTCTATCATGGTATCAGAGCCTCGATTCGTAGCCCCTTCTCAACTTTTTTGGAGGATTTCGTTGCAGAGCTCATTCGGAGTCCCTCGAGGGTTTCAATCCTTGAGCATATTTCTGGAGCATCTTGGATCAGATCGGGGTTTTCCGTTGGATTCAGAGCACTGGAAAAGGTCAGAAATGACTTTTATTTCATTGATTTTCATCACTATTTGCTAGATTTGTGAGGGTTTCAAGCTCGATGATTTATCTGATAGATCTGGGGGTCGCCTGATTTTCAGAGCACTTTGGGCCCAAACGGACCTTGTCGTTGGATTCGCAACGCCCAAAAACCCCCATTTTCATATAAAGTTTGTCTGATTTGGACATAGTCGTCCAAGGAGGCAAAAATTTTTTACCCAGAGGCCGTACGGCCCCCAGGCATAGTTTTCGAGGCTCATTTTTTGAAAAAATATCAAAAAAATATTTAAAAATTCACAAATTTTCAATGAAAATTTGTGTGGCCCACACAAATGGAAACTGCCGCCCGGCAGCCACCACCAGCCCACCGCCACCGCATATCACCGCCGGCTCGATGCTCCTCCAGTCCACAGCCCCCGCGGGCCCTTGCGCCAGCACCTCCGCCAGCCTCAACCACCAAAGCACCGCTCCGCCAGCTTGTTTCTAGCCCCCGCGGGCTCCGCCAGGGACATATGGACGTCCATGTGCTCAGCCCTAGGCCCCCTGCCGGGCTTCCAGCCCCTCGCCCCAGTCACATGGGTGACCAGGGGCTACACCCCAGGAGCCAGCCACTAGCCCCCTAGTCCGCCCAAGCGACCAGGGGCCAAAATTTTTCAGCCCTTGAGGGCTTATTGGAACCTTATTGGGCAGAATCAGAGCTTTTTCGCAAGAACGGGTGTAACTTGGGAAAACGACATCATTTTTTTGCAAACGAGAGACATTTTGACTCACTTATCCATTTTTCATGATTTTTGTGGCATCGAAAAGCTGGTTTCAGCCTCTATACAGATCTGAGGTCATTTCCAAAAAAGGTGTAACTTATTTTAGGCATGCATTCATTTTTTTTCGTGTGCTAGGTTTACATTTTCACTCATGTTTCTGTAGTTTTTGCATTATCTCCTTATGCAATCACTGGGTATTGTAATAACGAACTGATATAAAGTTCCATTAAGGGGGGTTCTTGCATCCATCTTTCATGTTGGTGACAACTCGCATGAGTTTGTCTGGTTTCTATTGTCTCCTTCTAGCTTCTTTCTTGCTTAGCTGGACACATTGTTGGTTTGCTTCGGTTCACACTTCACATTTGGATTTTATAGTTCTTGGTCTGCATTGGTTCAGATCTTTCTCATTTGAAGGCCATGGTTTTATGGTTAATTTTCTAGAATCTTGATGGTACTCGTCCTATGGGCAGTTTTAGTTTCAGTTTGGCATTGGCTTCGAGACACAGCTTCCAGATTTGTCACCATTATGGGTCCATTCATCCTTTCATCTACTGTTGTTCATAGATTCTAGAGTTGATCCAGTATGTGAGTTTCCAGTGTTCCTTGGCATCAGGTCTGCTGTTGCATTTGTGATTCTGATTGGTATCTTGCAAACAGAACTATCTTTCCTTGCTTGTCAGATTTGGGGTTCCAGTGTTGCTTCATCAGAGTTCTTCCAGTGATTCTTCATAGCAGTTCATCTCACTGAGGGGGGTTTCTCTCTCTTTACATTTGTACATGAGTACCTCATCAGGCCTTGTTGCCAGGACTCATATTTACATAATAATTTGCTTCTCCCTAAGTTGCACTTATGGGGGGGTGTTAGTGTAATTAATATTTAATTACGCTTGCATAAGTTTACTTAGGCTTTATTTAATTCCTAAGTTTTAGGCTTTCATCTTTATCTTATCGAGCTATCTTGTTGCTCAAGATAAGATTAGGTTTAGGTATCTTTTCTTTTATAAAGAAAATTATCTCTTGTAATTAATTGGTCTTTTCGAATATATCAAATTGCATGTTTTTATGCAAAGCTTCTGCTTTTTCGTTTTCCTCTTCTATGGAAGGTCTATTTTGGTTTGCAATCAGATCTTGGTTTTCTATCAGTTTAGTTTTGATGTTCTTCTCTCTTTTTGTGCATTCTTCTATATGTACCTTCATTCTTCTCTATGTCATAATTATTTTTCATTTGTCTTATGTTTTCCTTTTTGGGATGATGCAAGGTGTCGAGACATTCATGTCTCTTCCATGTTGACCCAAAAAAAAAATTCTTTATCTTTTTCATTTGTATTGTGTTTTCCTTTTGGGGATGGTGCAAGGTGTCAAGACATTCATGTCTCCTCCATATTGACCCAAAAACTTTTTGTCTTTATCTTTTTCATTTCTCTTGTGTTTTCCTTTTGGGAATGATGCAAGGCATCGAGACATTCATGTCTCTTCCGTGTTGACCCAAAAGGCTTTTTTTTTGTTTTCACTCTCTTAGTGTCATTCTTCCAATTTTATGAGTATTTGGGGAATGATGACAGTTCCATGCTCTATGAAAACATTGTAGCACAGACATACTAACCCCAAATCCATGGATCCCTTATGTATTTTTGGGGGCAACCCTTCCTTCCTATTTCATGATGCAACTTATTTCAGAAACATATGACTTGGCATACAGTTTTCTAAGGAAAGCTCTCATTTCTTGGGATCAAAACATTGGCTGCTTTAAAGCAATTTCTCACAGTGATGGTGTAGCAATCGCTTTAAAGTGGGGGCATACATAGATGATATCTTTTGGAAAAATTTCATGGCGTGATTTTCCTTTTTTTCTTGTGATGTGTCCTCTTCTTGGTGGTGTCATTAGGTTTGATGATTTCCAAGAGTGTACAATCTATTGACATGACATGATGTGAATGAGGCATCCCATGGGTGACGATCTGACATGTTTTACTTGTCCACTCTTGGAGACATTAGGCACAATGCTCCCTAAGAGGAAGATCGTTACACGAACAAAGAAAAATCCCCTTTAAATTTTTTTTTACATGACAAAAGCATTTACATTGTGGCACCTTATTAAAGTTATCAAGAGGATGACTTTGGTACAATTAGTATGATGGGAAGTTGATACACTGGCATGAATTTCTCATTTTACGGTGGGAAGCTGACACACTAGCATGAATTTATCACTAAACCACTTCTTTGGGATAACTCACCTAGTGGAAAGACTGAGGTTCCACTACCCCAGAGTGAGTAGCATATGTTATGGACAAACAACCCCATTCCACATCGTGTTGAAATGGTTGTGCTTGATCCTTTTATTTTTATTTATTTCTTAGAATTTGACATGGTATGATCATGTATCTTTGTTATTGTTGCATACTTAAGTGTCTTGGGTGTCTACTTTAGTGTAAGTTTGACATGGGTTCATCCTCTCACTAAAGTGGGGGCAAAATGTAGTAATGGAAAAAGTAAGCCTTTTCCCTTACTTGGTTTGATAATTGACAATAAAATTGAATTAATCATGTCTTGGAGTGGTGTTGTAATGTGTTGTGCACATTCACACTATTCTAGGAACTTTATTTGACTAAAACATTCCTTAATTGATCCTTTGCAAAGGTGTTGTAACACACTTTCACGCTTTTCTAGGATGTATTTGCTTAATTAAGCCTAATGGGTCCCTTTTTGAATAAAATGTACATAATGTGTACCTTATTTAAGTGTTGTAAAGTGTTATAAATCACTTTCACACTTATCTAGGTGAGCATTAATTAATTGTGGGTAATTGGAGTAATTAACCCCCTTTAATTCAAATTTAAGCCTTAATTTTGACACCTCCTGAAGATCTATCCTGACACTTATAATTTAATTATTAAAATATTTCATTGGGAAAAGTTTGGTCCTGGTAAGCTGAGCCAAGACCCATTCGCCCTAGATGGCGAATGGGTCCTCCCTTAATAGGACCCCCCTTTTTTAGTTGATCTAGAATGGGTTTTTAGCCCTCTTTCAAGCCCCCGGGGTTAGGTCCTGGTAAACTGAGCCAAGACCCATTCGCCCAAGGTGGAAAATGGGTCCTACCTTGATGAGATCCCCCCTTTTGAATTTCATTTTGGTGGGAATTTAATAATGCTTCTTTCCAGATCTGGTGTCGGCCTTAATTCTTTGGATTTCATGTTAATCTCCTAATTTAGTATAAATAAGGGGTTAATTCACATTGTTTCTCCTATCAAAAGCTAACAAGATCTAGAAATTCATTCTAAGCATTCAAGCATTCAAGTGATCAAGCATTAGAGCATTCATAAGGCACCTCAAGGCAGATTTCAAGAGTCTATTGCAGTAATTAAAGATCATATCATCATGTCAAGGGTTTGATGCATGCATTCATGTTGTTGAGCTAAAGAAGTGGATGTAGCATTGAAGATCTATTTGCAACCATTGTTCAAATCACATTCAAGGATCCAAGATCTACATTCTTAATGGAAACTACATGTTAGTTTGTAGATTTGTTTCACAAGACATCATCCAAGGTGACATCATTTACATATTTCATATTTTATGCTTTATTTCAAATATTATTTCATCATTTGGTTTGATTAACTATAAGGGTTTTGACTAAGGAAAACTCTATTCACTAACAAACAACAAGTTTTTCTACCCTTGAGTGTGTGACTGCAGATTTACAGGTTGAAGATTAAGTGGAGCAAGTTTGGAGCAAAATTGTCAAAGTTGCAAAGTTAAAAAGTTGTCATTTGAAGTGAAAAATCAAGGAATCAAAGCTAAAAAATTGCCTACAGACTTTTAGAAGTTGATAACATAGAATTTGAGAGTGCAGATGTCAAGGAACAAGACCTTGATCTCAATTTTAGAAAACCTAATAGCGACCCATTCGCCACTGAAGGTGAATGAGTCCTCTATAGCTCAAAAACAACTTGCTAGCCTGGTACACAACTTTTTATGCTCTAAAAACTTCCCCCATAGTTGCAATAACAATTAGGTAGTATTTCTGATTGTTATTTGCATCTAATTTTACATAATTTGAGTGTTTATGGTCTTAGAAAAATTACTAGCTCATCCTCTTGCTCATGCATTTGGGTCTACCTATTTTCCACGATAATCAACAATAATGTGATTTTCCCTTGTGGTTATATGTGAATGAAATTTTTGGAGGAAATATGTTGAGATAAATGTTTCCAAGGTATTTAAATTGGAATATTCTCTTTGGGGCATCCATTTCTAGGTGGGGACCACTTTTCATGCATGTTCTTTCATGATATTTTGCATGCATTTTCATGTTGGGCCACCAGCTTTGCATGTTGGTGCATGTTCATATTTGGAGCCGTTGGGGCCATTAGAGATCAATGAAGATTCTAGAATTGACCAAATTTTATTGGTCATGGTTTAGGTTCCCATGTGAAGGCCATGAGAGGATTGATTAATTTTGTTATTTTATGATTATTTCTCCAAATGGGGTGTGGGTTTTCCAAGGAGGTTTTTTTCTTATGGTTTTGGAAAACCATAGTGTTTTTTCTCATTCACAATTCTATATATTCAGGCCTTGCATTTGGGAAGGGGGATTTTGGAGAGTTTATGGATGCATACCTTGATGCTACTGGAATGAAGCCAGGTTGTTGAAGACTCAAGTGATGCATATTTTTGTATGTAGTGAGCCCAAATTTTAAGGAAGCCCATGAGCTTCATGTTTATGTAATTCATTTTCAAATTTTCAATACAACGTATGTTGTAGATTTCTCTTCCATAAGTTGTGTTTCATTGTAATTTTCTACCATCTTGTATAGTCTATGGTGTGTGTCTGTTTTCATATTTGAAAGGGAGAGTATCTCTTTCATCAAATAGTATCAGAGCATGTTGAGCCTACTTCATTAGTGGTGTCAGAGCTAGTGATCTTGAGTGTGTGGAAAGATCACCAAATGTGAGGTAGTCTACACTAGGACCTATGGGTAGAAAAGAGGAATCATTTGTGGAAAGCTCAAAAGGATTGTTGCAGGTGGGAGAGAAGCACTAAGCAATTGAGAACTAGGAATTCACGAAGGAAATGTCTTTGCGGATTGCAGAGTGTGCAATGTGAGTTGAGGAAATTGTAGTAGTTGAGAGGATGGGATGGGTCTTGAGGAGGCCCATAAGAATTTTATTTTGGGAACAATATTGAGAAGAAGTGGAAAATAGGAAGTACCATGAAGAATTTGAAAAGCTCCAGGCTGAAGTAAATATATTAGAAAGGAAGATTAAAGAGGAAGTGAGAGTGTGGGATGAGATACATGGGAAGAAAGATGTTCTCTTGGAAGAGGACAGTGTAAAGAAGAGTAGAAAGAAAGAGTGTTGAAACCCTTTGGTAGAGGTTGAATGTAAAGATGAACATGTGGGAGCAGCCCACACAAGTGAAGAGGATAATGAGGCACAAATTGCAGCAGTAGCAAGTGGATGTAGTAAATCAAATCCACTAGATGAAGAAAGTTTACAATTTAAAATTGTGAACATCAGTGGTCCAAAATTTGACAAACAAGTTGGTGAAGATGAAGATGATTCCTTTTTTAAAGAAGAGATGGAAAGAATCAACAAGTTGTTGGAAGAAGAATTGATGGAAAAATATGAAGAGGAGTTTGCAAAACTTGTCATTGGAGGTGAGAAGATGGATGTTACAGCAAATAATGAGGAAATGGATGTTGGGACAAGGAACAAGAATGAGGTAAATTTTAATTTAAAATTTAGTTGTGATGATTCTATACCTTCTTTGGTGAGAGTAGAAGAGGATGTCAAGCAAGAAGAGAGCATGCAAATGAAATTTTTTAATTTCTATGGAGTAGTAATTGCATATTTCTATAAGGATGCAATAGATTTTGATTGTTGTTTGTATAATACACATTTGCATGTAGAATATGTATATGATGGTGCAGGAGGAACTTGGTGGAGGTGGTCAGTTTATGGTGGGTTGGATCCCACAGAGAAGGAAAGAAAGGAAGAAGAGATGTGGTGAAGGAGAATGGCATGTGGTGGATGTGATTTCGTGTAAGAAGAAGGATGAATAGAGTGCACACTTGGTGGAGGAGGACGAAAAGTGTCTTGGCTAAGTGCTAGAAGAGGTAGAGGAAGATATTCCTTTTATCTAATTCAATGATGGAGTTTTTTGAGGATTGCTTGCAATCCAAAAAGGTGGTACTACCACTCAACTCCATTTTGTGAATCCATATTCACAAAAAAATTCCTACCTTGGGTGTTTGATGCAAGAGCATCTAGGGGTACTAGCAATCTTGCATCAATAAAAATATTGCTATTTTAGTTTCATTGTTTGCAATAAGGGCTAAGGTGTGTGGAAAATAAATATGTGAATAAATTTTTTGGAGGAAATATGTTGAGATAAATGTTTCCTAGGAATTTAAATTGGAATATTCTCTTTGGGGCATCCATTTCTAGGTGGGGACCATTTTTCATGCATGTTATTGCATGATCTTTTGCATGCATTTTCATGTTGGTGCATGTTCATATTTGGAGCTGTTAGGACCGATGGAGATCAATGAAGATGCTAGAAATGACCAAATTTGATTGGCCATGGTTTAGGTGCCCATGTGAGGGTTGTGTGAGGATTGATTAATTTTATTATTTTATGATTATTTCTTCAAATGGGGTGTGGGTTTTCCAAGGAGATGTTTTGCTTGTGGTTTTGGAAAGCCATAATGGTTCTTATCATTCACAAATCTATATATTTAGGCCTTGTTATTTGGGGAGGGGGCTTTTGGAGAGTTTATGGATGCATACCTAGATGCTATTGGAATGAAGCTAGGTTGTTGAAGACTCAAGTGTTGCATATTTTTGTATACAGTGGTCCCATAATGTAAGGAAGCCCATGAGCTTCATGTTTATGTAATCCATTTTTAGATTCCTCTTCCATAAGTTGTGTTACATTGTAATTTGTTGCCATCTTGCATAGTCTATGGTGTTGATGGAACTCTTAAAATTTTCATGTTCCATCTTAGAATCTTGCTAAATGTTGGGTTTGGTTTGTATCTAAGGGCTTAGGGTTTTTGTCTCCTATCACCGTTCAAGGGTTTTATGTTATCTTGGACCCTTCTTAATAAACCCTTGAGTTCATATCCTTTCCAAGGTTTTAATTCTCCATTGACTCCTTATTGTCGATTCCTGGTCTATTAAGCCATGCCTTATTCCATTAAAACTCATGAAATAACCAACCCTTTGGTCTAGCTTTATCGGTTGTCATACGTTGGGCTATTTTATTTTTTTTGAAATCAGGCTAAGTATTTTTTGCTAAAATCATTTGAGCCTGTGGCTTTTGGTCCTATCAACCTAGTCAGGTCCCCCTTTTGAAAACTAACAGTTTCAGCATGTGTAGATATGAAAATCTCTAATGACCATCTGATCATTCAGAACATATCTTGGTCGTTCCTCGCACGCCCATCCTATTTTATTTCCTATTATTTTATTCACACGAGCTAGTAGGTGTAAGCCATGTGTCCTATGCATTGGTGGGCCCAGTGTCTTTGATAAAGATTCCATGCAGCATTGAAAGAAAATCAACGGTGGTCGCTAAATGATGTGGTTGAATCTCGATCATTCCCCGCGCGCTCGCCCCATTTTATTCTTCATTAAAATATTCAAGCGGGTTGGCAGGAAATTGGTGCATGTCTTGTCAAACTGTGGGCCTAGTGTTTCCAAGTAGTTAGTGAGCAAAGCTTTAAGAAGGATCAACGGTCGATAGCGAGTAACATGGATCAATCCTGACTGCTCCTCGCCATCCCATGTGGGTCCCACCTTTACTGACTAATTCTCAATGGGCTCGCGGGCGATTTCCATGTGCAGTAGCCCAGAGGGCATGGAAGCATTAGAGCAAAGGTAAATATTAATCAAATATTTCAAACACAAGGCATAGAGAATAAAGTTTGTGCTACTAAAAGAATATTTAATGCACGTGCTTGAGATCTTTTAATCTGGGCTATTGACTTTGTAAGAAGAATAAGCCAATGGGAAATTGGTTCTGGATTAAGATGCGAGTATGTAGAGATTGTAAGATTTAATCTCAGCCCTTCCCTGTCTCCCCGCTGATGAAAGTTGCACACAGGTTAAGATTCACAAGAGAAAAGGGAAGAAGACACATGGACTCAGGCTGCAATGACAAAGAGATGGTGGAGCCCACAGATTACCAGTGAGTGGATCCACATGGATTTTTGTCATTCGATAAGTATTACAGCTATATATAGTCAGGATTTTCAAATCAAGATGACTAAATCTAGATCATCCATTAGTTGACACACACATGCAATCAATGGCTAGCATTCAAAAATCAGTTTGAGGGCAAGTGATCTAATTTGGTTCGCGCGGGTGAGCTTTAATAATGGAAAGGATGTTGAGCTACCGAAGCAGGAGGTTGCATAGCTATTAAAACTTGTCTTAAAATCATAATTGAGAATTGTGAAAGATATTATACTCAATTGGAGAGCTTGTGTTGTGGTTTTCAGACTCATTTGGTGTCAAGGATAGGTTTAGAAACTTGTGAAAGAACCAATAAGTAAATTACCACCTATTATGGACTGTGAAAACAAAATGCTATTAAATTACCACCTTCCCATCTGAATTATTGATAAATTGTGGTTTCCCAAACCTGTGCATCAATTAGGGTTTATCCGGGTTATGCATTTTAAGGTTTGATGTTCATACAAGAGAATTGGTTGGTCCTACATTGTTGTAAATTGTGTCAAACCCTTATCTAAGTCATAAGTTTTGTTCCAAGTGAACCATAGATTTTTGTGTGTGAGGCTTATAGGCTACTCTTGCACTCTTAGGATGTTTCACCTAAAAGAAGAGAGATAAACCTCACAAAAAATCAATGTGCTTCACTCACATTAAGATGTGTGTGATGTTATTAAGGCTAAATGAGATTATCTAAATGCAACTAAGATATGAAATTGACTAATTATGAATGCAAAACCTAAGAAATATGCAATGTTTGAAAACACAATGTGATATGCAAGCATGAACTAAATATGAACAAATGCAAAATAGAAAAGAAGAAGGTTGAATAAGAGTGCACCTAGGAAGAGAATTAAGAATATGGAGTGTCTTGAATGTTGACAGAGATCACTAAAAATCACCAGTGGGACTCACTCACCATTGATGGCGAATCAGTCCTTCTTTTGATGAAAACTCCTAAAAATAGGTTGTGTCAGGATCTAGAATCTAACAAAATCTAGTTTTCCAACCTTAAGGTAGGACTCATTCTCCACTGATGGTGAATCATTCCTCTCCCAAAATTCTATGAAATCAGGGACCAATTCTATAGCACCAGATCTGAGGTTGTCGGGTTGATGGAGTCAAATATGTAGAAAATGGATTGTAGGTTCTCTCCAAGCTTGAAATAGGTTGTAGTTGACTTGAAACACTTTGTTGACTTCTTGACCACCTTTCAACACCTAATTGTTTGATAAATCCACATACACAAGTCTGCAAACACACATGCAAAATGGGAAAAATGGTTAAGGGTTAGGTTATAGGGATTTTCCTTGGTCAAATCCCACTTTGGTAATCAAACCCTTAATGAAGAAATGGAATGAAATGAACAAGGAAAGATGAATGAAAAACATGTAAATGTCCTAAACTCACCAATCTTGTTGAAGAAATCTGGAGATGTATCAATGGTTGCTCCAAAATACTTGATTGATGCTTGATTGAATGGTGCAAAGTGCTTGAATGCTTGAATGAATGAATTAGTGAACTTGATGAATGGGGGTTAAAATGGATGTAAAAACACTTATTTATACACAATTGTGCCTTAGTAAACTGATGATACCTCATCACAGGCCGACATAAGGTGATTTTAAATAAAAACCTGAAAGAAAATTTGAAATATTTTGAATTTTGAGCCAAGAGGGACTCATTCGCCACCCATGGCGAATGGGTCCCACCTTCGAATTGAAAGTGGGTGTCGGGAATTATCTTGCATTTAATGTTGTTTATCAGTTTTGCATTCAAAAACACACTTAATTAATCCTTATGAGTGCATAAACAGGTCAAATAAAGCATAAGAAAGGTGTAAATACTAAAATTAAGCCTAGAAAAGCATGAAATATTGTTAGAAGACTTTACAAAACTTCAAAATAGGACTTGATAAGTGATGAAAAGGTGAATTGTAATGAATAGAGTCTAGAAAAGTGTAGAAATGTTTTACAACACTTCACAACACCTTCACAAGATGTCATAATTTGAATTTTAAGGACCTAATGTGAATGTTTAAGCCAAATTGCAACATTAAATCAGAGCAAAATGAACCAAGCATTGTGAAGAAAGACCTAAAAGACCATGAAAATTTCAAAGGGCCTTTTTTAAGGTACACCAAGAAACCAGAAACCCTGCTTTGTAATACTTCATGTGTCATGGCTCCCAAATCACAATCAAAAGCATCTTCATCTAAAGGAGAGGCTTCAGCTCCCAAAAGGCCTTTGAGTAAAGACCTTACTGACCAGTTGCCACCCTCGACCAGTGAGAAACCTAAGGGTCAATTTCTTTTCCAAGGTCTATAGATAGTTGAGGGTTTGATTGACAAGAATAGTTCTATTAAGGATGCAAAATCAGCTTACATTGTGTGGGAATTGTTCTTTGGTTGGTTTAGAAATATAAACATGGGTATTATAGTGGGTAACCCCTGGAATTGTGACCTAGGGAATTTGATTGTACCCAATGTCCACATGGATGTTGACTTGCTTAAAGCAATGGCCACCAATTATGATGTAGTCACAAGGACTATAAGAACATATGATGGAAAGGAGATGGTCAGAATTACCAAGGATGAAATTGCTCATGTTTTCAAACTCACCAGGTGGAGTGATGAAATGCCTAAAATTAATGAGAAAACTCTTACAGAGGAGTATGACAATACTAAGATTGCATTCAGAGTCCACATCCTGCCAAGATATCTAGCAAAAAATGGGGGCCAAAGGATTGCAATAGGGAAATATGATAAGGAGCCTTTCCCTATTAGTTATTTTGTTTCCTACTTCCAAAAAACCTTTTACTCCATTTGCCAAATAATTGGTTATGATCCTATCACAGGAATGCCTATGGCATGGATGTACATGAAAGCCCATATTCAGCACCCCCAATATTGCATAGTATATGACTATGTGGGATTTCTTGTAGAAAGAATTCATGAGGGTCTAATAAGGTTGAAGAAAGGTGAAGATGGAGTAAGGTTTATCCGGTACTCATTGTTGATGCATATGTTTCTATTCAAGGGTGCACCTTACTTGGGGCAGAGTATAACTTTGGATAGGAAGGAGGGTAATTTGGATTTTCCTATGTAGTGTTGGACTATTATTTTGGACAAGGATGACAAGACATATGATTATGTGACATTTCAAAACTTTTTTGCTTTAGAATTAAAGAGAACCCTAGTTGTGAATATACCTAGGATTCCCATAGCTTTGCATGACTTCATGAGACCCAAGGAAAGAAGACCTAAGTTATGGGTTGATCATAATTGGGGAGATGTTATCCCATATCCTGATTACACTATTTTAAGAGTGTATGGTTCCACGGTTGTACCTCACTAGCTACCAAAATATGTGCCAAAAAGAATTGGTTTCCTTGAGGTAATATGGCAATTGGGAAGAGTGGAAAATGAACATATGTTGAATCAAGGAAAAGGAACATTCTTTCCTTTGTACACATGTTTTTTCTGGTTTTGTGATGACAAAAGGAGGTTGGAATAAAATACTTGATATACTCAAGGCCTACCACATGCAAAGATCAGTTGAAAGGATCAGGTATGATCCTAAAGGTTTCATGGCCTGGTTGAAAGAAAGAAACAAGAGTTATAAATTTGTGCACATTTTCCAATTCCCGGAAGATGTGATAATAAATGTGTTTGACCTCCTAGAACAAGAAAAAAGAAAGGCAAGGTGGATTTCTTTCAACAAGATGCAAATAAAGATAAAGGAAGAACAACTTGACTTCAAGGTTCTCCTAGGGATTGAAAATGTGATGCAAAAGGTGGAACATGTATCCTAGAATTTTGAGGCAATAGTGGGCCACCTTGAAACTAAAGGGGTGATAATTAAGGATAAGGGGAAAGCCCCCATTAAAGATGAATAGGGTAGGGGAGACGTCCCTTTTATGGAAGGAACATCTGCAACTCAAGCCCCTGAAGAACCAAAAATAAAGTTCTTTGTAAGAAGAAAGAGTAAGGCAAAGAAAAATGATTCAGCTCCTACTCCCTCCTAACAAGAGGAGCAAAGACTTATTTCTCCTATGCCACAAGTACCACCACCATATCCTCCAAGGCCATCAAAGCCTAAAATTGTGGATATTGATGTTCCACCACTGAGTACATCACCACCAAAAGAGCCACCGTTGAAGAAATAGAGGGTTGAAGTAACTGGTTTGGTGGACTATGCTAATGAAGAATATGATGATCACATCTGGGTATCAAAGTAGGAAATGCAAGAAGGAATGCCCATTGCGCCAACAATGAGGGCAATATAGCAATTAAGTATGAGGTTGAGGAAAGTTGACCTCACTGGACTTAATGGTAAAGATGATATTTGGGTGGAAGCATGCACAAAGTTTTTGGATGATGACTCATCTATAAAGTCTCAAGCTTTTATGGAATTTGCATATAGAGCTAAGAGAGAGGAATATATCAACAGACTAGCCATAGAAAGAAGTCTTCATCTAGAATTTCCAGATGCCACCATTCATGCAAAGGTTTTGAATGAAATGAGGGCTAAATTCCAAAAGATGATTGCAAAGGTAGAGAATTAGTGAGAAATAGTGATATTTTATTACTTCCAAAATGGGATTTATCCTCTACCATAGCCTTTGATACAATGAAGAGATGTGATAGACCTCTCTATAATTCAAAAGAAGAGGTTGCAATTGCATTACAGTGGTCTTCCTTCAGTGAACAATGGGACACATTAGCTATTTGGTCTCTATCCCCAAGTACAAGGAATCTTGACATTGTTGAGGTTGTGCCTAATTATAGTGGAGGCCTAATAATAAAGAGGGTTTCAGAAACATCAGCTCTAGAGGCAACAATTATGTTAGTACATGTTGTACAATTCACAAGGGGCACTATAGAATCTGTAACTGCATAAAACGAGAAGCTCAAGATAGAACATAATAATTTGATAGTTAACTATGGGAAGCTTAAACAATATAGAATGCAGTTACAAACAAAGGTAGTGCTATTGGAGGAGAAGTTGCAAAATTTGCAACCAGGAAAGCATAAGCAGACTAGTGTTGATTCCCCTACCAATTCACAAGAAGATGCACCCCCTGAATTTTCCACTAAAGTAAGCTCCTTGTGGGAAATTATGCCATATAACATAGGAAGTGTGCCTATTTCAATAATAGAGCCTGGTACATTAGAAATGCCACAGGCTAAGGAAGATAAATTAGCAAGGAGGGATTGCTCAAGCAGCTAAAGGTATATAAAGAAAAATGTGAAAATCACGATAAGGAGGTTTTCAATAGCAATATGGAGATTGTCACTATAGTCTTAGAGCATTTTAACAAAGGAGTGAATAACATATTGAATAGAATCCATGATAGCTATTCATCCATGGTGGTTGCTATACATAATTTTGACAATGACAAAGAAAGAGGTACTCCACTTATGGAGACATGGGTCCCTAGGAAGAAGGAATTAAAATTGATGGCAATTGGAGCTAGGCAGGATGTCAACCCCCCTGAAAATTTGAAGCCACTGTTAATCTTGTAGATAAAATTAAGGGGTATAGCGGAAACATTAAACCTTTGGAAATCAAAATAAAGGAGTTGGTGAAATCCTTTCATGAATCACATCACGGTCTCCTCCCATCCATTTTGAGGGATGATGGTAGCATAAAAACCTTGCAGGAGTAGAAAGATGAAACTAATATAAAACCATTTCAAATTAGGAAGTTTTAATTCGTCAAAGATATGATATGGGCACACTGAAGAGAAACATGGATATGTTAGCTCATGCAGAGACTATCGTGTTGGAATTTGACAAGGAGGCCAACCAAATTGTTACCAAGTATGCACCTTATAGAGAAACGATATATGAGGTCATGAATTTCAACCAGCTAACTGAAGAGGAATTCCTGAAATGGAGAGATAAATACTTGGAGGGAGTGGTGAATTGATATGAGATGGCGGGGTGGAGATTTGAAATTTTGATTTTGAATTCTACAATCATGATGAATAACAGATAGGTGAAAATGCATTGCATAGCCTGGATTTAGTACAAATTAGGCTTTTGCTAAAGTATAGAAAATATAGTGTGTTTTCTAAAAATTCAATGGATGACAGGTTTGCAGATGTGGACATATTCTTTGTCCTTTCTTCTCTGTTTCTTTCATGCTTTCTTTCTTTCTCTTTCACTTTGTGCATGTGGGTACAAATTTTGAGGAAATTGTTTGAAGATGCCTTTTGGAAGGCGGGACCATATCTCCAATGACAAATGAAGACTGCTCTTATTCCACACATGTTCCCACCTCCTAGGAGTGCTGTATAACTGAAAATGGAATATATGTTGTACTAGTCCAATAGGGTAATGACATGTGTACTTTCTAGCCTGGGGCTTGTTTTGCTCCTTCGTTTCTATAAGAAGGAATTCAAGGCCAGAAAGTAGGGGTTCGTTGTATTGCAATTGACATAGTGAATTGTAAAAGGAATATCAAGCATGTGTTTAAGTTTTGTCTTAAGTTCAGAGTCTGTAGTTACTTATGTAATTTTGATAGCAAGATAGCAAATACAATACTGAATGATACCAATTTCATGGCTATTGTCTCTCCTTATACTCATTTTATGAATTATGAATGAAAATAATCAAGGATTGTTTTTTTCATCTTTGTTGTTTCCCCATGGATGTTTAATTTCATTCCTGCTTATTAGTTTAATGAATTAATGTAAACGCTTGAATGAGATTGTTAACTCATATGAATTAGGTACTAGGATATTTGTAAGCAGTGATGGTCATGAATGTAATGTGGGAGTGTTGTAATGCAGTATTTATTTAGATTATATGTTGCTATTATTGAGTTGTTATCTAGTTGCATAGGTTGAGATTAACTCTGTGTTTAGGATAAGGCATTAGTTCAGGCAAAGTATTCATATTTCAGTTTCTAGGTTGATTCATTAGCTAATCCCCTTTTATTTACAAACTTTTGAATGAGCACCACTATAGTTACTTTGTGATGAGTTTCACTATTCTCATACTCCAAGTGTAGGGTATTAGTAAATGATTTGCCAACTTGTTTGATATACTATGTTGTTGAGTAATTATATGAGAATTATTTGTCGTTTACGATGTATTTAAATAATAGTCATATAAAATCTTGAGTATACATTGTGAGATCACCCTCCCAAGTTTCACAAAGCCCAAAGTGCAGGAGTAGAAGTTTAGCAACTTTTACTCGTTCGCTGGCTAATCCCTTTAGATTGCTGATTATTGGAAATGGAAAAATCCATAGGTAATTCTAGAGATCAACTTGGTTCTTGAAAAATAACCAACAAACCTATGTGTGTTTGTTTTCATATTTGAAAGGGAGAATATCTCTTTTATCAAATGATATTATAGCATGTTGAGCCTACTTCATTAGTATGTGGGTAAAGGGGAGGTCAATAGTCCGACAACTTTATTTAGAGAAATTTTACAAGGTTAAGGACTAGATTGTCGAGATCAAGTAAAAATATATGTCAAGAGGATGAAGTCTAATGACCCGATAAGGACAAAGGGAAAGACAACGATGGATGGGATGGACAACCTCAAAAGTTTAAAACTAAATGGAAATTTACAAAACTTATTGGAAAGACCCAAATACACCCCACAGTTGAAATTTTTAAGACTTTTTACAAACTTTAACACATAATGAACATACAAGAGACAACACATGGCAAACTTAAACAAATGTTTTACAAAGGAAAAATCCAAATATATTATCTCAAATCAACTATAAAAGGTAGGCTTACACAAAGTCACTGCAATGCATAGGTAAACACAACCTAATCTCCAAATTTTAGACCTACACAACTAGGTTCTAATACTAACCTCCAGCAACTTAAGGCTATGCTTACATTAAATATTAAAGTGGGTCATGAATAAAGAATAAAATAATAATAAATAGTGAACATAAACAAAAATGTGTAACAAATTTTTGTTGCTTTAAAAGCAAATAATTCATCTTTTAGTGTAGATTATGTTTTTGAGTTTTTTTATTTCAAATAAATATTGCATAATCCATCACAATCTACATTAATAAACATATCAAGACAAATTACACAATGAAAAATAATTTTCCCCATGATCCAAAATATTAGTTTCACTAATCATTATATTTTTTTCTTACTTTTTATTCAAAATCTAAGATATTTATTGCTCAAATCAAATCCACAAATGATAATAAATGATGAAAAAATATATTAACTACAAATCTCTCATTTTAAAATACATATTTTTTAAAATACAAGAATATACATCTCCATCTTTAAAAAAAATAATAAATTCAAAATAATAGACATATTTTTTTCACAATCTATAAAGATATTTTAGAATACTTATGAATCAAAAACTTTTTAAAAAATTATTTAAAAAAATCTTTAAATTATTCATTGTCAAAATAATCCTCTGGAAAAAGCCTATATTATATTACGAGATAGCGAAACCTCTTAGCACAAGAGTAAACTTGTCTGGAGAAGAAAACCTAATTCCGTATCTTATCATGAGCATGGAAGCTGGATATGGCAGAGGAATTGACATTTAACATAATGGGAATTGTAAATTTCATGTTATTCTCTAGAGGTAGCCTAAAAGAGGTCAAGGCCAAGCATGAGCCCATCGTGCTTCCTATTCTAGAATCTTGTACACATCTTCCCCTACTGCATACCATTCCCCAGAACCCACCTTTTGAGCGTGAGCTAATCCATTTTCCCATCGATGGCAGTCGCAGGGGACTTCCATTTTTTTCAAAGACTTTATTACAAAACACACTTCTCGTCATGTATGAAAAGTGTGGAAGTTTAGTTGATGCTCTCAAAATGTTCGATAAAATGACTGAAGCAAACGTCTTTTCATGGAATTTGATGATTGCAGCTTACAGAAGACATGGGTTCCCTCAAGAGGCATTGACGTTGCTTCAGGCAATGCAACGAGCAGAAGTCCAACAGAATCAATTCACCTCTGCGATAATTCTTTCGGCATGTGCCAACCTGGGAGCACTGGGACAGGGTATGGAAATCCACCAAAAAATAATTGAAAGCGGTTTTTTGTCAGATGCTGTAGTTGTGAATGCCCTGATGGATATGTATGCAAAATGTGGAAATATGCAGAAGGCACACCAATTGTTTGAGAAAATACATAATGCAAATGTGGTCTCATGGACCACCATAATTACAGGCTATGCACAAAACGGTGATCTTGACAAGGCTCTAAGGCTTTTCAATAAAATGCCTCAACGCACTGTGGTCTCCTGGAATGTGATGATTACAGCATATATCCAAAATGGTACTATTGATGAGGGTTTTAGGCTTTTTAAGAAAATGCCTCAACCAAATGTGGTGTCATGGAATGCCATCATTACTGGATATGCGCAAAATGAGCTTGGTGAGAAGGCCTTGGAGGTTTTTAAACAAATGCAATTGGCTGGTATAAAACCTAACTCGGTAACCTTTGCTAGCATCCTCCCAGCATGCATGAAAATGAGAGCTTTAGAACTTGGTATGGAGATCCATCGAAGAACACTTGAAAGTGGATTATTATCAGATGTTGTAGTTGTGAATACCCTGATAGCCACGTATACAAAATGTGGAAGCATACAGAAGGCACGTGAATTGTTTGACAAAATGCCTACAAAAAATTTAGTCTCATGGAATGGAATGATTGCAGGATATGCACAAAACGGGCTTCCTGAAAAAGCTTTGGAGATTTTTAAGCAAAAACAACAAATAGATGTCCAATCAGATCAGTTTACTTATGCCACCGTCGTGCTAGTGTGTGCCAAAATGAGAGCTTTAGGACAGGGTATGGAAATCCATCAAAAAATAATTGAAAGCGGATATTTGGCGGATGTTGTAGTTGCGACTGCTCTAATAAACATGTATGCGAAATGTGGAAACATACAAAAGGCATGCAGGTTATTTGAAAAAATGCCACAGCGAAACACAGTCTCATGGAATGTGATAATTGTAGGATTAGCACAAAATGGTTTTTTATATGAGGCATTAAATCTTTTCAAAGAAATGCCTCAACAAGATGCTGTCTCATGGACTACACTCATTTCTGGATACGCACAGAATGGGCTTGTTGGCAAGGCCCTAGAAATGTTTAAGCAAATGCAATTGGCAGGTGTACAGCCAAACCCGACAACCTTTGCCAGCATCCTCCCAGCTTGTGCCAAATTTGGAGATTTGGGACAGGGTATGGAGATCCATCAAAAAATAATAGAAAGTGAGTTTTTGTCAGATATTGTAGTTGTAAATGCCCTCATAGACATGTATGCAAAATGTGGAAGCATACAGAGGGCGCGGAACTTGTTTGACAAAGTACATAAGGCAAACTTGGTCTCATGGACTACAATGATTGCAGGATATGCACTGCATGGTGATAGCAAACATGCCTTTGAACTCTTTGAATTAATGAGGAACTCTGGATCTAACCCTGACAATGCAAGCTTTGTCTGTGTTCTATTTGCATGCAGCCATGCAGGCCTCGTGGATGAAGGCTGTAGATTCTTCAATCGCATGATTGAGTCTTATTGCATTATGGCTACAATTGATCATTACGTATGCATTATTGACCTTCTTGGCCGTGCTGGCTATCTTGAGGAAGCTTTTAACTTTATTATTAAAATGCCAATAAAACCTGATGTGGTCGTATGGGTTTGTTTGCTGGGAGCTTGTAGATCGCATATAAATATAGGGCTAGGAGAATTTGTGGCAACACTTCTATTTGAGTTGGATCCAAAAAATGCTGCACCCGATGTTCTTCTATCAAACATTTATGCAGGAGTAGGCAGGTGGGGCGATGCCCAAAAGGTAAGAAAATTGATGGAAGACAGAGGAATTAAAAAGATGCCTGGATGTAGTTGGATTGAAGTCCACAAATTAATACATGTTTTTTGCGTAGGAGACAGATCACACCCACAAACACAAGAGATCTATGCAAAGTTGGAAGATTTATTTTGGCAGATGAAGGAAGAAGGTTATTTTCCAGATAGAAGACATGTACTTAATGATGTGGAGGAGGAGGAGAAAGAAGTATTTCTCTGCTATCACAGTGAGAAGTTAGCAATTGCATTTGGGTTATTAAATACATCCACCGGAACAACTATAAGAGTCATCAAAAACCTTAGAGTATGTGGTGACTGCCACACTGCAATGAAGTTTATCTCGAAGATTGTTGCAAGAGAAATTGTTGTGAGAGATGCAAACCGGTTCCATCATTTCAAACATGGACAGTGTTCTTGTGGAGATTACTGGTAATGGTTAGTGAAACAAGCTATAAACATAGCCTTGCATTATAACAAGCGTCATGGTTTCAGACTTCTTGTTGTGAGAAGGAATCAGCTTCTTCTCAGTTTCTGAAAAACTGTTGGTTGTAGGTGTTTGTGGTGCTAGACCATCCTGTTGACTTGATGAAATCAAGTCGTTAATTGTGTCACTGCCTAGATATATACTGATGCGGTATTTCCTATTCTCTCTAATAATTTCAGGAGGATATATAATCGTGAACTGTACGGCTTTGGAAGCTGGAGTGGGAGGCAGAAGAACGGAAAATGCAGGAAGAGAGGAATATGCTTGAAAGAAATAGAAAACTGCTTTGCCAACACAAAATGGGAGAGGTCTTACAATCAACCTAATCCTCGGATATGAGGAAACATCTCTTTATTGTTTTGTACATGTGAGTTTTTCTGTTTTGATTAATTTGGCCGATAGGCCATTATACAGTAAACTATGTAAGCAAAGAAAATTTGATAGTAAAACCGGATTTTTCATGTAAAAATAAAAGAATATGGTAGAGCAAAACATTGACCATGAGACTATTTTAACTCCCAAAATTGTAGTGAGCATAAATCATTAAAAAACTATTCCTTAGGCATCCAAAACTATTGAAAACAACACATTTTGTATAAAATTTTGGGCTAATAATTAAGCCCAACAAAACAAAACGTTATGGCAATGGCTATGGCAATTTAAAGGCGGACAACGGTGAAAACACTAGCCAGTAGTGATGGCGATTCAAACGATAGCAATTCAGAGGCAGATGTTTGGTTGAGAGAATGGGACGATGAGGACAAACTGCTCCTCGACTTACTGTTACAGGCTCATTTGAAGGTGCAGGGATGTGATCCTAAGGTCATTGGAAGGATTTTGCGGCTGTCCAAGATGACTGTGCTCCTCTTTGGGGGTTACGGAAAGGTTTTCTTCTCCCTTGACAGCTAGTTCGTCTTCCCAGCTCTTTTCAGGGACCCCCTTGGTCGATCACTGCACGAATTCTCCCTAGGTGGCTATTCCTGTTCAAGTCACTAATATTATTTACTAGACGGTTGTTGAAATTGTGAAATCTCAGATGTTGTTCATGGCTTTTGCTCGGGAAGTGAAAGGGGTTTGATAAATCGGCTAATGGTGTCAATTTAGACCAAATAGTTGATGAGGGCATTCGTGAGTGCCCTATTAGGGCTGATGGGGCATTGTTCGAGGGTTGAAAGTTTTGGTGTGAGGTTTCACTCCATTGACGAGTCCCTCCTTTCACCCGACCAAGCTTTGTCGGCTCCTAGTTAGCCAGGCCTCTACAAGGAGGTCCTTGGTTCCTTGGTAAGTATGTCCTTTTAAAAGCAAAATGGTCTATTGGTTTTGATGCTACCAGGAAAACCTTGGCTAGTAGTGGGACAAACAAGACATTCATGGTATTAATAGTAGGCATAAGTTGTATGAATTGTAAAGAGTTGATTCTAGATTAGTTGTGTATGTTTTTTTGATTGACATTTTGGATCACATACAGTGATCCATCATCATGAAGAGGAATGGATCACTGAGTGCGATCCGAAATGTCGATAAAAAAACATACACAACTAATCCAAAAACAACTCTTTATTCATGGTATTTTCAATTCTTATGGTCAATTTTTATCTATTGACAATGTCATGAAATATATGGAATGGTTGATCTTTACTAGATTTTGTGTAAATGTCATAAAACTTTGTTCCAAATATGGTGCTTGGGAACGAAAAATCCACTACGAGTCCTCTCAAATTTGCATGCATTACCATAAAGCTTGACACTTCTCCCATTCCTACCAAGGTCTCAAAGAGAATCGCCACATTCAAAAAAATGGCACCATGATTCCTCTTGTGGTTGGGAAAGGGTGTTAGAATGTTGTTAAAGAGCAACTTAAGGACATTTTGATGGCGGGCCCTATGGGGGAAGTGAGGGGATCTATCCTTAAGGACAAGAGAAAGCCCAAAGCTATGACTAAGTGTCAATTGATTGAACTTGATTCCTCTTCGAAAAAATATAGGTTGGCCCCTAAGGACCAAGCTTTGACTCCTCTTCAGATTTCTTTGGCAAGGTTTGGCTTTAAACCTCCATGATCATGCCAAGGTTGTTCCTTTGTTGAAGCTTTGTTGTTTTCTTGGGACCTCTTTGGTTCTTATGTTGGTTTCTTTGTTGTCTCTTGTCTCTAAAGACACCAGAGCTTCGAGGCATGCAAACATTTATTTGATTCCTACAACTTTACAACTCTTACTAATAAGTGAAAAGTTAGTTTTATTTATTGATTACTTCCACAAAGGTGAACTATTTTTACACCCTAACTTGTTACGTGCAAATGCAAGGTAGTCAATTCTTGCACATGCTAATGCAAATGTGGATGTAAAACCATATCACACAACCTTTGACAACATCCTCACCCGAAAAAGTAAGCTTCAAAAGAACATGTGGACATCCATCAATGCATAAACAAGAACATTGTTGTCATGTCATACTATAGTTGTAGCTACCCAACCAAAAATGCATGCAAAATGTGGAAGCATAAAGATGGTGTTGCAAGGTGTGTGCCCTTGGTCTCCTTGTGTTGTGCAGTGCAGCTCTTAGGTTTGTGACATGGCTTAACCGCCTCCCATGAATTCATTAACTCTGGGAATTGTATCGGGCATTAACATATTGATCTTTTGGTGCAACGACAATCATCTATGCAACAATTGGTATTAGAGCCTGGGTCACAGGGTTGAACCCCTCGCTTGTGTTGGGGGGGTTGTTGCAAGGTGTGTGCCCTTGGTCTTCTTGTGTTGTGCAGCGCAACGCTTGGGTTCGTGACATGGCTTAATCATCTCTTGTGGATTCATTAACTCTAGCGGTTGTATCAAGCATTAACAGGTCGATCTTTTGGTGCAACGACAACCGTCTATGCAACAAATGGCTCATGGATTGTTTGGCACCATGCCTTAATCATGCAATGAACCATGCCTTAATCAAGCAATGACAATTGTAGGATATTCTCATAATAGATTAGTTGAAAGGCTTTAGAAAGTTTCAAACAAATGCAAATAGCGTGATGTGAGTGGAATTCCTTGACTCTTACTCCTATTCTCCATGCATGTGTTAAAATATGCATCTATTGAAGAATAAGAGAGGAATTTGCAAATGACTTTTGGGCATTTATGTAAAAAGTGAAAACATGGACAAAGTTGTTAATCACACCTCAAAAGAACATGATCTCTTATTTTAACTTGTTTTTACAAGCAAAGAGTCCACAATAATTTAAGGGGGCCATTTTGGTTGGTGGATTTGTGAAGAATGGAATTTTGATTCAAATTTTAGGTATAGGTGTTCTGTAGAATGATGGAGAAGTGAGGTGCACATGTAATTACACATGCAAAATGTAGAATAAAATGATAGAACAATGCATAAACAAAAATTATATTATATACTTTGTTACAGTTCTGTTAGACGAGAAACCAGGTTAGATGTTTAAATCATGAACAATAACCACACAATCATTAGATTCAAGCAAAAGATCCTAATCTAACAATGAAGAACAAAGATGGTATATCTTCTCACATCATCATTGAATTGCCTCCATTGCTCTTCTCCATCTCACTTTATAAGTTTGGTATGTTGCTCTCAAATTTCTAAGTGCATAAATATGTTTAGCTCAAGACAATAATGACGACAAGATTTCAAATAATGTGGTTGAATTGTGAAAGAATTGCAATCAAATTTATAGGAGATGTTGACATGATGAACAGTCAAAATTGAGTAGACAATCAATAGACATGATTGAATGAGAGGATCTACATAGGAAAGTTGCTCATTTCAAAAATGGAAAATGGGAGAGAAATGGAAGAGATAAGTGGAGAGGGAAATGAAAAAAGTGGAGAGAAAAATACAAACAAGAGTTAAGTAGAAAAAAGGAGAGAATAAAAAAGTTAAGTGGAGAGAATCGAAGAAGATGGAAGAGTTAAGTGCAGAATGACATGGAAGAAGTGGAGAAGAAAATGAGATAGGTTTCCACCTCATTTAAATAATTATTATAAAGGAATTAGGTTAATTAAATAAACGAAAGAATTTATTTAATGATAAAAGAAATTAGGGATTAAATAATTAAAGACAATTATTTAATTGAAAGAGGCTAGTTAATTAAGCAATAGAAATTGTTTTAATTAATGAGAGATTAGAGAGATGAGGATTAATTAAATAAATTAAGATATTTATTTAATCATTAGAGGAAAGTTAGAATAAATAAATAATTAAATAATTTAAAATTATTTAATTATTAGGATATGAAAGACGAATTTAGGGTTAATTGGGTTAAACAAAAACTAGCAAGAAAATGTCGTCACAAGCTCAGGACAATTTTGAGTGTCTACATTTTTCCTCTCTTTGAGACAATGTGATTTTTAGCATTGTCTCAAAGAAAAAATAAGAAAAATTTGCTTAAGGGCGTGTCCTAGTGTCTTTCAGCGGCAGCAGGATAATATGATGCCCCCTCGGGAAATTAGGTGAAAAATCCAAAAATTGAGCCGAATTTGTCGACAAGATTGAAGAAAATGTTAGTAAGAAGTGAAGAATGGTTAGTTTGATTGATCCAAATGTGGATAATCTTGAGTTATCAAGATAGAATGGATATCATGAGTTTGAGTGGAATGGATGAAGATTGGAAATAGATTGATAGGGTAATTTTGAGCTTTTATTAGTGCACAAATATCATCATAGAGCATTTTTATTTTGTAAATAGATAACATACACTAAGGTATGGGAAGACCAAGGTGCAAAATGTTATTACTTTGCGTAGACAGACACATTGTAGATAAGGATTGCCATGACTCGTACTAATGATAGTAGAACCCTTTCAGAATATGTGAAGGAGTAACCACAAAGCATGTTGATCCTGATGCAAGAAAGTGTTAGATGACCTTTAACTTGCATAGGATGTTTTGATTATGCCAAATGGAACACCGATCACACACAAGGACCTTAATTGCCCCAACAATATTGTCAATACAAACCACAAACAAAAATCAAAAGAAAAAGGTCATGATCCATCCTTGCTCCTCTAATTACTTGTAGATATCCTCGAGTAGCATGGGAACATGACAAAATATAAATCAAATAAATGATAAGACTCACTGGACCAAACGAGTCAACAATCATTTAGATCTTCTTGCCAAGGATGAGTGGTTCTTGATTGGATTGTAGGAATTGTGTCTAGTTTTAGGAATGAAGCATCTTGTATAAGATGTCTAGTCTAATTATGATGATGCAACAACCTATATAAGACAAATTATAACTACTAAGGATAGATGATGTTGATTAGGCAATTGATCAGTTAGGCTTGAACGCTAGTTTGATAGTTCGCCTATTATTTCATGATCTGTCAAGCTCAATGTTTTGAAGAATATTTTGTTTGTGTTTGATCAAAGCGTCAGTCTCAGCAAGGGACAATTCACTATGGAAGGTAGATTAAGATGGGTATAAAGCTTATTATGGAAGGGAAATTGCTTATTATGGATTGTGATGAGTGATCATGATGATGAGATGAATGTTACAATGTATCCTTTGTTATTACATTAAGGATTCCTTCTGAAAAGCCTTGGTCAAGGATTTCCCCCAATCAAGTATAGGACCAATTATTGTGAAAAGAATCAAGTGGATTGACCTTATTACGGATGAGAATGGAAAGCAAGTGATGCTAAACATCAACCAACCTCAAGCCATGAGAGGTGTGACAAGCTTTATTATGGGAAATGGATAGAAGTGTAAGGAAGCTAAGGTAGTGGAACAACTTCTTACACTAATCTTGATAGGAGAATAATACAAATCTGAATTATAGAAACTTAAACATAAATAAACATAAATATCATGCATACCACGACACAATGATTTATATGGGGAAAACACTTTCGGAAGAAAAACCCCACACTCCAAAATTCACCCAATATACTATTCAAAAATCACAAAGATTAAAATATGCGTGTAGAGCAAGCTTCTCACAAGAGTATCACCACCAGAGATCAAGAGACAATACGACTGTTATCAAACTCTTATAATACATCATCGTCTACAATCATAGTACAAAGGCCTCATAAAATAGGGTTACCTTCTAGAGCAAGATAGGCCAACAAAATATCCACCATTAGATCTAACACCTTATAAAGTAAACACAAGACCTTGCAAGAGCAACGAGAGGGAGTAAACATTACCTCTTAATTGCTAGGGTCCAAAAGACCCATAGTCTCTGAACACCATTTGAACTTCTCTGTGCTCACAAGCTTAGTTAAAGAATCAACACATTCATCAAAGTCTCTACCTTAACCAAATTCACCCTACCATCTTTGACCATATCTCAAACAAAATGATATTGTACATCAATGTGCTTGGTCCTGGCATGAAATGTTGGGTTCTTGGCTAGACATATCGCACTCTGACTATCGCAATAAATTGTCACTGCACCTTATTTTATTTCAATATCTGAACATAGTCTTTTAAGCCAAATGGCTTATTTACAAGCATGTGTAGATGCCATATACTCTGCTTCAGTAGTGGAAAAAGTGCCTCAACCACAACCTATCGCTTACTCATCTAACTAATTGCAGCACCACCAAATAAAGTAAGCACATAAGCACCAACGGATTGTCTGCTATTAATATCACCTGCCCAGTCTGAATCCACGTAACCATGAATAACAAGGGAAATCCCATCTTCAGTCATATTACTATGATAACACAAGGAATAATCTAAGGTACCACACAAATATTTGAAGACTCTTTTAACTACATCCCAATGAACTCTACTAGGATTAGACATATATCTGGAAAGAACTCCCACTACTTGGGCAATGTTTGGTCTAGTACAAACCATAACATACATCAAACTTCCAACTGCATTTTAGTAAGGCACTTTTCTCGTCTTCCATCTTTGATGGAGATGTTGGACAATCTGAAATAGATAACTTTGTTCCAATAGAAAGGAGAACACACAATGGTCTACAATCCTACATGTTAAATATTTGTAAAATTGAATTGACATACTGAATTTGGCCAAGCCATAACTTTCTATTCACTCTATCTTTTTTAATTTCCATCCCAAGAATGTGCCTAGTTGCACCAAGGTATTTCATTTCAAATTTGGTAGGAAGCTGAGATTTTATTTATGAAATCATACCTTTCCCTTTACTAATAAATAACATATCATCAACATATAATACAATCAATAGGAAATGATCACCATCAGTTTTATAATAATCACAATGATCTAATTTAGAATGCTCAAATCCCAAACTCAACACATATGTATCAAATTTCTGGTACCACATCCTAGGACTTTGTTTTAAGCCATACAAATATTTCTTCAATTTGCAAACCAACTTACTTTTACCTTTCACCACATAGTGCTCTGGTTGTGTCATATAAATATCCCCCTCCAAGTCACCATGAAGGAAATCAGTTTTCACATCCATTTGTTCAACCTCTAAATCATAAGCAACAACAATAGAAAGCAAAAATCTAATGGATGTCATTTTTGCAATAGGAGAAAAGATCTCACCATAATCAACACCCTCAACTTGAGAGTAACCTTTCACAACCAACCTTTCTTTGTACTTCCCAATACCTCCATCTGAACCAATCTTCTTCTTGAACACCCATTTGCAACCAAAATTTTTTTGTCCTTTAGACAATGGTACAAGATCCCATGTATCATTCTTTTTCAAAGATGTCATTTTTTCATCCATAATATTCTTTTAGGATACTGCATCATTCATACCTAATGCCTCTTCTACAAATTTGGGTTCATCTAGGTTAGTATTCAAAGAAAAATGCATCTCCAATCATCACATGAATACCTTTCAGGTGGTTTTCTATGCCTTGTAGACCTACAAACAAGTTGAGTTGGAGGTTCTTCCTTCTCTTCTGAATATTCAAAGCTAGATGAGCTTTCCTCAACTTTTTGTCTATCCATGGGCATCAATTCAACTTTCTCAAGTGTAGAAGGAAATTGAATCACATCTTCTTGTTTACTTTGTTCTCGCTGTAATATAATAGAAGAAGGCTTAGTTTCTCTAAAAATAATACTTCTACTATATATTACTTTTTTTGAAACAAGATGCCAAATCTTATATCCTTTCACACCATAACTATATTTGATGAAGATACATTTCACAGCCTTGTTCTCCAACTTTGTTCATTTCTTCTTTGGCACATGTGTATATGCCTCACATCCAAAAACTCTAAAATGTCTTAATGAAGACTTGTGACCTAACCATGCCTCTATAGGCATCTTATCAACAAGAGCTAATGTAAGAGACCTGTTAATTAACTAACAAAAAGTGGCAACAACTTCAACCCAAAACCTTTGTTCTATACCAACACCACTCAACATACTCCTAGCCTTGTCCATCAATGTCTTGTTCATTCTTTCTGGAACTCCATTCTGTTGTGGAGAATATGGAGTTGTCTTTTTTCTATGAATACCACAGTCTTTATAGTATCTATCAAAATCATTAGTGCAAATTTCACCGCCATTATCAGTCTTCAAACATTTTATTTTATTTCCAGTCTGTAACTCAACCATTGCTTTAAATTCTTTAAATCAACTGAAAACTTCATATTTACTCTTAAGAAAGTATACCCATGTCCTACTATAATCATCAATAAATGAAACATAATATGTGGATTTTCCAATTGAAGGAACATTTAAATGACCAAACACATCAAAATGAATAAGATCCAATACACCACGAGGTTTATGAGAACTCGAGTAAAACTGAATGCGGTTTTGTTTTCCATAAATGCAATGCTCACATAAATTGAATTCAAGATTACAATTAGACAAACCTTCAACAAGGTTTTTATTTTTCAAGGTCCTTAGACCCTTTTCTCCAATGTGGCCAAGTCTTTGGTGCCATAACATAGTTTTCTTTGCAAGTAACTTTGATTCAAAAGAAAGAGCACCCTTGGGTACCCAGAAGCTTTGACCATCTATTGAAGGTGAAACCCTCACCTCTTCAACAGACTTGATTTTCATAGAAGTACTATTGCACTCAAAAGTCCATGCATCATGCTTATACAATGTGTCATATCTAACACCTCTAGCAATCACCATAGCACCTCTAAGCATCTTATATCCTGCATTAGAAAATACTACCTGCACACCCGCATCTATTAGTTTCTCACATATAACAAATTTCATGCTAATCCAGGGATATGCACCGCACCATTAATCCATTTTATTCTACCATCAGAAAACTTGATTTTAACTTTACCACGACCAACAATATTTAAATAAGAATCATCACCCAAGTACACCGTACCTTTATCAAATTCTTCATATTCAAAAAACCAATCTCTATTAAAGGTCATATGGAAAGATGCACCTAAGTCAATTATGCATCATTACATGTACAAGTTACCAAAGTTGCAATGAATGCATCGCCACCTTCCTTCTCAGACTCAGAATCATAAACAAATCTCTTCTTTCTCTTCTTCTTTTCTTATTTGCATTCCTTACGAACATGTCCAAGCTTACTGCAGTTCCAACAAATAACTTTGGACTTTCCAAGAGATTTAGATCTCCCCTTGGACTTGGATTTGTCACACTTCTCATTCTTCTTTACTTTTTCCTTAGGTCTTCCATGAAAATTTAGGGCCTCCTTGGTATTGATGGATACCTTCCTCCTCATATCTTCAAAAATCAAAGAACCCACCACATCTTCAGTCTTCAAAATAACATAAGTACTCCCATTAACCATAACAATAGAATCCCACGAATTAGGCAAAGAACAAAGCAAGATCTAACATTTCCCCTCCTCGTCCATTTTGACACCAACTGATGCCAATTGAGTCACCAACATATTGAATGCTTCCAAGTGGTCTATGATTTGTCCACCCTCTTCCATTCTCAAGGAATACAACTTCTTCCTCAAAAAAATATTGTTCACTAAAGATTTTGCTTGATACATTTCACCAAGTTTCTTCCATAGTTTTTGTGTAGAGGTCTCTTCATGGACATTAATTAAAATAGTCTTCCAAGCACAATCTAATTAGACCCTTGGCTTTACGGTCCATAACATCATACTGAGCTACCTAAGTAGCACTATAGGCCTTGAAACATTCTCATCAACAACATCCCACATATTTCAATCTATCAACAGATCCTCCATATTTAGCTTCCACATCTCAAAATTATTTCCAGAAAATTTATCCACCTCTATTATCCCTGATGAACTTTCCATCTAAAAATTCTTGCAACAAGATCACAAAGTATCTTTTGCACAAGCTCCCACTCAAATTTGGATTAGTTCAAAAAAATCCAACAAGCCACAACTGAAACCAAAGGTGATCAAGCTCTAATACCACTTGTAAGGATGCTAAGGTAGTGGAACAACTTCCAACACTAATCTTGAGAGGAGAATAATGCAAAAATTTACAAATCTTTAGTAGTTATAGAAACTTAAACAAAAATAAACATATAAATGTCATGCATACCATGATGCAATGATTTACATGGGGAAAACCCTTCTAGGAGAAAAACTGCACACTCCAAAATCCGCCCAATATATTATTCATAAATCACAAAGATTACAATATACTTGCAAAGCAAGATTCTTATAGGAGTATCACCACCAGAGATCAAGAGACAACATGACTGCTATCAAACTCTCATAATACATCACCGTCTACAATCGTAGTACAATGCCCTCATAAAATAGGGTTACCTTCTAAGGAAAGATAGGCCAGCAAAATATCCATCATTAGATCTAAAACCTAATAATTAACAGTCTAGATTTACAATATATCATTTATTTAATGTATGTCGACCATTTAGGAGTTTTTTGAAAAAGAACAAAAAATTGTTTACACGAATCCCACTCCTCCCCTCCACCCGGTGCTCCCATTGTATATTACACCTATCAGTGTAACTAGGATATATATATATTTATTTATTTATCAACAATAAACCTTATATAATTGCAAGGTTGAGACACAATTTCCCAACAAGAAAGTGGGATTTTTATGGTGAAGGAGCAAATGCTCGGATTATTGTGGATGGAATGAAAAAATTAGATAGAAAGATGGTGGATGGAAGAGCAATAGCCTGCTATCCATGTCACCTATTTTCCAGGTTTTCACCATGGTACTTACCCAAAGGATCACCGAAGTGGTTTTCACTAGAGGGTGAATTATTTCTCTTTATTTTTTCTTTTTCCCATTTTTTTTTTTTAAAAAAAAAATTGTATTTTTTATCACAAGATGCTTGTTTGTCAGGTGTTCATCAAAGCAATGAATATTTTTGCACATTTTTTTGTGTTTCGATTTTTTCTAGTTTTTTTTCTATTTTTGATGTCACACAAGATGCTTGTTTACCAGGTTTTTATCAAGGTGACAATTTTTTTTGTATTTTTTGATTTTTTTTAAATAAATGAGCCCTAATGATGTTGCGATCATGGTGGGTGCTCTTTAATAGTTGGATGACTGCTAAATGGGATGGCTTATGCGATGAAAGGAGGGAGCTAAGATATGATTCCTAGTGTGCACACTACGTGGACCATCATGCTTCACAAGAAAAGGAGTTTGGGCAACCATTAGATTAAAGCATGTGATGGGTTTCCATCAAAGGTCCGTTGAGAGACATTGCCAAGAGGAATGGAGTGATATGATGGATGTATGGATATGGGTCGATTAGGTAGAATGTATGGATTGTGTGAAGATGATGAGGATGGAAACTTAAGATCAATAAGCTCATTTCTTGATATTTTTCTTTGTTAGATGCCTAGTTATTTTGGATGAAGGGGCATGATTCGAGATCGATTTTTTCTTATTTTTTATTTTTCCATTAGCCTTTGATTTTGATATGGGTTGACATAATTTTCTTGATCTTTCTTTCTTTCATTTGAGTTTGGGTCTCCTTTTGATAAAGGTTTTTTAATTTTTGACTTTTGATTGATAGCCTTATTATTTTGGGATGATACTTGTCTATGGGGTGGATAGACGTGGATGATTTAGATGAGATGGTAAGAATATGTTGTTCATGGAAGAGATTGGTGATGCCTTCAACGAATTCTTCGTGACTATCCTTTTCAACACCATTAATGTCAAAGGAAGCTTGCAATTCCTTAACGAGTTGGAAAGAAGGCTTAGTAAAGGCAGCAATAGGAGATGCATACCCTAACTCAAGATGCTCAAAATGGAAATATGGGAGCTCATGAGATGGAGTGGAAGGTAGAGGATCATGAGATGGAAGTGGATGATCTTGGATGTCCTCAATAGGATCATGATCAAGAGTGTGAATTGTAGACACATAAAAAATGGCCTAGACCCACAAACCACATTTTTTTGTTTTATCATATTTTGTCTATAGTTCAAATTCAACTATTAATTAAATAATTCTTAATTATTTAATTAATTCACATCTTTTATTCCTCCTGACTATTTAAATAAATAAATTATATTTATTTATTTAAATGTGTCGCTAATTCTTAATTATTTAATTATCACTTATCCACTATTTCTTCCTAATTATTTAAATAAATAAATATTATTTATTTATTTAAATACATCATTAATATCTTATGTCCTCTTATAATTAAATAAATTCTTTAAACTTTTATTTAATTATAGGTCCACCTTGTCTTTTTATAATTAAATAAATTCTTTAATTTATTTAATTATGGTCCACCTTGTCTTTTTCTAATTTTAAATAAAATCATTTATTTAAAATTGTCTCATTTTCTATTTTCTTTCTCCAAGTAAATAATTTAAAGTAATTATTTATTATCACATGGCCCCACCACTTTTGAATTAAATTAATTTTTAATTCAAAAGGTCAACACAGCCTCTTAAATCAAGTAATTTTAAATTAATTGTTTGATTCTTCATCTTTTCCTCTTTTAAAATAAATCTTTATTTATTTAATTGGATCCCATATGTTGATTTTTGAATTAAAATTCAGTATTTAATCCAAAATGATGATTTTTCCTCCTTATCACAATCTTCCGTAATTAGATAATATCTTTATTATCTAATTAGCCATTGGTCAATTAATGGAAAATGATTTGATTTTCTCTCCAACTCAATAATTTTTTTGTATTGATCTTATCTTCTATATTCCTATCCTTATTCCTCTTTGTCTCAACTAACCTCCACCGTTGATTAAATTATTTTTAATTTAATTTTGACCACTCATCTTTTCTAATTGAGCCCTTACCCTAATTGTGGGTTGTCACATTTAATATCAGTCATTGATTTTAGGGCATCTCTCAACTGTCAATCTTGGTCATTCACCTAAAATTGCATTTTCTATAAGAAGGCAATTTTAGCCTCATTTGCACACCTCTTGATCTCTTGACTTCATGCTCTTGGCTTCTTGACTTCATAGGCTATTTTATACATAATTTAGGCTTGCTTCATAGTTGCATACTTGCATTGTGTATCATTTTTAGATCAAATCTTTCAACATTTGTTTAGGACATTGGCATAGCCATAGATTGCTCATTTCAAATCTGAGGGCAAACTACATATTGCAACAAATAAAGAAGGTGCAATGAAGGTTAATCATGAAGATTGAAGGCATTTGGTGAGATCTTTCCTTTGTTTTCATGTTTATGCTCCTTCTTCATTGTCTACTTTGGGTTTTTGTGTTTTTGCTCATAAGGACTAACTTGAAAAATTACCCTAAGTTACATTGGTGAACCTAACGTCTTTTTTGTAGATTTTTGTACAATTTTTTTTTAGATTTATTTTTTTGTTAGTAGCTTAGAGGGTTTTTTTGGGTTACTAATATTTTGTTTGCAGCATGTGGCAAGGAGTCTAACCTCTTTGTTTCTTGATTTTATATCACTTTTCTAATCATTTAATCAAGCAAACCAACAACAAACAATTTGCAGCACACTTATTGATTAAAATGAGCATGCATTTCATGTCATGGGCTTAAAATGAACATAATTTGCATGCACACTCATTGGTTAAAATGAACATGCATTTCATGTTATGGGCTTAAAATGAACAAAATTTGCATGCACACTCATATGGTTAAAATGAACATGCATTTCATGTCATTGGCTTAAAATGAACTTTGTTTGTTTCACATCAAGTTAAACTTTTAAAATGAACAAAGTGTTTTAGGTGTTTTCTACGCACTTTATTTTGATTGATTAAAAAGAACAAGTGCTTGCAACTTTTGTAACCCCGATTCAATAATCGAAGTATCCTCTCCCCTTGTGCACTTGTGCAACCCTAGGTGCAAGAGAAATGATTATTGACTCTAGGACTTGGGCCTTCCTTGGTGAGAAAAAGTAATCACCCCAAGGCGACTCAAACCGACAACGGAGCTCTTTGGTCATGTACACATCCAAATTTGACCACTCCCACATGGTCAAACTCGTCTACTTTATTCATCTATTTCGTCAATATTAATTAAATGATTTATTTAATTAATATTTCACATTTCTACCTAAAGTCCCTAAAGTATTTAATTCAACAATTAAATACTTTACCTTACACCTTTTCCTCTCTAAATTAAATAAACATATCAATTTATTTAATTTAGTCATTTGACCTTTTGAATAAAATCAATTTTTAAATTCTTCCTTTTTTTTCTCTCCATAATCCTCTTCTAATCTGGATTAATTTAATTAATTCATGATTAGGATATGCACACCCTTAATCAGGGATTAATGTCACATCCTCCAACTTTTACCACTTGCTTCTAATCCCTTATTATTTTCCTTAATCATGTATTTGCACAACCTTAATCTAATCATCTTGCCACATTTAGCATACGTTTTTGGTCAACCTTTACATATTCCACATATGGCATTGACCCTCTTCCCCATGTGAATTTTTAATTCATGTTTATTCATCCAAGACTCTTCTCTTCCCCATGTGAATTTTTAATTCACATTTATTCTTCTAAGGCTCTCCTTATTCCCATGCAAGTTCTAGAACCTTTGACTTGTCACATCACTCACATGTGTCCAAGTCTTCTAGAATCTTTGACTTGTCACATCACTCACATGTGTCAAAATCCTACCTTTTTGGGAACCTTGTCCTATCCACAAGATTCTTCCAATCATGTGAATTTTTAATTCACATTTATTTCTCCAACTACTTTCCTCTTCCCCATGGAGATTTTTGAGGAATTCTAAAATTCCTCAAATGTCATTTTCACTCTCACTTGGGAACAAGAAGTTCCTTTTTGAGGAAATCTTCGCATCTTCCAAGGTACTTTCAAGGTACTTGTCCTTCCTCCACATCAGTTGTACCCTTTCCATCTCACCATGACCTTTGGACATGTCATCCTCCACATGTTAAGATGTGAGTGCTTGTGAGTCATCAACTCACCATAGCCCTTCATCTTGGCCATGGTGGCTCAATCTTGGCCGTTGAATTCTCTAGAGAATTCAATTTTCTCTATAAATACCCCCCTTTTCATTCATTGATACTCCTTAAGCATTCTAGCACCCTTATGCTATCAAAATTATGAGTCATCCAAGCCATCATTAAGTATTGCATTCAAGTCATTTTACATACTCATCTTCATTTTCACCATAATGCCACACCTAGTCTAGCTCTCATCTCATCTTGCATCCACCCTTTTATCACATTGCCATCAAAAGGAGCATACATATCAAGCTACATCAAGGGCCAACCAAGGAGATCAACACCGACAAGAAAGGTATAATTGTTTCATCTTTAGCTTTCTTTTGTGCTTTTCCTTAGGCTAATCGTTGAGGTGGTCTTTTGTTTTTATTTTGCATTCCTAGGTAGTTTTGCACATTTAGATTAAGGGAAAACACTTGCATCCACAGGTCGAGTTACTCTCGATTGGTATACAAATATGAATCCCACTAGAAAGCTTAGGATTACAAGTGCGGTTTTGTCACACAGACAAGTGAACTCCCCAAAACCCTGTTGAGTGTAACCTCTTTAAGTTGGAGTTCCTCTTATTAGAGCTAATCTTTCCTCATGTGTGGCCACTCGAATAGGTGTCTGAACTAAATTTTTTTGAGTAGAATCCAAAAACCCATCTATTCACTGGTGCAGCAATAGTCGTTGCCAAGGCATCCACATTCTCACAGTTCTTAGTAGAGGTGATCAGCCTACCATGGGAGATTTATGGGGGCTAAAAGCTTGGTTGACATGAGAAGTGAGTACAATGTAAGGGGGAGCTTGTGTGGCCAAGCTTCTGAATTCATACGCTACGAATAAGTGCGGTTGGGAAAACCTACATGGAATCCAAAGAATATAGTCCTGGCCAACCTTAGGATTGTGCTTGTCTTCTTCATGTTTGATCTCACAATATTTCAAAGACATTGTATTTTCCAAGTTTTTGCTAAGACAATCAGCAAATAAACATCCTTAATAATTTGGAAAAACACATTCACATTGCAAACAATTTCAAACACTTAGCCAAAATTGCAAAAAAAATAGACACTTTCAAAACATTGCAATGTATCTAAAATATTATGCAACGCATATGCTCTGTTAAAACTCATTTGACACTTAAAACAACACATTCACTTGTGTTACACCACATTTGTTGTCATGTGCAATGCACTTGCCATATTGAACCACATTTGAGATTCTATGAACCGCATTTGCTCTGATAAACTGCATATGTTCCATTATGAGATGCATTTGCTCTGTTGAACCGCATTTGTAACCTCAAACAACACATTCAACTTCCTGCAATGCATTTGACACCTGAAATGCCACAATTTCATGTCAAACCAAAACATCACTATCACTGTCAGAAAACCGAGACCAAACATTGCCAAACTACCTTCAGACATCTTCTCTTTGTGGTCTCTGCTTAAAACCAAAAAAAACAATTGCTCAAATCCTCCATCCTTGCATTTTTAGTGTGCATTTAGTTTTCCATAGGTTTCTCATTGCATTTTTAGTTTCACCATAGGGGTCACCATCATTTTCTACTCACAACTCCTTTAGAATAGGTAACCTTTTCATTCTGGGTCAAATATTTTCCTTCAAAATTAGATTGTCTTTGGATTTGGGAAACATCATCCTCTTAGTCGTTGTCCTTTGGTGAGCCATTCCATCTCAAAGTCTAGTTTGGAACCTCAATTTTTCATCTTTTCATTGTCCTTAGTCCTACAAATAGTCCCTAGACATTTGAAATTGAGGCATTGGTCACACCTTGAGTGCTTAGGAAACCTTGTAGCAAGTCTACCAATATTGAATGCTCTTTAGAACTCCTTGTATTTGCATTAGACTACATCCTCATTTTAGTCATTACCGCAATCCTTATTTCAAAATATCAAAAACATAGTTGCACCATCATCATTCCTTATTCCAAAAAAAAAAACCAAAAATATATGGCATACCATTTGTATATTTAGATTTGATCATCTTCCATACTCCACCATTTGAGCAAGACTTATATGGTTGAAACAAGATCACAAAAGAAAAGAAGACAAATGGATCCTTTTGGACAAGGAAATAATCCCTATAACTTTTCATATGACACGGAGTCAAACACAAACATGTGGGGAACCTTTATCAATCCCTTTAGTAACATGAACACAAGCATTCCATCCTCTTCAAACAATCCATTTGAACCTTTCATTCGAAGAGATGAGAATGTACAAGTGTTTATGGAAGACCTTGAAGCAGCTGCACAAAATCCTGACATGGCTTCCTTCGTGGAAGAAATAATCCTCCAAGACTTAGATAGATACCTAGCCATGCTTCTCGACCAAGGAGCTAGGTTGCCATGAGGATTTGACACCACATAATGCAAATGATGCCACCATTGGTGCCACAACCCAAAACACCACAAACACCATTAACACCATTCCAAATGGCACCACCACTACCACTCAAACCACCTCTAATGTGGTCAACACAACATCCATTCGGGGAACCTTAACAAATACCACATCAAATTCAATTCCACAACAAACATCCTCAATTCCATCACAAACTGTTGGAGCAACATTTGGTGCTTCAACTAGTGCAATGGGCACCAATACATCAAATCTCCTCTTTGGAGCCTCATCTACCACCATGGGAGCAACATCATCAAATCCTTTGATTGGGTCCTCCACTAATGCAATGGGAACAAACTCATTAAATCCTATTGGAAGGAACAAGAGACACTTCACCCTTCAAGGACCCCAACCAAATGTTAATACCTCACATGTGCCATATTCCACAAAGACAAAACACAAACATTCCACATGGTCACATCTATCAATTCGGACAAGGCAATCAAATAACACAACCTATGAGTACCTTTGGAAATCAAAACATTTCAAGCCAACAAATTCCATCAATACAAATGAAGAGTACTGGTATGCACATCCCTACATACTCATCACACATACATACACAACAACAACAACACATTCCCATGCAAAATATATAGCATCAACAAAACCTGAATATTTCATGCATTTCACACCAAAAACACATCCCCAATCAAAACATCCCTTCGTAACAAGGGGGGACTCGTGCGATACCTATTACGCCCATGTGTGATGCTACAAATAACCCCATAGTGGATGCGCTCATAGCTCAACTTGCAAATTTACAAAAACAAGTGGAAGACCTGCAAATGTCCAACAAAAAGGCCCACCCATCATATGACCTATGTTTGTATCCTTTTGACACAAACTTGTACATGCCACCATTCCCACTAGGTTATGTGGTGCCAAACTTTCCTAAATACAAAGGAAAAACCAATCCCATTGAACACATCAAATAATTCACAATTCATTGTGTGGACGTGGCCTATGAACATACTTATCTGATGAGACTCTTTCCTAGGAGTCTCGTGGGTCACACACTTGAGTGGTTCGCACAATTACCTAAAGGAATAAAATCGTGGGAAGAATTAGCCAACAAGTTTGTTGACAATTATGCTTATAACATTGATACACACATCAACATTTCCTCATTATGTGGACTTACTCAAGAAGAAATAAGTGACACCTTTATTTCATTTTTCCAAAGATGGAGAACTTTGGCAAGTCAATGCCACATGGAAATACCTGAAAAAGAAAAGTTCATCATGTTTGTATAGAGTCTTCTTGGACCACTGAAACACGGTCTACAGGTCCATTGTTGCAACACTTTCACTGACCTTGTTGAAAAAGGAGTTCAAATTGAAAAATCCCTAATTTCCAAAGGCGAACTCAAGTATGGCAGCAAAAATACAAACACAAACAAAAACCCAAACACTTCCAATAACAAAACCAAATACTAGGTCAAAAATAAACACATCACTAACAATGGAATTGTTGACGCAAAAACAGTAAATGCCACGGGTTTCACAATTACCCTTAAAGGAGTTCAATCCCACAATGTACCATTGACAACACCGACATCCACTACCAATGCCATCCAAAACAATCTCATCCAATCAGACCAAAGACAACCTCGTCAACATAGACAATTTCCAAAGAGCCGCACATACACCCCTTTGAGTGAACCCATCGAGGTTGTTCTTAAAAAGCTCCTTCAAAATAATGCCATCACATTGCAAGACCCCAAACCATATGGCCTTGGTTAGTTCAAGCCATCATGGTGGGATGACAAAGAATTATGTGATTATCATCGCATAAAAGGTCATAAAACTTCTTCCTATAGACAATTGAGAAACGTTATACAGGATCTTATCAAAAATCATACCATTGAACTCAATGATCAACAGTTAGCTTCCAATGCAAACCATATAATCCATAAAAAACCACTTTAGGACCATGGTTCAAGTAACCCCTTGACATCCGGTGCAAACAATAATGACAATTGAGCCAGTTATGCCCGTACTTCCTTTAACTATTCTAGTGGTCGTATCATTAATCACCTCCTAGTTGCTAACGAATTTTTCAATACTATAACAATCAAGAAGACGCCGGAGTGTAATGTTACCACCCATAGAGGCAAAGTTACCATCACTAGTCCTTCTACTCAACAACTCAAGATCACAATTCCCGGTCCTTCTGCCAAATAGCCACAGTTGAAACTCAATGGAGAATTTAATATTATTAAAGAACTGAACAAAAATCCTACCCAAATCTCCATTCTTGAGCTACTTTGTATTTCGCCTGCACATAACGCCATACTCAATAAAGTCTTACAGAAGTATTCCATCCCAATTGACATCAATGTCAACCATTTTGAAACCATGGTTAGATATTTGACTTCCCCTCATCACATTTCTTTTTCAGGCCTTGATTATTCATCACCCAAGCCATCCCATAATGACACCTTGCACATCAAAGTCTTTATCCATAAACATAAGGTTCGACAAATCTTAGTAGATGGCAGAGCAGGACTAAACATCTACTCTTTAAAACTATTCAAAGCTCTCAGCTTCTCTGATGCTTGTGTGGACGCTACAAAGAGTATTGTCATAAAGGTCTATGATGATGAGGAACGCTCCTCTTGGGGCATTATTACACTTCCCATTCGTGTGGGGCCGGTCATCATAGATACAACATGTCAAGTCCTAGATCGTGAACTACCTTATAATGTCTTTCTTGGTCGCCCTTGGATACATGCCTTGAATGTTGTACCCTTGACACCTACCATCAATGTTTGAAGTACCCTTTTGATGGCACTAAAATCACCATACTAGGAGACCTAAACCCTTTTCAGTACTGTACTAATTTGAGAGCCACATCCGAACATCAAGTGTTGATCAACTGCGAAGCTTCAACATCCACTCCATCTAAATACATTAACCCATCAACACTCATCAAGCCCTCCATATCCACTCCTTCCACCTCCACTACACCATCTCCTGCTACCATCAAACCAAGCACTAATCCTAATATCAAGATCTAGTATGTCGGTTGTGGAGAATATAAATTGAACATGGCCTATTGCATCATAACAATACCCAAGCGACCAAAAGTTTATGGCCGGTCTTGCTTCACAGTGGAACCCAAAAAGACTTTTCACGTTCCACCGACAACAACCATTACACTATGGGCAGACATGAATGATGAAGACACTATAGACATAACAAATTGGCTCTTCAAAGACCCAGAAGAATTAACCCCGCTACCAGTACACATATATGGTAAAAGCTATGACATATTGAAGGTGCAAGGTTTTGATGGAACTAATGGCCTTAGGATAAACAAAATTGGAAGAAGGGAACTGATCATGCCTTCTCAAATACCAAGAAATATAGGGCTAGGGTTTGAGCAGCTCAGAACTGATGATCAATGTACCAATGTACTTTTGAGTGAGGATGTAACGGCTCCTGAAAGTGTCGAGACAAGCGAAGATTCCTCTACTGAAACTAATTCCAATGAATGGGAATGGGGTTTTGATAAAACTCTTAGCGACTATGACATTGATGAATTATTTCTAGAACACGACAAACCCTCTCTTGAGGAAAGATTCAGAAAAATGTATAATATTGATCCACCTGATGACCCTTCTAAACAAAAAGAATGGGTAAGCATTCCCTAGGCTCCAAATGATAACAGACCTAGACCATCGTCGACAATGTCTGAATCGCCCATCCCATTCCCGAACCTCTCCATGAGCTTGATGCCCACACTTCTAAATTGCTATCTGAACCTTTTGAGCATGATTCTGATCCATTCATCCCTTACTTTGACCAGGAATATAATTTGTCTAAATCCGAAGATGGCCCTTGGATTGAATTTGAATGGGAATTTGAGGATGACAATTTTTTCCTTACGATTTCAGCCTCTATTTGCATGTTGTCGGCTTCATCCCCTCCATTTTTCAACACTAGTGATGGTATTTCCCTTGTCTAACCACAACTTATTGACTAGGACCAACAAGGCCCACCTTCTATAGACATCTTTCAGAACAACAAAGCCATTGCGGGATTTATGGGACTCTGAGAAGGCATACCAAGTGGGGACCATAAAGTTGGATTCACGATAGATCTTGATTGTGCACAATATTTTTGGGAGACTATGCCATCCTCCAGTCGCAAAAATTGATAAAAACAAAACAAAAAAAAATACGTCTTTAGGTGAAAACTACAAGGCCCCTTCTGATGACAAAATAGTAAAAATAAAGGACATATCTAAGGGTGAAAACCTCTCCGAGGCACCCAAGGATGGAGGATTGGACTTTCTTCCTGATAATTAGGAGAAATCATCAATGTTAATTAAGGACACAATGGAAATCAACACAAACACGCCTGAAAATCCAAAAATGATCCTTGTCGCAGCTTCATTGACAAAAGAAGAAAAACCAGAGTTTCAAGCATTCTTTACATAACACAAAATCAACTTCGCCTAGTCATATGCCGACATGCCAAGATTGGATCTTGAGCTAGTTTTGCACTATCTACCATTGCTACCAAATGCCAAACCAGTCAAACAGAAATTGCAAAAGATGCATCCACAGATTGCATTGCTCGTCAAGGCTGAACATAAAAAGTTACTGGATGCAGGATTCATCAGATCAATAGACTATGCTCACTAGATTTCAAACCTTGTGCCCTTCACTAAGCCAACTGGACAGATCCGCATTTGCACAGATTTTTGTGATTTAAACAAGGCATGTCCAAAAGATGACTTTCCATTGTTGAACATAGACATCATAGTGGACCTAACAACGGGGTATGATATGTTGTCCCTCATGGATGGTTTCTCTAGATATAATCAAATTCACATTTCCCCTGAAGACCAGAATAAAACAACATTCACCTATCCCTAGGGAACATACTACTGGAACATCATGCCTTTTGGTTTGAAGAACGCAGGTGCCACTTATCAGTGAGCCATGACTACAATCTTCCATGACCTCATGCATACACTAATGGAAGATTACGTGGATGACATCCTAGAAAAGTCCAAAACACGCAAAGATCACCTCAAAGTCTTGGAAAAATTCTTTAAGAGGCTGGAAGAATCCAAGGTCCACTTGAATTCAAAGAAGTGTGTTTTTAGGGTAACATCTGGAAAACTATTGGGATATTGTAGAAACGAAAAATATATAGATTGATATTGCACACTCACTCTTGATCTACTAACATCTCTTCATCCTGAATTATCCCTCTATATAGCCATTTAATCAAATAGCCTTATTTGATTAAAGTCATCATAATTCCCATTTTAATTAAATAAATCCCTAGATTTAATTAAATCATTGTCTCTGTGTAATTAGCTAGGTCATTTCATCTTCCTATCTTTATTTAATTAAATAATCCATATTATTTGATTAAATCTCTAAAGTTCATCTAATTAAATTAAATAAATCAAACATTTATCTAATTTAATCTAACATCGCCCCCTTTGGTTAAATAAATAAAAAATATTTATTTAACTAGGTCTAAATCATTCTCTTCTCATTTTGAGTTATTTAAATCCTAAAATCTAATTCTTCTCACCTTTCACCTCATCCTTCAAGCCATATTTTGAATTTGAATATCCCCCCTCTTTGCACATTCTTCAAAATGTGATCATTCCTCAACCATTCACATGATGACATGTGGCTTCTTCTCATTTGTTGAAGATTAGTCCCACATTCATCCCTTTTGCCTCTTCTCTAATCAATCTCATCTATAAATGAAAAGATCATCCTTCATTTGATCATCCACAATTCATGCAAAGTTATTATACTCAAATCCATAGCAACTTATCATCAATTTCATCCAAGCATAGTTAGGATTTTTGCAGATTTTCAACATGGAGCTCCATTGAAGTCATCACTACAAGCATCAATCCTTCATCATCTTCATCACACCATTGGAGTTGGGAAAGGGCCAATTTTCACATCAAATTGGCATCAACTACCTCAAGAGATTAATATTTTGCATGGTTTTAGAATAGGATTCGATATTCTTGCTTCAAATTTGTTGTGTTCTTAACTTCATTCCTCTTATTTTATTTTCAAATGAATTTCTTGAGGAATCATGTTTCTAACCATGCATTTGATCTAACATATTGATTGTTTGTTGTGTTTGTGCAGGTTGGGAATCATAGGTTCACATTTTGACGCTAGAAGGAGGGCCTACCGGAAGATCAAATCATGTTTTTTTGAGAAAATTCCATGGTTTTTTATGTTTTTGGTGTTTACAACAAACAAAACCGCTCACAGTCCAGCGGCGCTATATAGAACCACTCAAAATTGCAAACTGCACCGCTCAAAACTTCAAACTGCACCGCTAAATCTCTAGCATCGCCATATAGCGCCGCTACAAACCCAAATAGAGCCGCCATCACAGACAAAACTGCTTGACTTTCTTGCTTTTTCATGCAAACTTAAAATGGCCATATCTTGGTCATTTTTTGGTCTTTTTCGAAGCTTTTTTTTTTAAATGGGGTAGAATTTCATAAGATATCCAATGGTGTAGGTTATTATCAACTTTGATAGAGTTAAAATTTTCAAATTTTCACTTAATGTCAAATCACAATGAAACTTGGTCTAAATTTTAGGGTTTTTATGCTTAATCATTTATCTAACCCTCATATCTTATTGTTTCTTGATGTCATCTAACATTTGGAGTTTGTATTGTGAGTTTTAAAGGATCATGGAGCATGGAATTCAAAGGAAAAATCATTATCACATCATTGTATCAAGTGTTTTTGAACACTTTAGGGAGCAATTATAATCCCACTTCTAAGGATTTTACCTCTTCAAGCTTTTAAGACTCAATAGATTTTAATTTGGGCTCTAAAAAGAACAAGACAAAGGGATTAAAAAGAACCGTAGGAAAATTTACTAGATTTTGTTTAAGGTTAACAATTGAACAATCAAATCTCACACTTCTTTTGGTGCACTAAAAAAAATCACTTTTGCTTTGTGGACTTAAAATGAACAAGTGTTCTCATTGTTTTGTAATTACTTACACAAAGTAATATCATCAAAAGATGTATGCGCTTCTCTCACGCCTCACAGTGATCTTGAGAATCAAAAGGGTTTTGGTGACATTAGGTTGCATAAGTAATTGCCCGTACACTTCAATTTGGGTTTAAAATTGAACAACAAACTTTGCAAGTGTGAGTGGAATCTATTGTATGTGTTCTCCCTTTGTTTCTAAATGAAGGTTGATCAAACTATGAATATTTTTTCTCGCTATTGTTTATCTTAGAGGGTCTGCCTTGGGGAAAAAGTACTCACCCAAGGGAATGACTCAACCACTAATACTCTGAACCCGAGAGTATTTCCAGTCGGAATATAAATGTGGGTATTGGAATAAATGCCAATATCATGAGGTTGGCTTTGACAAGAAGGGAAACAATAGTCTCTCACCTTGATGGGTCAATTCCTACAAATGGAAATTCTGAATTAAAACCCTTGTTTAGAAAAGGCAAAAATCCTTGATCTACTTGTTGGTGCAACAATGGTCATTTTGAAGCCATCCCATGTTTTTACGGATCTTAGTAGAAATGAAAAGCATTCCATGGGAGTTTTATGGGTGTTGATGCTTGGCTTCCCCGTATAAGTGAGTGTCGTGGAGGGGAGCTAGTGGGGTCAAGCATCTAATCATTCAATAAGAGTAGGTGTAGCTGGACTTGTCCAAGTGGGAACTCAACAAGTAAAGTCTTTCATATCCATACGGTTGTGCATGTTCTTGGTATCAAAACACTTGCTTGTTCAAAAACATTGGGAAACACACATTCAATAGGAAAATCAAAATTTCAAACCCCTTAGTTAGAGCAAATACCTTTGAAAAAACCCAAGAACTATTGCTTACCTTGGGGATTATGTCCTTACAGGTTTCTGAGTAATTGGGTTGACATCTTAATTTGCTTCTACCAAGGTCAACATTAGGTAACCATTGCCTTGATTTCCTTGAATTCCACATAGCACTTTTTGGGATGAAAAGAAGTTAGGACATTGGACGTTTAGTTTGAAAATCTAATCAAGAAAGTGTTTGTGGTAAAAGAAATTCACTAATCAAGATGAAATCAATTGAAACCCACACATGTGCTTGTGTATCTTTTGTCTTATGGTCTTTTGAGCAAACATTGATCTTTTGGTTTGAAGGGAAAAGCATGTTCTTTAAAACCTTGGCCTTGTAAACAAGTCCTTAGGTTCATTTAGGATCAAAATCAAACACTTCATCCATTTCAAACATTTATCATCACATTCCCCAAACAACTTTAGAGATTTGGAAACATCATTATCTAGACTTGGGTACATCCTTAAACCAAATCAAAATCACCTTGTTTAATTAGGAGATTGGGAATGCATCATTTCTCATACCTCTAGTTAAATCAACACATTTTTGAACAAGTTTATCCTAAAGATCACATCCAACATCTTAGGGTTTACAAGTTCATTATCCAATCAAAACCAATCAAAATCAAATCCTAAAGTCTAGCATTGATCCAAAGTTCCTAAAACGTTCAACACCGATATCATTCACCCCTTTCATCATTCATCTTATCATTGGTCCTAAACACCTTAGAGGTCACTTTTGCAAAAAATTCAAAACACAAGAAGAACATGGAATATAAACTTGATCCATACATCATAAGTGATCTAAACCAACCAAATTATCAAAGCCTCACAATGCCAATTGATTTTCAAAACTCACATTTATACAATCCGTACATGGGATCATTATTTCCTACAAACCTCAATGGTACAACAAATGTGAGTATGCCTGGTCAAAATTTTGGAACATCTTTCTTGATGGTAGATTTAAATCCAAGTCCAAACCTACAAATCTATCAACCAAACACTCAATGCATGAGCCTTCAAATGAACAACATCATCCCATCAAATCCCTACATTCCAAATGTGAATGTACCAAGTACAAATTTACAAAACATGAACATTTTGAACCAAACTTGCTAAAATTTGGGATGGATATGTTTGCAAATCATACAAATATTGTTCAAAGTCCAAACAAGATGTTAATGACTCCAAGTCAAGGTAACACCATGCAAAATCAAAGTTGCCTAAATCAAGGCAATATGATCCCCAACACCAACAATGTTCAACTTCAACCTATCATGCCAAATCTAAATGTCATCCCAAATCAAAACATTGTCCAAAATCAATTTGTCCATGATCCCATACAAACACCACTAGCATACATTCCAAATCTGCTTGAACAAAAGTCAAACCAACTATATCAAGGGTGCCAAGATCAAAATCAAGACCAGGTTTTGATAGACCAAATTGCTTCACTTGGAAAACTAACTAAAGCCTTGAAACAAGAGACATTTTTACTCCAAAATCAATGTACTCTTCCATTGGTTAAATGTCATCAAAGCATTGAGTTGTGTCCACAATCGCATCAAGAACAAAATCTCCAATGTCAAGAGGTTAGATATCAAGATCAACATCAACAACAAACCCAATTACCCCATCTCAAAGATCAATCGCCACATTTCAAAGATCAATCACCACATCTCCAAAATCAATCACCACAAGGTCAAGTACAAATCTCACAAAATAAAAAACAAAAATACACACCACTTGGGAGACCAATTGAGTCAGTCCTGCAACAATTGGTACAAGAAAATCTCATCAAGCTCCCCATCTATGGGAACTATCAAGAACCCCTAGTTAAACCACTAGGGTATAATGAGGAGCACCATTGTGATTTCCACAAAACAAAGGGACACACAACATCAAGTTGTATTTGACTCAAAAATCTCATCCAAGACCTTATTGATCAAAAGATAATCACTATTGGGGACAATGATCAAGATCTATCCATCAATGAACACCTTGAAGATGTTTCCACCTCATCCAATGATCAAATTAACATACATCAAGAGTCACTTTCAATCATGATCAAAATCCACCAACAATACCCAACAATGATCCAATTCAAGAAATGTCAACATCATTTGACCCTATGGTTGAAGACATTGAAAATCCCTCCACCTCAATTGTTGAAAACAATGATCAAGATCTCTCCATCAATGAGCACCTTGAAGATTTTTCCTCCCCATATGATGATCAACTCACCATACATCAAGAGCCACTTTTTAGTGATCTATTTCAAGGAGTGTTAGAATTATTTGATCCCATTGACATAATCTACTATCCATCGACCAATGATCATATTGAAAATGTATCTACATTGCCTTATGAGTTAGAGGACATATCTCAAGAATTTATTCCAAAGCATGATCAAAATCTTTCACCAAGGTCTAGCAATGGTCCTTTCCAAGACATGTTGACCCCCTTTGACCTCATGATTACAGATACTGAAGGAATCCTCAACTCGACACTTGATCCAAGCCCACTCAAAGATCAAGAGGATAATGAACCACTTTCCGTTCCTAATGAAGATATCCTAGAAACCTTTATAAGTAATCCATCCTTTGAAATTGACACATGTCAAGAATTTGATCCAAAGCATGTCGAAAGCAATTTTGAAATCATTCAAGATCAAGAGTTTGCATCTCCAAGCTACTACAATGGTCTAATGGATACTCTCTATACAAGATGATCATATCCATAGCACAAACTCCTCCATCTACCCATGAGATGCTTTCTTTGGATGGATACGTAGATGATCTTCATTCATAACATGATTCTTTTACTCCTGACATTATTACACAAAAAGAGCAGGTTTGTGATTCCTATAGTCAAACTAAGTTTTCAATATCAGGATCAGATATACCCCAAATTCAGACTAAGGACATCATGTATGAAGATATCCAACATTATCCACTCAAAGAAATAGGTCAGACAAAACAAGATATTCTAGAGTCAGCAGAGCAGCAAATCAAAATAACATCATCTGTAGTGGTTATCTATCAAAGAATGTGTACCAAACAAGACATCTCAAAACAAGAAGAATCAAGGAATGAAGGTGCCACTACCACCATACTGGGGGCAACTATGTCTCAAGCAAACATCAACATAGGAAGCACGAAGAATCCTTATGATGAAACCGATGTCAATACTACAACTAGCCACGTCACGAATCTTCATCCACCCATCATCCCATCCATAAATTGGGACCAACATCAAAAGAAAGATTTGAATCAAAGTACAAAGAATATTATCAAAGCAAAGGGAGCTGAAAAGTATAGTGGAAAAATCAAATATACATGGATACCAAAAAATACAAAGAAAGATTATCCCTATCAAGCTCCATCAGTCAAAGAAACTATGGGGAAAAATAAAAAAGGGAGAAGTATCCATCAAAGGTTTCCACAAAATCAAAAGAAGGATTCTCAAGTGACGTACAAAGTATATCAAGCAGTTGGTCCTAATTACATGCACACTTCTATATCCACCCATCATTGCTCATCTTCCCAAGTTTGGAGAGTCAAAGGTTCCAAACTATCAACCAATCCATCTCCTATCCCTAAACACACTTCATCCACGCCTCCACACATGATATTTGATTCTCACATTGACCATGTATTGGCAACGACCCTTTATCATAAGGATTTAGAAGGCACTCTATCGCAATGTGCACACAAAGACAAAGTCAACTCCAGTATCAACGAAGCAGATCAAGAATCTCAAAATTTGTATTCAAGTGCACATATCTTAGCAAAACAACTTCTTTAGGCAAGATATCAATGGCACATTATGGCAGGGGCATCTACATCAACACCACCAGGTGGTTCAGCATGAGCTTAAAATATTTTAGAAAAAATCAAAAATCCAAAAATATGAAAATCCAAAAAATCAGAAAGAGGATTGAAAACAGAAAGAAAAAAAATCATCCTCTAGTGAAAACCACTACGGTGGCACTTTGGACAGGTACCATGATGAAAACCTAGAAAACAGGCATCATGTGTAGAATCGAGCATCTACATACGCTAGTTCAGGTGAAAGCATCGTATCCCATCCATAATAAATCCAACATTCCATCCATCTCAGCCATAATAAATTCATTCATCCATGAACCGTTTATCCAATCCATCTGCATCCATCTACATCCATAGTCCAAATTATCTTGATCTTGGTAAAAGTTTGATGCACACTTTACGCTTGCTTACGGTAAACATCTTGACATGGGTCATTTTCATTGATCCTATCCTACCCAGCATTATCTAAGCCATGAAGCATTATCCAAATGAGCATTCTTTATCTGAACACCTTATCTTATCACAAGATAATCCATATCCCTCAATCCATACACCTATCCAAACATCCACCCATGGTATTCCATACATTGCTAGACACTGGGGGCAGATATTTACATCTTGCTTCGGGAATAAATATTGATATATATCCTCTAAATTATTTGGTGATCTAAACATTGGCAAATGTGAAATCAAATTGATCCACCACTTGTGAGCAAAAAACCAAATCATTAGCCCATGGCATATTTTGACGAGAAGACATTCCTTATCAATCTTCATCTTTCATCAAACATCAATCCAAACAATCACTATCAGTTACATCTAATGTGTGCTTCAACATCACATCAAATCATCCAAAACATATTTTGTTCCAAACCAAGCTTCATCAATCTTGATAAAATCAAATCCAATCAATCCATCATCATCTTGGGATATCCATCCTAATCCTTGTGTTGCTTAACACTATCCTTGCATTGTTGTGTATCCTCGACAATGTTATCATCATCAATCCTGCATCATCTTGGGATATCCATCCTAAATCCTCGTGTTGCTTAACACTATCCTTGCATTGTTGTGTATCCTCAACAATGTTATCATCATCAATCCATTGATCCGATCAATCAACCTTAGCTTGGTTTTCAACAAAATCCCAAAATAGATCAATGTCACACACATCCATATCCAAATCGTCAAAATCATGCGAAAAATCCAAAACATTCGAAAAACCAAGAAAATCCAAAAACATCAAAAAATCCAAAAATCCAAAAATAGTCATAAAATCAGAAAACCCAAAAAATAGCCTCAAAACATTTCAAAACATCAAAAACATCCAAATATTTGAAAATCCATCCATCCAATCTCACTTTCACCCGCAATAAACAATCATCCATAATAAACTGATCATCACCCTCATCCTTTGGCAAAACAAACAAAACAACCACAACAATCAGCAAAAAGCAAGCTTCAAATGTAAAATCAAAATTGAAACAACAAACTTTTAAACACAAAATCAAACTCTTGATCATTTTCAAACATGTCAATCAACTTTATATCAAAATCCTATCAAACAACTTATCAACCCATCATCATCCTATACAATGCATGTCCTAGGATATATCGTTCCGACAATGGGCATCATTTTGGATATCACCTTGGATTCTTATCCTATCAAAACAAATCCCTTTGGCTAGAGGTATGAAGAACATTGACTTGTTTGTGTACTTAATCTTTTCTTTTGATTTATCTTATTGCGCTCATTCGAATGACCACTCGATGATGTCTAATCAAAGTGATTTAGAGAGAAAGGAATGGGGCATCGATCATTATCCTTTTGTTTGTTGCGCTTATCGGACGTTCTTGTAATATAACTTGGCAAATATTTGTTTTGTTAGGTACGTCCTAGCAAGGTTTCCTATGTTAAGTGTGAACAAGAATACTCCTATCTATTTTCTGAGTCAAAGTCCATCACACTAGGTACAACGCCATCCTGGTTCTTTATACCTTGATGCATCATATCTAGGTGTGTTATCAAACAATAAGGTAATTGGCCCTTTTAAAATCCCAACTCCTCGGTAAGCAAATCATCATCATCATCATCTCTAATAAAGTTGGCTTCTTGGTGTCTCTTGTCATTATCTTATTTCCTTCCTACTTCCTTTCACGCTAACATGGTATCATGACAATTAATCATAAATCATCGCTAATGCATCCATCCTACATCCACAAACTGCTAGCATACTGCATAATGCATATCATACCATATAGAAAGCATTAATCATACCACATGCATTCATCCCCATCATTGCATAATATAGATTGGTTATTCTAAGAATTTCATAAACCATACATCTATCACCCATGCACATAATCATAAAAGCATCATCATATCATATCATGTGCATCCATATCATCTATGCATCATCATATCATCCATTACATATAAACATCATAATCATCTCATCATCAATAATGTCACTGTCATGGTACAAATCAGGATCAAGTGGGCGTAATATATCAAAATAGGCATGAGGCTAGCCATGGCTGATGACTGTCTACATCATCAAATCTGTCTACATCAAACTTTCGAGTTGAACTAATCTTCAACCTCTTTGTCTAGAGATCAACCCTCAAATCAAACCTCTTTGCTTGATCTCTCGAGGGGGCAGTATACCGTCGTAATTCTTCATTCACTGGGGCAGCAGTGGGGCATCCAAAAAAATCAGAGAATTTTTGACTTTTGATCATGGCAAGGTTATTCCTTGAACTAACGCAACTAGTGCATCACTTCAAAGAGGGGAAAAATGTAGACACAAAAAATATACAAATTGATATTGCACACTCGCTCTTGATCTACTAACATCGCTTCATCCTAAATTATCCCTCTATCTAACCATTTAAACAAATAGCCTTATTTGATTAAAGTTATCATAATTCCCCTTTTAATTAAATAAATCCCTCGACTTAATTAAATCATTGTCTCTGTGTATTTAGCTAGGTCATTCCATCTTCCTATCTTTATTTAATTAAATAATCCATATTATTTGATTAAATCTCTAAAGTTCATCTAATTAAATTAAACAAATCAAACATTTATCTAATTTAATCTAACATCACCCCCTTTGGTTAAATAAATAAAAATTATTTATTTAACTAGGTCTAAATCATTCTCTTCTCATTTTGAGTTATTTAAATCCTAAAATCTAAGTCAAAATGGTCAAATCAACTAACATAATTTAAATTAATCAAATCATGATTAATGCTAATCCTAATCCATCAAATCCTCTAGATTTTGCAACTTGCACATGAAAATCAATTTAATTGATTTATAAATTATCTATTTTCATTCAAAAAAGGCATCAAAGATGGAATATTCCTCAAATTTGAAATCTCCCCCAAAAGGACTTGTCCCTTCCAACAAAGCATTTAAAATCTCTTACATGTCCTTTTCTTGAGCCATGTGCATTTGCTTCACCTTTCACCTCATCCTTCAAGCCATATTTTGAATTTGAATCTCCCCCTCTTTGCACATTCTTCAAAATGTGCTCATTCCTCAACCATTCACATGATGACATGTGGCTTCTTCTCATTTGTTGAAGATTAGTCCCACATTCATCCCTTTTGCCTCTTCTCTAATCAATCCCATCTATAAATGAAGAGTTCATCCTTAATTTTCATCATCCACAATTCATGCAAAGTTATTATATTCAAATCCATAGCAACTTATCATCAATTTCATCTAAGCATAGTTAGGCTTTTTGCAGATTTTCAACATGGAGCTCCATTGAAGTCATCACTACAAGCATCAATCCTTCATCAAGCATCTTCATCACACCATTGGAGTTGGGAAAGGGCCAATTTTCACATCAAATTGGCACCAACTCCCTTAAGAGATTAACAATTTTCATGGTTTTAGAATAGGATTTGATATTCTTGCTTCAAATTTGTTGTGTTCTTAACTTCATTCCTCTTCTTCTACTTTCAAATGAATTTCTTGAGGAATCATGTTTCTAACCATGCATTTGATCTAACATATTGATTGTTTGTTGTGTTTGTGCAAGTTGGGAATCATAGGTTCACAAATACATTGTTTCATGATGAGGCATTGAAGTTGATCCTACTAAAGTCAAAGCAATATTAGACATGCCTCCACCAAAAGGAATCAGTGAGCTAAGAATGCTACAAGGAAGACTGCAGGCCATTCGCTAGTTCATTGCACTATTAGCTGATAAATGCCAACCTTTCCAGTATCTACTACGCAAGGGCATCCCCTTCGTATGGACTAACAAGTGTGAAGCAACCTTTCAACAAATCAAAGAGTATCTATTGACACCGCCTGTACTTATGCCACCCATTATAGGAAAACCTTTGCTCCTATACATTTCAACATCCATTAACCCACTGGGGGTATTGCTCACACAAAATGACCATGAGGAGAAAGAACGAGCTATATACTACATTAGTCGCACATTGGTCAGAGATGAACTTAACTATACCTCCATTAAACGTGCATATCTCATAGTTGTCTTTGCTACTTGGAAGTTGCGACACTACATGCTAAATCACCAGACCCACCTAGTGTCAAAGATAGATCCGCTAAAGTACCTCCTTAGTAGGGTAGCAGTGACGAGACATTTGGAAAAATGGGAAATGATCTTGAGTGAGTATGACATACAGTATGTGGAATGAAAGGCTATAAAAGGACAAGTAATAGTAGACCAACTTGCAGATGCTCTCGTACAAGGTGACCATCCTCTGGTAGAAAACATCGTTGATGAGTCCATCTTTTATACATAACCAAAATCCCCTTGGAAGCTCTACTTTGATGAGTCTCACACAGGTCATGGATTAGGGGTAGGTATTTTGTTTCACATCACAAGGGGATTCTATCCCTAAGTCATTTCAAATTGCCTTTCCCTGCACAAATAACATTGCAAAATATGAGGAACTTGTCACGGGACTCCACATGGCCATCCAATGGAAAATAAAAACCCTTCTAGTCTTTGGAAATTCCCAGTTGGTTATCAACCAGGTTACTGATGAATATGACACAAAGGATGACAACTTAATGCCCTACAAATGCATGGTTGATAGCTTTCAGCCATACTTCCACCTTCTTGCTTTTGAATAGATTTTGAGGGCACAAAACAAGGCAGCAAATGCAATGGAAACAATAGGATCTCCCTTGGACTTTCCTAGAAATGTGCCCCAATTCAAGTTCTTAGTGGAATGGCTTTTGGTTCCTGCATACGATATTCCCGAGTCAGAAATGGTTTGTGCACTTGTTGGTCCTAGTTCACCTTGGTATCAAGACGTCTATGACTATCTCAAGTTCCATACATTGCAACCTAACCTATCCAACAACCAACACAAATCCTTCATTCACAAAGCCACCCACTATACGATCGTCAGTGACACCTTATACCGCCACAGCTTTGACAACACCCTACTTCATTGTCTTGACACTAATGAAGCACATACAACCTTACATGAGGTACATGAGGGTATATGCATATCTCATTCGAGTGGCCCGACCTTAGCTAGGAAAGTTATGAGACTAGGGTATTACTGTCTGACACTAGAAAAAGATACTCTTTAGTTTGTCAAAACATGTCAGAAATGTCAGGTACATAGTGATCTAATTCATGCACCAGTGCAAGAGCTTTGTTTGATCACTTCTCCTTGGCCCTTCGCACAATGGGGGCTCGACCTCATGGGAAATATCCACCCTACCTCATCCAACAGCCATAAATTCATTATCACTACCATTGATTACTTCACTAAGTGGATTGAAGTCGTTCCCCTCACATACATCACCGATAAGCAAGTTTCAAAATTTATCCTCAATTATATTATTTTCCAGTATGGTGTCCCATAGTACATCATCACAGACAATAGTCATTCATTCAAAAATTAGGATGTCTGTGAGCTTTGTGAATGTTTTCACATTCAGCAACATTTCTCCACTCCATACTACTCGCAAGGAAACAGTCAAGTTGAGGTGTCAAATAAAACAATTCTCAGAATTCTTAAGAAAATTGCCAATGATGCTAGCTGTGACTGGCACCTCCAACTCAATCTCGCCCTATGGGCCTACCGTATGAGCATCTGCACACCCACTGGAGCCACCCCATTTGCCCTAGTTTGGATCTAAAGCTATATTTCCCATTAAGGTCAAAATTCCTTCTTTATGGGTCTCCTTGAAGGGATTGATAGATGATCAAGAGTATCGATAGTCTTGTCTGCATGAGTTGGAAATGTTGGAAGAAAGAAGAGTAAATTTCTTGAACCACCTATAGGAATATCAAAATTGCCTCTGCAAAAGCTATAATAAACAAGTGATAGTCCAAAAATTTGAAATCAGTGATTTGGTCCTAAAGCAGAATCAAAGAAATCAAGTTGATCGAGAGAAACTTGGAAAGTTTGAGGCCAATTGGATGGGTCCATACATCATCACGGCTACATTTAGTTCTGGAGATTATTAGTTAGCTACTCCGGATGGTGAACAATTGACAGAGCCAATCAATATTCTACATCTGCGCAAATTCTATACATAGCATCAGAGAGCTAAGCTAAAACCTTAAAAAAATACAAAAAATTTGAAAAATATATAAAAAAAAATCATCACCCTAATGAAAACTTGGCAAACAAGCATCTTGGTGACACCAAAAAATCAGAAAATATGAAAAATAGTAAAGATAAATAATTCATCCAATAGTGAAAATCATTTCGGTGGCACTTTGGATAAGTACCATGGTGAAAACCTAGCAAACAAGCACCATGCATAGTCAATATTCACTCTACCATCTACTATCATTCTATCGACCCTTGATCATAATAGATGCACCTTCATGACACTTGCCATCCTACCCTGCCATTTCTTGCCATGGCTGATAATGGTTGACATCACGTCTCACGTCCCCTTCACTTTTCATCTCGGGCACGTCCTTTTCCATCCCATCCATCCTAGATAGACCTAACTGGGGGAAACACACATATCAATGAACTGCAGTGGGTCTCGTACATGGTCCTGAATATCGTTAAAAGTCCTAAAAAAGCCATAAAAATCAGAAAAAGTCTTGAAAAAATCCATAAAAAATAAAAAAATGTCCTGAAAAAATCCTAAAAATTAAAAAATGTCCTAAAGAAAACACAAAAACATTCAGAGAACATAAAAAATCCCAAAAGCAGAGTCAAATTCAATCATGTCAGTCACTCTTTGTCATAGTCAAACTATGTTGTCTCTACGCATTTGCTACATAGGCAAGGCTCGTCTCTGAGTCCCTAAGGCATTAGGTCAATCCTTTAGGTTTGTTAAATGAACAATAAAATCATGATTCAATCCTTTGTCATTAAAAAAAAGTCATGAGTCATGTCGAACTACGAGGTCTCTAAGTGTATGATGTAGGCAAGGCCATCAATTGATGAGCCCCTAAGGCCGCACAAGGTCAGTCCATTAGGGTTTGTCACATTGCACTTTCACACACATCAAACAAGTCTAAGACAAGCAAATTTTTTCCTCCTAAAATTCAAACAACCTCTTTCAAGAAAACTTTGATAATCATTTCATCAACATTTTGAATGGGAATGTCAATAGGGGCATGTGGTCAAATCAGCCATCTAGTCAACCTTGGTCAAAACTATCATCTCAAGTCAAACGTGGCAACTCTAGGTTATTCTTCAGATATGTCTTTCTAAAGAGCCAATTGTGTCACTTATTTATGCTTTCAAATGTGTCCTTCCTAAGCATCGACATTTTCATCTGGCATTTAGAGGTATTTTCCTGACACTCGAGAATCAATCCTCTTGACATCAACTTAATTTAGGATGTGTCCTTCCTGAATCCAACATCACCTGATATTTTGCAACCTTGACATCGTCAAAACTTTCCATCTCGACATTAAAACACCTTGGCATCTTAACACTTGGCAAACACTTGGCAAACATCATATGTCATTGGACTTTCATCATGATACTAGTTCCTTGATTCAGAGGTGCAACGACGTGTCATGATGATTGTCCTTATCTTTTCTGATGATCATGCTACTAGTTCCTCGAGGATGTCCTGACTTCAGGATTTAGAGGAGCAACAATGTAGTATGATGATCTTCTTGTTTGTTATGGAAATCATGTTGCTAGTTCCTCGAGGATGTCCTGGAAATACGATTTAGAGGAGCAACGACATTTCATGGCTTGTCTTTCTTGTCCTTGTTTGTTTCTGGTTGGTAGTGACAAAAAGACTGGGGCAACCTAGTATGATTCATGATCATCCTTGTCTACGACTACTTGTCTTCTGTGATGGTACTACCTTGCACACCATTGACGTCATATCATGGTGTTTGTTGGCTATTACAATATCCGCCCAATGATGATTCAAGCAACACCTATTAGTACTTTGGCAAATATTGAAGGTTTCTTTCTCGTCCCACCCTTCTTTTTTTCCTCTAACATTTCTTCTAGTCCACATTGTCATCATCCATATCTTTCACACTAACAATTCTTCTATTCCTTTGTCTTCTAGTCTCCTTGTTTGTTTCAAGAGCACACTCATGTTCCTGGCACCCGACTGTCCTCTCGAGGGGGCATACCACTACCTCCTCATCATTCTTCCTCATCCTATTTTGCATTGGGGCATACTTTGACTTATTTTCTTTGTCACAATGCAATAAACTACATTATGACAAAGAGGAGAAAAATGTAGACACATAAAAATGGCCTAGACCCGCAAACAACATTTTTCTATGTCTTATCATATTTCATCTATAGTCCAAATTCAATTATTAATTAAAAAATTCTTAATTATTTAATTAATTCACATCTTTTTTTCATGTTGACTATTTAAATTAATAAATTATATTTATTTATTTAAATGTGTCGCTAATTTTCTAATGTCTTTCCATAATTAAATAAATTCATAAATTTATTTAATTATCACTTATCCATTATTTTTTCCTGATTGTTTAAATCAATAAATATTATTTATTTATTTAAATATGTCATTAATATCTTATGTCCTCTTATAATTAAATAAATTCTTTAATTTATTTAAAATTGTGTCCCACTTTCTATTTTCTCTCTCTACGTAAATAATTTAAATTAATTATTTACTATCACATGGCCCCATCATTTTTGAATTAAATTAATTTTTAATTCAAAAGGTCAACACAACCTCTTAAATCAAGTAATTTTAAATTAATTATTTGATTCTCCAGCTTTTTCCTCTTTTTAAATAAATCTTTATTTATTTAATTGGATCCCATATGTTAATTTTTGAATTAAAAATCAGTATTTAATCCAAAATGATGATTTTTCCTCCTTATCACAATCTTCTGTAATTAGATAATATCTTTGTTATCTAATTAGTATTGGTCAATTAATGGAAAAATAATTGATTTTCTCTCCAACTCAATGCTTTTTTCTGTATTGATCTTATCTTCTATATTCCTATCCTTATTCCTCTTTGTCTCAACTAACCTCCGCTGTTGATTAAATTATTTTTAATTTAATCTTGACCATTCATCTTTTCTAATTGAGCCATTACCCTAATTGTGGGTTGTCACATTTAATATCAGTCATTGATTTTAGGGCATCTCTCAACTGTCAATCTTGGCCATTCACCTAAAATTGCATTTTCTATAAGAAGGCAATTTTAGCCTCATTTGCACACCTCTTGATCTCTTGACTTCATGATCTTGGCTTCTTAACTTCATAGACTATTTTCCACATACTTTAGGCCTGCTTCATAGTTGTATACTTGCATTGTGTAGCATTTTTAGATCAAATCCTTCAACATTTGTTTAGGACATTGGCATAGTCATAGATTGCTCATTTCAAATATGAGGGAAAACTACATATTGCAACAAATAAAGAAGGTGCAATGAAGGTTAATCATGGAGATTGAAGGAATTTGGTGAGATATTTCCTTTGTTTTCATGTTTATGCTCCTTTTTTCTTCATTGTCTACTTTGGGTTTTTGTGTTTATGCTCATAAGGACTAACCTGAAAAATTACCCTAAATTACATGAACTATCATAGATATCATGATCAAACATGGGGTTATCATGGACATGAAATGATTGGGCTAAAGTGGATATGGTAAGGATTGATGATTCCTCAAGATCCCAAAAATTTTCCATCTAGGCTTGGTCATCAGTATGCATGTTCTCACAAAGGTGGGTCTTACCCAAAAGTAACTTAGTACTAGGAGCATCTAGTCTCAATGATTGATACCCAAGCCCTTTGTTCTTAGGTAGGATTTTAAGCTGAATAGGTTCTGTCATTCCTTGTTGTTGTAGTCCTAAGCCATTGTAGTCATCATAACCTATCTATTTCATGATAATGAAGCCTTTTCCATATTGTTCAACTAGCAACTACAGAGATTTTGCATCTTCTTCATCTTTATAAATCCATGTTAGATATCTTCATCTATAGATTCATTGTCAATTTCCCCCCACTTAGTGAAAGTAGTAGGAGGTTCATATTAAATGATGGTCTTAGAGTCCTTTTGGATAGGATGTGGTTTTCCATAAGATTTTGGAGAAGTGGACAACTTGCCAATGCAAAATGAGTTTGTCATGTTGTATTCATCGCATCCTTTGTCTTGGATCTAGAATTTATGCTTAGGAAAGGGTATGGAAGGAAGTGAAGATTTGGAAAGTGATGTGGGATCAATGTAGTGAGATGAATCGAGTAATGAAGCTTACCTTTTGATAGGAACTTGACATTCAGGAGTTTCTTCCAAATTACTGTAGTATGTGAAAGGATTAGGATCTCTTGATAAAGTGATTTTGACTCCATTGTAAGGGAATTTCAAGAATTAGCTATACGTGGAGAGAATAGCCTTCATGGCATGAATCCATGGATGACCCAAGAGAATATTTAATGGAAGGTTTGGATCCAAAACTAGGCACACTATATTTTCCACTACTAGACCAAATCTTAAAGGAAAGGTGATAACACCCTTAGAAGAACGATTTGCATTGTCATAAGCTTTTATGACAATCCTTTTTTATGCATCTATACATGCCTTAGAGAATCCCAATATTGTGACCAATTTCATAGTACAAATATTTAGGCCTGCTCCGCCATCTACCAAAACTTGTCTAATTTTGTGTTTATTGATGAAGAATGAGGTAGAGGGAATCATTATGGTGAGGATTATGTGAAAGGACATCATGCTCTGTAAAGGTAACATGATGGGTAGTAGCAAGATATCCTACCATGGCTTGAAATTGGCTAACATCTAGATCTACAAGAATGAAAGAATCTTGTAATGCTTTAAATCCAGGATAGCCTTATGTGCAGGGGATATACACAGTAGCTCAAAAATGGATATCTAGGCAGGTGTCTTTTTTAGGTGATCCAAAAGGTTGTATTGATTAGGTAGTTGGGATTTGGAAGTGACTACTTTTAGAATCATTTTGGATCTACATGCAGTGACTGCACACTCGGGACTTTTTCCCTTGACAATTATAGTTAATACATTATTATTCACATGCTAGATATGATTAATTGTATATTCATAGGCTGCATTAGTATAATTGGTATTACCTTTGGAATTAGACCCTGAATTGGAGGCTTTCCCTTGACCATGATTTTGAAAAGAGTCCTTGAATATAATGTGATTCATGTTAGAGGATCCAATGGGGTTATCAATCACTATATCTTCACTTTATAAGATCTTGAATTATTTTCTTAAGTCTAAAGTACACAAAAATTTTATGTCCCTTGGTCCTATTATATTTGTAGAATTCGTCGTCATTCCACCAGGCCAGTTTAAAAAGTCTTGGGTCATAATGTCTTACTTCTAAAATTTGAATAATATTGTATTGTAAAAGCTTCTTCAAAACTAATTCAATTTTCTTCCCCTAGGGGTGTGCATTTTCGTCTTGGAGATATGCTAGTTCTAGGGGGACCATGTGATGAGTTGTTTTGTATAGTGTTGGTCAACTGTCGAGGAGTTTGCAATGGGTTATTGTTTGGTGCTTGCATCCTAGATGTGGAAGGTCCTTTGAGACTAAGAATAGGATGGTCCTTGCTTACCATTTTTGCATCCATAACACCATCATTTGTCACATTTTTATTTCGAGACCAAAATTTAGACCTGTCATTTGATGTGCTTGGGTTATTGTTGGTTTCTTTCAAAAATTTCATGAGTCCTTTTGCAACAAGGGATTTCTCGATAGTGATACACTTCTTAATAACTTCATCAAATGTGTTAGAACAATGGACTTGAAGGTGAAACATCAATTTTGAATTCAAGTTCTCCACAAAGATTTGTACTAATTGTTTTTCAAGTATGTGGCAATGACATTTTTTGGCAAGATTTCGCCATCTTTGTAAGAATGTAGCAAAATATTCCTCATCCTTTTGTATGGTGTTACACAAGCTTACTATGGTTATCTCATGATCAATATTATAGGACAATGTGTGATAATTTTTTTAGCTAATTTGTTCCATTTCCTTATACTAGGAAGCACATTGCAAACCATTACATAGCTTGTCATCCAAGACTGCATGGGAAAAGACACATTAGGTATGTTTTCTCATGTTGGAGGTCTAGAAAAGATGAACAAAGTTCTCTGGCATTTTCTATTGAATTTCCTTTCCTCTTATGTTTTTCAAATTTGAGTATCTTGAGATTTGGAGGGAAGGATGGCATATATAAACTCGTGTCAAAGGCATAGGGATATATGTCCTCCATGATATAAGTCTTTCTAGATCTAGAAACTTGCATATTGGTCATCTATTGTTGCAATGTTTGTACCTGTTGGGCTAATATCTATGTTGGTGATGGTTGCAATGGAGTGGTATTTATTTTATCATTGTAGTTTAAGTTTTGCATTGGACCCATGGCTTGGTTTCTATTTTGATAATTTAGTGTTTGATGGATAGGTGGGTTGTTTTGATTAAACATGTTTGAATATTGATGTTGTGTCATGGGTTGTGTGAACGTTGGATTTGAATTTGATGTGAATGTGTAGGAAGATCATTGATTAGGTGATGTGTGTTATCGAGATAAGTACCTTCTTAAGAAAGAGGTACCTTGTTGTTGTGAGGAAGTGTGGTTCCAATTTTGGTTTGTCCCAGTAGATGTATGAGTATGAGTTGGTGGTATGTGAGTGTTTTGATTTTGGATGCTTGTTGTGACGTTTTGTGGAAGTGAAGTGATGGAAGATGTAATGGTGCTTGCATTCGTGTGTTGCAAAGGATTGGTTATATTTGTTTGTGGTATAGAGTAGGGGATATCTGGTGGTTGGTTTTGACTTTTGGTGCTTTATTTCATAGATGTCACATTGCTTGTTTGTGTTGTCATTTGAGGATGTGGTGACATATTATAAAGTGGATTTTTGAATTGTTGTTCAAATGTAGGGGGTGTAGATATATGTAACCTTGTCACATTATGAGATATCCTTGTAGGGGGAATACTTATGTTTAGTTGTTGTGAGGTAATATTATTTGATGGAGGTACTATGTTAATGGAACCTGTCTTGTGATGTCACGTCAGGTGTTGGTTCCATTATGGTAGAAATATCAAAACTCACAGGAAGCTTAGCCCCCTTTTGTACAAACTTTAAAAGATATCTAGTAGGATCTTCATCCATGGTTGCCTCTATTATGTCCAAAAATTTATAATTTTGTGAGGCCTCGTCAAGGGTCCTCCTAGGTAAAGCTTGGTTCAACATAAGTTGGAGTAAACTCATCATTAATAGGAGGTAAGGTAGGTCTTGGTTCAGGTATGGGTTGTGAACTTGTGGATGTCTCAATTTGCATTATTTTTGTGGAATCAAAGATAGGGTCTATTGTGGAATCCATTTTTTTTCTTGCTTTGTGACCGTGTTTCAACCATATAAGACCTGCTATGCTAATTTATTTATTTTTAATTATTTTTATAATTTTCTATTTATTTTTGGATTTTTGAGAGTTTAAGAAAGCATGCACTTATTCTAAATGATATGATGTTTTTGGGATTTTTGTTTTAAAAGGTGCAAAATGAGTATGAACTTATGTTATGTTTTTGGGTTTTTTTTAATTTAAAGAGATTATGCAAATGGTTATGAGTTTATGCTAATATTTTTGGAATTTTTATTTTTAAGGACAATAATGATAAATGATGGATGATGAATGATTTTTTATTTTTTACCTTATGAGATAATGATAGACCAAATTAATCATAAGGAATGCTTAGATCTCTGAAGGATAAAAGTTATAATGATGGCTAATAGAAGTTAAACCTAAACTAGACTTATGAGTTTAGGGTCAACTATTGATGGATTGATGAAATGATAAGAGATCAAAACATCCAAAGGATAACTATGGTCAAATCAAAATCTAAGTAGGATAATATTTCGGGATATGATTGATGAATGATGATATGTTGTAAATGATGATGCCAAAGTAATCACAAGAAAAGTCTAAAACCTCAAAGGATAATGGGGGGATAAGAGTCACACCTAAACTAGATAGATGAGTTTAGGGTCAACTATTGATAAGATGATGAAAGGATATGTGATTCAAGACAATCAACTAATAACTCATATCTAGTCAAGATTGGTTGGTTTAATAGTTTGAAATGCAAGAGTGGATGGTTATGACATTGGATGGAAAACCTTACTCTAGAATTGCATCTAAAAGTGAAATTAATCTAAGGAAAGGACAATACATAAATTTGAATGCTAAACTAGAGGAGTTTGATAGGCCTTGATTCTTTAGGACAATTAGGTCCAAAATTTGGATTCCAAAGGATAAACCCTACTTTTTCTCACTATAAACTATGGTTGGTTTCCTAATAATAGAGCATTTAAAATAGCTATTTGGGTGTTTTCAATTTTATGATAGCATACACTCAGAAAAAAAATGGTTGTTTGACTTGACTTTTGGAAATAAGTCTTGAGGCCAAAAAGGCCAATGATGTCATTGGTATATCACAAATTGAAGACGAGAACAACTTAATTATTTAGATGGGTTTGTATACATAGTGTAGGCCCACTGCACCAAAGGTGCTAATACACCAAGATCAATGTGAAACACTTCTCTTTCAATAATGGATAGCTAAAGGTCTAGTGGCACAGGCCCAATACGATAACAGGCTAACCTTTCCTTTCTCCCTAAGAGGCTAAAGAAGCCAAAATGAAGAATTTCTATCTCTATTTAAGGGCGTACATGGTGAGTAGCTTTAGGTATGATACTGTACCATGCACTATACTAAGCAACCATTGATGGATCCTATGCTTCTAAAACCAAAGGTTTCTAGTGGGGGACTATAGTGAACAAAGGGCACATCTATAGTAGCTTGATAACTAGGAGATCCACTCCCAATCTCATCACCAAAGAAAGTCTCTATAGATTGAGGATCTCACGACTTGGCTTTGAATGACGCTAGCCACTCCTTGGGGTAAATTTTTTTCTTTCCCCCTTTATATACCCCTACCAAGAAATGTCGTTGAGGTCAAACCCCAAGGTGATGAAACCCTTAGGTAGACCTCCTACAAATAAAAAAGAGACTATTGTGTGTTTCTCATACACCTAATATCGCAAAAGTGCATGAAGGGAGAGGATACCCACACAATAACTCAATATTGCACAAGTGAAAGAACATAAAACATAGAAAACAATGTTATTTTTAACCCCAAATAAATCAAGTGTTATCTAACTAGAAAAACAAAGACACATAGGTTTGGAAAATGAATTCTTTGACCAACAAACCTGCACCAAATAAATTAGTAGTTTGTAAATGAAATCTCTATCAATTGTCTTGTGAGAAACAAAGTTAGTAGTTTTCAAATGAGATCTTCTCCAAACGATCACCAAACGACTACAAACATAGATTAGTAACATAAAACTTGGTACCTAAGAAAATAAGAACACATGCAATTAACAAAACCTAAAAATTATACCTTTCTATTTTTTACCAGTCAAATGTGTCGCAATAGAAGCAAAAGCATTGTGATAGAATCAGAAGCATCAATACAAGATGCGTCAGGCTACAATAGTCAAACATGTCGAATGCAAACAAAAGCGTTGAATGACCAAAAGTGTTGATTTACACCTGCAAACATGTCGAGATGCACATATGCTTCAAGATGTCTCAAAAAATGCATTGAATGGACAGAAGCGTCGTGATGTCCCAAGAAAACACATCACACAACCCTATAAATTTAGAAACTACACAATTACTCGCAAATTTTGTTAGTTTAAGGACATGTTTCATGTCATGTTCACCAAATGTCAAACCAAAAACTAGGTTAGATTCTTAAATCATGAACAACCACACAACTATTAGATTCAAGAAAAAGATCCTAATCTAACAATGAAGAACAAAGATGATATAAGAAATAACATAAATGAAAACAAAACCAATATACCTTCTCACATCATCATCGAATCACCTCCATTGCTCTTCTCCATCTCACTTTATAAGTTTGGTATGTTGCTCTCATATTTCTAAGTGCACAAATACATTTAGCTCAAGACAATAATGACAACAAGATTTCAAAGAATGTGGTTGAATTATGAAGGAATTGTAGTCAAATTTATAGGATATGTTGGCATGATGAACGATCAAGATTGAGTAGATGATTAACAAAAAGGATCAAATGATAGGATTTGCATAGGAAATTTTCTCATTTTGAAATAGGAAAATGGGAGAGATAAGTGGAGAGAAAAATAGAAACAAGTAAGAGTTAAGTAGAAAAAAAGGGGAGAGTGGAAGAGTTAAGTGGAGAGAATCAGGGAATATAAAAGAATTGGAGAATGACATGGAATAAGTGGAGAAGAACATGAGGTAAGTTTTCAAAAATAAATAACATAAAATTTATTTATTTTCCACCTCATGTAAATAATTAAATAAATAAATATATTTATTTATTTATAGAGGAATTAAGTTAATTAACTAAAGGAAGGAATTTATTTAATGATAAAATAAATTAGGGATTAAATAATGATCCAGGTGGATCCAGAAGACCTCAAATTTCACAGTCTCAGAATCAGCTGATAGTAGTCTTAGATCGAAGAGCTCGTTGACAGGGTTCCGACGCAACTTGAATTGTGTCAAAAGGATATCGTATGTGCGAGTTATGCTTGGTCAAAGGTTTGATCAAACAGGCAAATCAGGGGTTCAAAAAGGCAAAAAATTGATTGTCTCAAAATGAAATAAAAATGATGCCAAGTCGTAGTGCTCATCGCGCTGATTCCAGAACTATATTCGGTTTCAAAAATGGAGCTCGTATGTGAAAGTTACAGCTGGTCAAAGGTTGGTCAAAATTTTGACTATGGTTGACTTTGATGACATCAGCAAGCTGACATGGCAGATGGTGACGTGGCAGGAGTGGTGAGTTGGCACATACATGGTGGAAAAAGAAATATGGATTAAACCATATTGTTAAAAGAAAATACGTATGGTTTAAAAATTAAAAGATTTTTGTGATTTCAAGGAGGATTTGGTGGGATTTTATCCCTTAAAATTCTCTTCCCTTGCCCATAAAACAAGGAGAGGAAAAAATCCCGTAAACTTACATTTCAACAAATTAACCCCTTTAACCACCTTTCTCATATTTAAAGGGTTTATTTTAAAGAATATCCAAGGGGATTATTAAGGAGGTTTTAAAAGATATTTTTAAAGATTATAATGCAAGTCCAAAATTATAACGGCCCATAGTTAAAGGGGTTCGTTTTTTTAATTGTATGGCTTGGAATTATAAAAGCCAAAGGTGGATTTATTTTTGAAAGATTAATTTGTTATACTAACGGGATATTAGTTATTTTTATTGTAAAAGGGGGAAATGGTTGGAATTTTTACTTATATACGGGAGATATGCAATATTTGCAAAATAATATGGTTAAAGCCATATTAGCAAATAAATGTGTATATAAAGGGGTGATTTTTGTAAAGGGACAAGGAAAAAATTATTGAGTAGATAATTTTGTACGGGAATTTTCTTGGAGAGAATTATTGAAGTTCATTTTGGGAGAAATAATTCTTTGGAGGAGAATTTACAAGGTGTTTTTGTACACCAAAAATTGTAAAAGAGTGAGAGATTGTGGAGAGATTATTGTAGGTTCTTGGAGCTTGGGTATTGTAAGAAAGCATAATTTTGCTTGGCGATATCAATAAAGCGGTCCTACGATTGAGAAGTGGACCCGGAGACGTAGCTCATCCTGAGCGAACTCCGTTATCAAGTGTGCTCTTCCTATTTTCTCTTTGTCTCATTATTTCTTCAGTATTTTGATTCTTTAAGATTCTAAGTTATGTTTATTTGAACTGGAATAAGTGAATTTGTAATAATTTCATCGCTTTAGACGCATAACCATGCATTACTGCTGCGATCGGGAATAATTCTGTAAATGGATTAAGTTTTTCAAATAACTTTAACGTCCTAGTTTACAGATCAAGTTTGGTATCAGAGCCCGTTTTGCAGGATAATTGCAGGTGGTGAATGTTAACCAGGTTGAAACTGAAGCAAGGTGAAGGTTCACTTACAGAGATCAACCCAGAGATTGGAAGACGAAGAACTTTTCCACGAGCAGAGATGGCAGGTGAACATGAAGTTCCAGAGCTTGATGATAAAGCTTTCCAGAAAGCTTTTCTTGAAATGAAAGCTATGGTGGAAGTTCTCTTCCAAGAAAGGCAAGAGCGTCAGAGGAAAAAGGAAGACAAGAAAAGAAAGAAGGAGGAAAATGAATCTACTTCGAAAGAGGAGAAAGGTAAAGGAGTAGGAGGTGGTAGTGACCCTCCTGAACCTTCTTCCCCATCTTCTTCTTCGTCCTCTTCATCTTCTGAAAGTCCAAAACATTCTTCACAAGGAAAAGTTGCACAAAAATCAACTAATTCTCCTTTATTAAAATTAGATGTCAAATTTGAGTTGCCTATGTATAATGGTGAATTGGATGCAGAGAAATTGGATAACTGGCTTAAGCAGATCGAAGTGTATTGCAGGGTTCAACAGATCTTGGATGAATCTTCTAAAATCCAGCTAGCTACTCTTCGAATGGGAGGCACTGCATTGGTTTGGTGGGAGAGTAAGATTCAAGATGATCTTGCTAAACATGGTAAAATCATTTCATCTTGGTATGAGTTTACTTCTGCTTTAAAGAAACAGTTTTATCCTTTGGGTTATATGCAACAAGCTGTTATGGATTGGCAAAACATAAGACAGGGTAAAGGACAAACAGTTCAAGAGTATACACAGGTGTTTAGGAAGAAAGCACTTACTCTTGGTATTCCTCTTTATACGCAAGAAACTTTATTAAAGTATATAGGTGGATTGCATTCGCATTTGAAACATACAATTCTTATGTTTAATCCAACTAATTTTGATGAAGTTTGTGTACAAGCAACCCATATTGAAGCAGGTGGAAGGAACATAAGTTTCAATTCAAAAACGGAATCTGTTCCTCCAACTGAAGGCAATAAGAAGGGTAAGGAGAGGAAAGCAGCTACTGTGAAGAAAGAGGAAGGTGAAAAGCCTACTTGTTCGCATTGTCAGAAGCAAGGGCACACAGATGCGAAGTGTTGGAAATTGCATCCGGAATCAAGGCCTAAGTGGTTTAAGGATCGGAAAGGTAAACAAAAGACTGCAGCTGTTGTTCAGGATCTTGGATCAGATTCTGATGATGAAACAAAGATTTCAGTTGTAGGTTTGAAAGGTAAAACTTTTGCTAGTAATGATTCTGCCACTAACGTTTCTAAGAGTATGGTTCCTGAAGATAGCAAAACAAGTGAATTGTTTCATATAAGGGTGATTTCTAAGAACACTAAGATTAATGCATTGATTGATAGTGGGTCTCAAGTTAATCTAATTTCAGAGGAAGTTGTTAAACAGTTGAGATTGGAAACCAAGCCGCATAAGAAACCTTATCCGTTAGGTTGGGTGTGCAATGATAACAGATTGCGAGTAACTAAGCAATGCAGTTTGAAATTTGCAATAACATCTAAGTTTATAGATGAGGTTGAATTTGATGTGGTTCCACTTGATATCTGTGGCATTGTGTTGGGTAGCCCGTATTTATATGATAGGAAAGCAATCTTCTACAGGGAACATAATCAGTATCACTTGTTTAAGGAAGGAATTAAATACATAGTGCATTCTCATCCAATTAAGACTGATAAATCTTTTGTGACAATGGGGCAATTGAAAAGGGTAGTTAATGCAAACAGTAATTTGGCACTTAAGTCTGTACCACAAGGAGTGTCAATGCATAAAAGCATGCCTAATCCTGAGATTGTTTCAGTTATGAAAGATAAGCATGATGTTGGTACATTTTTCTTCTCATCTACAAGTTTGGTTTTGTTGTTCAGCCTTCTATTCTTTAGCAGTGTTTGGTTGATAGCAGCAACGCTGAATGTGGATGTGTATGTTGCTAATGTGCTTAACAATGTCAGTGCAGTTTTGATTGTTGTTGTGATGAGTCAGATGCACAGGTTCCAGGAAGGAAGGATAGGTGATACTGGGCAAGTGAGGCAAAGATGCCCTCACTTGAATTGCATGTAAAAATAGACCTTTTGGAGGTCCAAAAGCTTCTCAGTGGGGAGGAATGATCCAGGTGGATCCAGAAGACCTCAAATTTCACAGTCTCAGAATCAGCTGAAAGTAGTCTTAGATCGAAGAGCTCCTGACAGGGTTCCGACGCAACTTGAATTGTGTCAAAAGGATATCGTATGTGCGAGTTATGCTTGGTCAAAGGTTTGATCAAAAGGCAAATCAGGGGTTCAAAAAGGCAAAAAATTGATTGTCTCAAAATGAAATAAAAATGATGCCAAGTCGTAGTGCTCATCGTGCTGATTCCAGAACTATATTCGGTTTCAAAAATGGAGCTCGTATGTGAAAGTTACAGCTGGTCAAAGGTTGGTCAAAATTTTGACTATGGTTGACTTTGATGACATCAGCAAGCTGACATGGCCGATGGTGACGTGGCAGGAGTGGTGAGTTGGCACATACATGGTGGAAAAAGAAATATGGATTAAACCATATTGTTAAAAGAAAATACGTATGGTTTAAAAATTAAAAGATTTTTGTGATTTCAAGGAGGATTTGGTGGGATTTTATCCCTTAAAATTCTCTTCCCTTGCCCATAAAACAAGGAGAGGAAAAAATCCCGTAAACTTACATTTCAACAAATTAACCCCTTTAACCACCTTTCTCATATTTAAAGGGTTTATTTTAAAGAATATCCAAGGGGATTATTAAGGAGGTTTTAAAAGATATTTTTAAAGATTATAATGCAAGTCCAAAATTATAACGGCCCATAATTAAAGGGGTTCGTTTTTTTAATTGTATGGCTTGGAATTATAAAAGCCAAAGGTGGATTTATTTTTGAAAGATTAATTTGTTATACTAACGGGATATTAGTGATTTTTATTGTAAAAGGGGGAAATGGTTGGAATTTTTACTTGTATACGGGAGATATGCAATATTTGCAAAATAATATGGTTAAAGCCATAATAGCAAATAAATGTGTATATAAAGGGGTGATTTTTGTAAAGGGAAAATGGAAAAATTATTGAGTAGATAATTTTGTACGGGAATTTTCTTGGAGAGAATTATTGAAGTTCATTTTGGGAGAAATAATTCTTTGGAGGAGAATTTACAAGGTGTTTTTGTACACCAAAAATTGTAAAAGAGTGAGAGATTGTGGAGAGATTATTGTAGGTTCTTGGAGCTTGGGTATTGTAAGAAAGCATAATTTTTCTTGGCGATATCAATAAAGCGGTCCTACGATTGAGAAGTGGACCCGGAGACGTAGCTCATCCTGAGCGAACTCCGTTATCAAGTGTGCTCTTCCTATTTTCTCTTTGTCTCATTATTTCTTCAGTATTTTGATTCTTTAAGATTCTAAGTTATGTTTATTTGAACTGGAATAAGTGAATTTGTAATAATTTCATCGCTTTAGACGCATAACCATGCATTACTGCTGCGATCGGGAATAATTCTATAAATGGATTAAGTTTTTCAAATAACTTTAACGTCCTAGTTTACAGATCAAATAATTAAAGATAATTATTTAATTGAAAGATGCTAGTTAATTAAATAATTGAAATTGATTGAATTAATGAGAGATTAGAGAGATGAGGATTAGTTAAATAAATTAAGATATTTATTTAATCATTAGAGGAAAGTTAGAATAATTAAATAATTTAAAATTATTTAATTATTAGGCTATGAAGAAGGATGAATTTAGGGTTAATTAGGTTAAATGAAAATTAGCAAGAAAATGTTGTCACAGGCTCAAGACAATTTTGAGTGTCTACAAGTTCCATTAGACCAAACGAGAGAAAAACAAAAATATCTCCTCAACACCCTCATGATGTCATGTATGGACTCAAGATTTGTTAATGAAGAGGATGAGTGTAGTTGCTCAAAGATTCCAATAGGATGACATTGCTTTGCATCCAATTTCCACGCCTTGGAAATGGCTTGAGAAGTGATATATTTATATATTTTATGAGGATGAATTTTTAATTGGATAGAAGATAGTTGGAAATGGGTGGCTAAGACTTGTTTGATTGATTTAATGACTAGCATTTAGGATTGGATTCTACTTTTTATGATTTAATGACCCGTAGAGCCTAGAACCTAACCCCTAAACCCTTAACTCAAAACCCTAAACCCTAAACCCCAACCCCAAAACCCAAACCTCAAACCCCAAACCCTGTCAATGAAGATTTTAGGAACCCAATTGGACACTTACCCTTCTAAGATCTTTCACCTAAAAGGGAAGAAATAGGGTTAAAAATATATGTAAACACTCAAAGATTAATGTAAAGAGGGATGCAATTATGTCTAATTAAGATGTACTAATGCACTAATTTTTGAAAATGAAATGATTTTATGATGCTAAACCTAAGAAATGCAAAGTGCTGGAAAACACACTGTGATATGCAGAAAGATGAAATAAATACAATAAAATAGAAACTATGCACCTAAAAGTGACTTTTTGTTAATATTTTGGATTTGAAAAGAAGAGGTTGTCTTCAACAAGTTTTTAACCTATTCTTCAATTATTTCCAAGCCTTCAAAGTACCTAAATCTACAAACACACAAAGAAAAAAAGAGAAATGTTGAATGTTATGGAATAGGGGTTTTCCTTGGTCAAACCCCTTTTAGGTAATTAAACCAAATGAAGAAATAATATGAAGCATGAACATGAAATAATAGAATTAATAGCTTTCCCTAATGATGGATCTTGAATTGTTGCAACAATGGATGAAAATTCTTGCTCTTGAATGCTTTAGAATTGAGCTTGAATGCTATCTTGAATGCTTGATTCTTGTGTGCTTGACTTGATAATATGAATGAATGATGAATGAATTTCTTGGATAATGTATGGATGAAAGGTCTCCTTTTATAGAGGAGAGTTGAGAATAAGGATCATGATCAAGGGCCAAGATTAACTTAGAAAATAATTTAATCAAGGGTGGAGGTTAATTGAGAGAAGAAAGACATGAATAGATAAAAAAACTTGAGGTGGAAGATAAGATTGGCATAGAAAAAGAGGTCATTGGAGAAAATTATTTAATAAAAAATATTTTAATTTAGGTGGCCAACATTGGAGAAATAAATAAAATATTAATTTTATTTATATAGAGAAAGGTGAGAACAAATAATTAAAAATAATTGTTTAATTATAGAGGAAAGGTGGGGTGTTAAACATTAAATAATTAAAAATAATTATTTAATAAAGAGGGAAGGGATAATTAAATAATTGAAATAATTATTTAATTGGGGAGATAAAGAAAGGATAAATAATTAAATAAATATAACATTTATTTAATTAAAGAGAGAAAAGGCTAATGAATAATTAAATAATTGAAATAATTATTTAATTATGGAAGAAGAGGGAAAAACTAACTTTTGAATTAAAATAATATTTAATTCAAAAGTGGGGGAAAAGGAAAAAATATTAAATAATTAAAAATAATTATTTAATATTGGAGGGAAAGTGGGGAATAATTAAATAAATAATATTTATTTAATTATCGAAAAAAAGGTAATGAATAATTAAATAATTTAAAATAATTATTTAATTATAGAAGAAAAGGGAAAAGCTAACTTTTGAATTAAAATAATATTTAATTCAAAAATGGGGGGGAAAGGACCATTAGATTTAAATGCTTAATAAAAGTCTAGAAAAGTGTCAAAGTCATTTACAATTCTTTACAACACCTTTACAAGGCATGCACTTTATTCAATTTGCAAGGGCCCAGGACCTAATGTGGATGTGTAAAACATCTCACAACACTAAATCAAGGCCTTATTAAGTCCAATTTATCATCAATTATGCCCAAATCAAGCAAGGTATACACTTTTTGGTGACACAAACCCTAAACCCTAAACCCCAAACCCTAACCGTTAACCCCTAAACCCTAAACCATAACCCCTAAACCACAAACCCTGAACCCTGAACCCTGAACCTTGAACCCTAACCCCTAATCCCTAAACCCTAAACCCTAGAACCCTAGAACCTTGGAACCCTAAAATTGTAAACCCTAACCCTAAACCCTAAACTTTAAATTTTTAAAACCAATCTATATTTTAAAAATTATAATTTTATCCTTTCTATAAAAAAGTTACGTGTTACAACATAAACATCACTTTCTAATAATGTTGTTACTATAAAAACTAAGTTATTAAAAGTTACATAAAAAATCACAATTTAATTCTCAATTTTTAAAAATATTTATATTTTTAAAATCTACACACAAATCATCACAAATTACTAGTTTGCATCATCTTTGAATTCTTAAGTGTTTAGCTGCTATAAGTGTTAGAAAGTGGAGATTTAGTTAAAAATGTTGATTTCAATGTCCTACTTTGGCCAAAAATTGGGACTCATTATTGTGGGATCACCTTGAGACAACCTTTCACATCAATGTCTTTTTCACCTTGTTGATTTAAATTTTTTCTTTATTTTTTAAAAAATGTTTCTCCTCTATGAATGTGTTATTTATGTTTCTATTGTTGGCCCACATTTGTCATTTTGTCAAAAGATCGATCTATCAACGCCCGATACAAATGGTAGAGACATGGATCACATGGGAGGCAGTTAGTCCCTTGTCACGAATCTTGAGGGGAGCGTTGACCATCTCCCAACAATCTCCCCCTCAGCGTTACCCGAGGGGATTTGAACCCGTGGCCCAACACTTTGATACCAATTTTTGGCCCATGTTTATTGTTGCATCAAAAGATCAATCTATCAATGCCCGACACAAATGGTAGAGACATGGATCACACAAGAGGCAGTTAGTCCCTTGTCACAAATCCTAAGGGGAGCGTTGACCATCTGCCAACATCTATATGTTTATGCAATGTACAAATACAATGGTTTTGTAGGTTATATTTTCTAACACTATTTTCTTATGTAGGATTTTATTATTTAATGCATTTTTTGTGGGTTCTTATCCCAGGGGCATAATTCCTTTGCTTAAAGAGTTGTCAACATCCTCTATAGTAACCTTTTTGGGTGTTGTGATGTTATTTCCTTTCCAACATTTCTCTTTTTACTTTAGCATCCATATTCACATAAGTTCATGAGCCTACTAAAGTGGGGACAAAATGTAATATCAAAAATTGTACACCCTTGCAATTTCTTGCTATTTTTTTTTTCTTAGATGTTTATTCCCTTAGTCTATTTGCAGGTTCATTTTAGCCCCTACATTAGCTTTTCACATTATCCTTTTGTTTTTCTAGTGTCTCATTATTTTTTGAGCTAAAGTTGTTTGGGCACTAGCATGACTTGTGAACATCCTCGCAATGCGCTAGTATCCCATGACAATTTCTTGTTTGGTGGCCATTTTTTATAGTTTTTCCACTTGTCACCTTCCCAGGTTGGTGGAATTTTCCCAAGATGAATCCAAATGGCTCATCAACCTCTTCCTCTAGCTTTCTTCTCTCTTTTTGAAGCTAATATCTTAATCTCTTCTTACAATCTTGGCACTTTACAACTTCCTATAACTTTTATTTAGCTTGGATTCCTCCATGCAAGTACACCACTTTTTATCTTTGGCTCCTCCACATGAGCACATCAACCTTCAATGACATTCTCCTTATGACTCTCTTGTTTTCCTTGGTTTCTTCAAACCCTCACAGTTGATATTACTCTTATTCTCTTTGTTTTATTTTATTTTATTATTATTTTTACAACTTCCTCTCTTGTTGTGCTTTTGAGTACCTTGGAATATCCACATTCTACAAATATTTCATTCTAGTTTACATAATCTATTTTGTCACTATTCTATTTTCTAAATGCACTTAGAGTAAGAACACACACACACACTATATTTATATTATATTTATCATTCACTCCTATGGAGGTATAAGTATCAAAGCAAGAGTTTGACCTCAAGGTAAACCCCCAAACAACCTTAACATTTTTCTTGTTCTTTGCAACCACATATTTCTTTAGGTGGAGATGTTACACCCCCCCTCTTAGTTACAAAAGTTACTTTTACCTATGGGTAAATAAGATGATAAATGTTAATCAAGACTTTGATATGTTTAAGTAGGATAATGAAACACTAAATAAGCATTATGATGTTATTTCTTTTGAAGGAATGATTATGTTTCATATACTAGTGGAAATGCGATAAATGAATATGTATTGCAATATGAATGCTTTGATGATTTAAATGGTTTATAATGCTAATGGATTTTATGTGAAGGGCTAACTACCTATGTGTTATGCTAAGCTAAATGTAGGAACACATTTGAGCCTTCGAAAGAGAGGGAAAGTATCACTCAGGAGAGGAGCTTGGTCTGGTAACCCTAAATGAGTCTAATTGAGCCATCACACACTCACAACCTTTATGTGAATGGCTAACTACCTATGTGTTATGCTAAGCTAAATGCAAGAACAGATTCAAGCCTCTAAAAGAGAGGGGAAGTATCACTCAGGAGAGGAACTTGGTCTGGTAACCCTAAATGAGTCTAACTGAGCCATCACACACTCACACCCTAGTTGGTCAAGTAGAGTCGAGTCAGATAGTTTGTGGAATTAGGTAAGCAATCTTTAGTCTTATTATGATATTGCTATCAGGATTCAACCGTGCAGTTTCGAGTCAAACTCATTGACCCATGTTTCATGAGTAGTGGTTCAACAAGAACTCATCTCTCATGATATCGAATGGTCCACTTAGCACTCATTGCATCTAGGTGATGCTCACATGAAGGATCGCACCCATCCCAACGAACAGTTTTCTCAGTTGTTACCCCATTTGCAAAACCTTCAGTGTTGTTTAGCTCATCAATTGATAAGTAGGAGGTATTTTCCAGCGTGTCAAATTATGATATTGCTATCAGATTCAACCGTGTAGTTTCGAGTCAAACTCATTGACCCATGTTTCATGATTAGTGGTTCAACAAGAACCCATCTCTCATGATATCAATGAATGGTCCACTTAGCACAAACATGGGTCAATGAGTTTGACTCAAAACTACACGCTTGAATCGATAGCAATATCATAATTTGACACGCGTGGAAAAATACCTCCTACTTATCAATTGATGAGCTATAGGGCCTCTATTATGAATGGTTCATAAGGCACAACACTTGTTGAAGGTTTTGCAAATGAACAACTCGCGGCTTAACCTTGGAGAAAACTCCCGGTTAAGCGCTTGAGCAGCAAGAGGGATGGGTGACCTCGGGACGGACAGTGCTTCACCTCTGTGAGCATCACCTAGATGCAATGAGTGCTAAGTGGACCATTCATATCATGAGAGATGGGTTCTTGTTGAACCACTACTCATGAAACATGGGTCAATGAGTTTGACTCGAAACTACACGGTTGAATCCTGATAGCAATATCATAATTTGACACGCTGTGGAAAAATACCTCCTACTTATCAATTGATGAGCTATAGGGGCTCTATTATGAATGGTTCATAAGACACAACACTTGTTGAAGGTTTTGCAAATGGGGTAACAACTCAAGCGGGCTTAACCTTGGAGAAAACTCCCTGGTTAAGCGCGCTTGAGCTGGAGCAATACTGGGATGGGTGACCTCCCGGGACGGACCAGTGCTTCACCTCTGTGAGCATCACCTAGATGCAATGAGTGCTAAGTGGACCATTCGATATCATGAGAGATGGGTTCTTGTTGAACCACTACTCATGAAACATGGGTCAATGAGTTTGACTCGAAACTACACGGTTGAATCCTGATAGCAATATCATAATTTGACACGCTGTGGAAAAATACCTCCTACTTATCAATTGATGAGCTAAAGGGGCTCTATTATGAATGGTTCATAAGGCACAACACTTGCTGAAGGTTTTGCAAATGGGGTAACAACTCAAGCGGGCTTAACCTTGGAGAAAACTCCCTGGTTAAGCGCGCTTGAGCTGGAGCAGTACTGGGATGGGTGACCTCCCGGGACGGACCAGTGCTTCACCTCTGTGAGCATCACCTAGATGCAATGAGTGCTAAGTGGACCATTCGATATCATGAGAGATGGGTTCTTGTTGAACCACTACTCATGAAACATGGGTCAATGAGTTTGACTCGAAACTACACGGTTGAATCCTGATAGCAATATCATAATTTGACACGCTGTGGAAAAATACCTCCTACTTATCAATCTTTAGTCTTGTTTATGCATGATTTAGAAGAGGTTATGATCTTGTTCTGTGAATGTTCTTGTTTGGGGTGATTTGAATAAGTTTGGTTTTAGTATTTGGTTTCTTGATTGTTCTTGGTTTGATTGAAGTAACTGAGTCTATGTGTTGGGTATACACATGTTTACGTATATATTCAATTGGAATATGATGATTGAATAAACGTATGAATGGAGCATGTATTCATATATACTGATATATAAATAAATAATATATATATAATTATGTTTAAATAGCAAATATGGATATCAATGTGTATATATATACATATATATTGACAATGTTTATATATATATATATAATATATATATATACTTAATAGTATGAGCAGATCTTAAATGATAAATATATTGCGCATAAGTCAAAGACTTATAGATTGCACATAACATTTAAAGATATAAATGTTGATTGTTGTGTATAGAATAAGACTTCTAAACCATGTATAGAGCAGCAAATATAACCTATGACCAAGCGCATGAATAATTTGTAGTGAAGAATGAATCAAAGCATATTAAATTGAGTCATAGCACCATATGATAGCACTGCTTGGTAAAGTAAAAAGTTGCATATAGTTTGAATGCATAGCTCAAGAAAATTGAGCACTTAAAGGCCAACGATGAGTTTTCTCTAAGCAATCAATGAAGTAATATACTAAGCACATAAACCAGCATTAAAATGCCCTTGACCAGCACTTTATATCAGTGCATAGAGAAACAAGTCAAAGACTTAGAAAATAAGCCAAGACGCCTATAGAAATGCATAGTAAATACAAAGTATTAAATGCATTATGAAATAGCAACACAAGACGGGTAAAAATGAGTTAAGCATAATGCATAGATGGCATGTGAAGTATTTTAAATGTCATATGAATACCAATAAAGAGGAGTATGTATGAAGGCATTTGAAATAAGGAAATATCAGCACTAAATATCATTGTCATTATTGTGAAGCATGACACATAATTAAGCGTGTGATGCATAAGCATATAGTGCAGCTTTATGTGGAGTTTAAACCAATGCATAAAGTGAATCATCACCAAGTCAAACATTAAAAAAAAGCATGTATAAAGTATGCAACTGTGTTAAGTGTTTAAGAGAGGAAGTAAATGTTGTGAGCAGCAAGGAATAAGTCTATAGGCCGCACCTACGAAGGTGATGCCAAAGCATAGAGGTGGCACCATATATTGAAGAGGTTGTAATGCAAAAAAAGTCTATGAATTCAAATAAGCCTGCAAATAAGTGATTTGAATTAGTGAAGTGTAAACTTGGCAATATTTTGGAATAGAATTAGGAAACCTACTTCCAGCTTGTTGTCCCAAATACTTAGTCGACTCAGCCATGAAATTGTCATGTGTTGCAAACCTATGAGTGAGTCTTTGCAAGAGGAAGAAATGTGGTAGAGATACTTGCTTGTTTGTAGCCTTTGGTCGCTCACAAATTAGTATAAATAGAGGTGCCCATTCTACCAAATGCTACACTTATCTTTCTCATTGTCTTAATGTTATTTTGTGGTGTGTGAGAGCTTGAGAGTTGAGGGTTATATTGGTATATTTTATTTGTGTTTATTGTGAGATTTAGTGAGAAGTTAGAAGAGGGTAGTTAAGTGGAACTTGGAGGAGGAATCAATCGATCTTAAGGAATTATACAAGGAAGGAGTTTAATCAATTGGAGCATTATACAGGCATGCTAGTATCTATACCTTTGTCGTTTATATTTAAAAGGTTAATTATTTTGTTACTATGTTGGAGAAGAATAATTTTGAATATATTGTGTTTGTACATGTGTATACATGGAAAATGTATTGATTAACATTACACACCTAATCCTGATTTTCTAATATCATTTCCTCCTAAATCATCTTCTCGGCTTGTCATCAAATTCCTCTCGTAACTAGATTAGATCAATTTTATCTAATTAAGTTGTCATCTCCTGTTAATTAAATAAATCATTTATATTTAATTAACTTCATAGTATCAATTTAATTAAATAATCCCTTTTATTTGATTAAATCTCTAAGGTCATCTTATTAAATTAAATCAATTCTTATTTAATTTAAGCTAACAACATCTCTCTTTAATTAAATAAATCAAGAATCTTTATTTAATTAAATCTAAATCATATTCCTCTCAATTTTGATTTAAATAAATCTTAAATTCTAAGTCAACATTGTCACATCATCTAATCCCTCATTAAATTAATTAACCCTTCATTAATTTAATCCTAATTCATGTCCCATCCTCTAGCTTTTTCCACTTGCACATGAAAATAGATTTAATTCATTTATTAAATCCCTATTTTCTCTCAACATGGCATAAAAGAGGAATATTCCTTCAAATTTGAAATCTTTCCAAGTGGACTTTGTCCTTCCAACAAGGCATTTATTTCATCTTTTCATTGAGACAAGTGGCATTTAAGATCCCTCTTACATGTCATTTCATTATTTTCAAATTCCACCTAAATTCATTTATGGGCACATTCATCAAAATGTGCACATCCTTCATCCACCCATCTCTTGACAAGTGGCACCTTGCCATTGGTTGAAAGTTAGTCCCACATTGCTTCATTTTGGGCATTTCTCCAACTTTTCATTCTATAAATAAGAGGCTTCTTTCCTCATTTCATCATCCACAATTTGAGCAAAGTTACTATACTCAAATCCATACTCAAGCTTTAGCATTTTCATCCATTTCATCAAAGCATAGCTAGGTTATTGCAAGTTTTCTCCATGGAGTTCATTTGAAGCAATCACCAAGTGGATCACATCTTCATCAAATCATCAAAGCTTGCATAGGAGTTGGGAAAGGGCCAATTTCCGCATCAAATTGGCACTAGCTCCCCCATAAGATCAAGAGTTTGCATATTCTCAATAGGATTTAATCTATTTCATTGATTTTACATTGTATTATTGCTTTCATTTCTATTTTGAATATGGTTAAATGGATTTTATGGGGAACTTTGGTCTTAACTTGCATTTGAATCCTCTAATGTGTTTGTTTGTTGTCTATTGCAGGTATTAGGATCTTGGTTCACACAACATGCTTGCATGTTCTTGGTTGTTATTATGTTGGAGAAACCTTTCATATTGGTTGATACTTATATAGATGTGTATGTACCCTATATATGGGAATTTTTAAGAATGCAAAGTATTGATATTATACGTCTAGTCATCATCACTATAAGTAGTTTTCTATTCTTGATATATCGTCATCAATAAGAAGTGACGCCATGCAAATCATATTGTTAAACTATACTTGAATGATCACTTGATCGTTCTTTTACTTGATTGATACCCTAGGTTGAAAATAACCTACTGGGTTGAGATATTTACTTGATTATTGATTGAAACCATAGGATGAGATTAATTGGGTTGTTTATTTGATCTTCGGTTAAGGCACATAAGATGAGATTAACATATATGATCAGATTGATCAATGATTGTTAATTTTATCTTAGGTTGGAGTCATTTATTGTTGAAGATTATACTTTTGAATGAGGTCATTTATTGATGGGGTTATACTTTTGATAGGAGTCAATTATTGTTGAGAATACACTCTTTAAAGGGGGCTTTTATTGCTAAAATTGTACTTTTGAAATAGTCATTTAAAGATGTGTTGTTATGTTATGTTTATCTGCATGGTTAATTGGTAAGATAGAGTTTCTTTGAATTAGTTGAAATGTCTTAGAACTAGAAAAGAATATAGGTTATTCTTGGGGTTAGGATAATCCAATGAAGGGAATAGCCTATGCATACAATATGAAGTCATAAAAAATCAATCTAGGATGGTGGGTGAGTGTGTGAAGTCCATTTTGAATTAGGAGTGATAAATAATTTGGCCAAAGTGGTAATTTTCCACTGATTACACTGTCAGTTCACTATGTTACCTTTTAGCATGCAAGTCTGAATTGTCATACACGTAGGTTGTAGCCACTGTATGGGAAAGTTCTAGTTATGTAGGACACAACACCAAGCTTAGCTTTGGCTAGTATTTTGAGGTTCCAGACCAAGCTCTTCGTCGAAGGGTAGGGACATCTTAGCATATGTGGTAGATTTGCGGGGGACCGCAGTAAATCCGTGGATGGTGGAAAAGCACTTGAGTGATACTTCTTCTCTTCAATTGGTGAGCCAAGATTTGATGGGGGGTTTTTTGAATCATTTGTATTTCTAGTGACAATGGAGCTCAGATGAGCTATGTATGTATCTTGTATCTATTTCTATGGAAGTTAGAAAATGTAAATTGTATCTTGTTTATGAAATCATTACTTTGGAAAGATTGTAACATTTTATTGAAATGAAATGAGAAAGATGAATTGTTATTATATCAAATGTGCATATTTTCTTATTTTGAAAAGAAAAATTTTATTGCTATGTGATTGGCATCTTAGTTTATTCACTTGAGGTTAAAACATAGAAAATCCATTGAGTAGAATAAGGGGCATGTTACACGAGATATATTGTTATTTGAGAGCTTGGTGATATCTTCCCTCTTCTCATTTATTTTATCAATATTTTAATCAATTTATTTCAATAAATTAGTTTGTTGTATTGTTAGCTGAGAGGCTCTATAATAAAAGCACAAACCAGGTGTAAACAAAAACTCCTCACGTAAAAATTGACGAGCACATGACAGCTGAATGCATGAAAGTTTTGCATGGAGAATGAAATGTTTCACATGCATTTGAAATAGCCGCATCATTTGCATGCTGAATTTATTGAAAGATTCTACTAAATTTAATGACTACATGTCGAATTTAATAGCGCCACAGGGAATGGAGTAATAGGTCGATTATTAAATGCCATGAAATAAACGAGAAAATACATGGTATTCTTGGCACAATTTTCAAAATTTTCATGCTTGGAGAAGAATCATTGTGTAAAAACCTCTGCTTTGCTTTCCCTCTAGTTTTTTTTTTTGTCACAAACTCTTGTAATTATTCTCATGTATTTTAGTTTCGATTTTGGATTTACCTGCTCCACCTTATTGATGATTAATGGAATTGGAAAGCTTATTTTTCCTATAACCACCATGATCAAATGATTCTCAAAATTGATGTGAAATTTTGTTGAGAAATTTTAGCTTTCAATGGCTGTCAATGTATTCAAAAAAAAAATCAGGATTTGTTGTATAGTGGTCTAAAAATAGTGGTGCAAGGGCATCATGAGCCTCATAAGCACACTTTTTGTTATTTTTGGTGTTAGGTTTGTTAGAGTGTTTTGAAGTCTCATAAGGTCATTTATGACCATTTAGAATCATATGGGTTCATTTTTGCTGTGTTAATTGGGTTTTGATTAAAAAGTGTAAAAGTTGCTAAAAGTTGCCATGCAATTTTGTCCAAGTTTCCAAAAAGAAAGAAACTATTACATGCAATAAAGAAACCATTACAAGAAATTGAAAATGATTGTAAATACATAAATATGTACTCTAAACTCGAATTGGGGGGTTGGAGACATTGTTTTGAAGTTTTGATGAATGGAAACCTCAATTTGTGTGCATTTTTTTGAGTCTTACATTGTTTTCAGGATAAAGTTGTGCATTGTATGGCCTGGTAAGGCCTCATATAAAGGAATACAATAGATGGATGGAAAGATATCTTTTTATAGTTTACAACTCTTTTTGTTTCATTAAATTTCATTGAGTTTTGTGTAAGATATGGCTATTTTGGTGAAGGCTACCTTGTTCTAATAATGTTTTCCAGAATTTGCAGTCTAAAAACATGCTAGTACAGCCATGCATGGTACAATATTGGGATGAAAAAAATTGGAATGGATGAATATATGTTTCTAGCCCTCAATTATTATTTTTTGGATTATTTTCATGGAGATTTGAATAAGTTATGACCATTTTTGTGAGGACAGGTCTGAACCCTAACTAGGGTTCCCAGTTTTGGGAAAAATGCCATAACTTTCTTTTCCACTGTTGTATCTTGATAAAAATTGGAGGAAAAGTCTGTAACTATATTATCTTCAATCCCACTAAAGCGATTGGCTTCATTATTTTTTTTGTGAAAGTTATTAATGGCAGTTTGTTGCATTGAACTATAGGATAGTCTTTGAGACAGTTATGAAGGGTTTGATTTGTATTTGTTGTTATTTGTTTTGCAAGAGAAAATGGAAAAGTATGTTGTTGAGAGTCTTAAGGTGTTAAGGAATTGATAGAATGTCTTCCCTTTGAAGGTTTGTGGTAAGAATCACTAAATTCTCTCTTGACAATCAAGAAGGTAATGAGTGACAATCTAGTAAGCCGGCAGGGGTATTGTTGATTGACAAAACTTATGTGTTGAATGCATGGTCCAGGAATTGGATGTTGTAGGGTATTAGTAGGGTCTTGTAAACATGTTCTAAGTCATGTTGAATTTATATTACATTGTATCCTCTTCAAGCCAAAGAAAAGGCAAATATTTATAGCTAGTCAATAGTGGGATGTGGCTTTCAAACCCTACTATTTTTCTTATGGATTGAAAATGGACTTGTCCCTAAGACAAGAGTCCTGTGAGATGTTTCCTACACTAGTTATGATGTCATGTACAGATATGTTCAAGAATACTAAAATATTCCTAAAGGTAGTGGTTCAAGATTGATGGCCTAGGTTGCATTTGTCATAATTGTTCAAGTTGTCAAGAGACCTTGTTGGTGTGTGTTTGAGATTTTAGTCTTTCTTTGCATCATTTAATGGTATCAAATCCCAAAGATCTGGGAAAGGGAATTTTTGGAGGTTTGTGTGTTGTTGTTGACAGATTGAAGTGAAGAACCTGGATTCCAAAAGACTAGGTAGTGAGGAAAAAGAAAGAAAACCTAGGTGAGGTATCACGAAGACAAGAAGATGCAATAGCAAGATAAGAAAGGAAGCCTCAAGAAGACAAGAAACACCACATATTTTCAATACTTGGTCAAATGGAGGGGTATTCCTATGGAAGATGCTACTTGGATGTCTGATTATGATATCATCAAACATGCGTATACAGTTGCAGATCTACACTCAAGTGGGACTTGAGTTTTCTTCCCCTTGGGTGTATGGTACAGGGTCACGAGGACCTTATATGCATATTTTGTGTAATTTTTGGTTTAGGTTGTTTTGTGTGTTTTGAAGTTTCCTAAGGTCATTTATGACCATGTGTGATCATATTAATTCATTTTTGTAGTGTTAGTGGTTGTTGGTTAGAAGTTGTCAATGTTGTTGAAAGTTGTCAAAAAGTTGCTAAAATTGACATGCAACTTTTGGTAAGTGGCCAAAAATCAAGGAAATGTTACAAACCAAGAAAGAAGCATTACAATCAGTTGGAAAAATATTAGTAATGGATGTATACACCCAAAAAAGGTCGAATTCAACATTGGGAGGTTGATTTTTGTAACTTTGATGAATTGAAGCAAGCTTTTTCTAAGTTTTAAAATGCTACATTTTTGTTCCATCCATTGGTATGGATTGTACAACCCATATATTAGTCTACAATCAATTGTATCATGTTTGTAACTAAGGGAAATTATCCTAGGGTTAGAAAATCAAATGCATAAACATAAAAACCCAAAGTAATAATGAAGTGCAAGGGGGAAACATGAAAACAAAATGAAATATCTCACCAAATGTCTTCAATCTCCATGGCTAACCTCCATTACACCACCTCAAACTGCACCACTGGACACAAACTATACCCCTCCAAACTTCAAACTGCACCGCTAGACTTCAAACTGCACTGCTACAAACTTCAAACTACGTCGTTGGACTCCAAACAAAGGCACCATCACAGACAGAACTGCTGGACTTTCTTTCTTTTTCATTCAAACTTAAAATGGCCATATCTTGGTCATTTTTTGGTCTTTTTTGAAGCTTTTTTTTTTAAATGGGGTAGAATTTCATAAGCTATCCAATGGTGTAGGTTTTTATCAACTTTGATAGAGTTTGAATTTTCAAATTTTCACCTAAGGTCAAATCAAATTATAACTTGGTCTAAGTTTTAGGATTTTTATGCTTAATTATTCATCTAACCCCTATATCCTTTTGTTTCTTGATCTCATCTAACATTTTGAGCACTTTTGCAGGTTAGGAAATCAAAAAAGGGGAGGAGGAAACAAAATCAAAGCTTATTATGACATCATTTCTCTATTGTATCAAGTGTCTTTAGACACTCTTGGAAGCAATTATAATTCCAAGTTTAAGGATTTTATCTCTTCAAGCTTTTAGGACTCAATATATTTCAATGGGCTCTAAAAAGAACAAGACAAAGGGATTAAAAAGAATCTTAGGTAAATTTACTAGATTTTGTTTAAGGTTAACAATTGAATAATCAAATCTCACACTTCTTTTGGTGCACTAAAAATAATTCACTTTTGCTTTGTGGACTTAAAATGAACAAGTGTTCTCATTGTTTTGTAATTACTTACACAAATTAATATCATCAAAAGGTGTATGCGCTTCTCTATCACCTCACGGCAGTCTTGAGAATCAAAAGGCTTTTGGTGATATTAGGTTGTGTAAGTGATTGCCTTCACACTTCATTTTGGGATTAAAATTGAACAAGTCTTTGTGAGTGTGAGTGGAACCTATTGCATATATTCTCCATTTGTTTCTAAATGAAGGTTGATCAAACTATGAATATGTTTTCTTGCTATTGTTTATCTTAGAAGGCTTGCCTTGTGGGAAAAAGTACTCACCTAAGGGAATGACTCAACCAGTAACACTCTAAAGCCAAGAGTATTTTCAGCCGAGATATAAATGTGGGTACTGGAACGAAGGCCAGTATCACACAATTGGCTTTGATGAGAAGGAAAGCAATGGTCTCTCACCTCGATGGGTCAACTCCTATGAATGGAAAGTCTAAATTAAAACCCTTGTTGTAGAAAGGCCAAAATCCCTATCTATTTGTTGGTGCAAGAACAGTCATTCTGAAGCCGCCCCACACTTTTACAGTCTTTAGTAGAAATGGAAAGCATGCCATGGGAGTTTCATGGGTGTTGATGCTTGGCTTCCCCGTATAAGTGAGTGTCATGGAGGGGAGCCAATAGGGTCAAGCATCTAACCATTTGCTAAAGATAAGTGTAGTTGGACTGGTCCAAGTGGGGAATCAACAAATATAGTCTTTCATATCCATAGGGTTGTGCATGTTCTTGGTATCAAAACACTTGCTTGTTCAAAAAAATTAGGAAACACACATTCAATAGGAAAATAAAAATTTCAAACCCCTTAGGAAGAGAAAATACCTTTGAAAAAATCCAAAAACTATTGCTTACCCTAGGGATTATATCCTTAGAGGTTTCTGAGTGATTGGATTTATATCTTAATTTGCTTCTACCAAGGTAAACATTAGGTAACCATTTCCTTGATTCCCTTGAATTCCACATAGCACTTTGTGGGATGAAAAAAAGTTAGGAAATTGGATGTTTAGTTTGAAAATCTAATCAAGAAAGTGTTTGTGGTAAAAGAAATTCACTAATAAAGATGAAATCAATTGAACCCCACACATGTTCTTGTGTATCTTTTTTCTTATGGTCTTTTGAGAAAACATTGATCTTTTGGTTTGAAGGGAAAAGCATGTTCTTCAAAACCTTGGCCTTGTAAACAAGTCCTTCTTAGGTTCATTTAGGATCAAAATTAAACACTTCATCCATTTCAAACATTTATCATCCCATTCCACAAGAAACTTTAGAGCTTTGGAAACATCATTATCTAGACTTGGGTACATCCTTAAACCAAATCAAAATCACCTTGTTTAATTAGGAGTATGGGAATTCACCCTTTCTCATACCTCTAGTTAAATCGGCACACCTTTGAACAAGTTTATCATAAAGATCACATCCAACATCTTAGGGTTTACAAGTTCACTATCCAATCAAAACCAATCAAAATCAAATCCTAAAGTCTAGCATTGATCCAAAGTTCCTAAAAAATAAACACCCATATCATTCACCCCTTTCATCCTTCATTTCATCATTGGTCCTAAACACCCTAGAGGTCACTTTTGCAACAAGGTCAAAACACAAGAAGAACATGGAATATAAACTCTATCCATACATCATAAGCAGTCTAAACCAACCAAATTATCAAAGCCTTACAATGCCAATTTATTTTCAAAACTCACATTTATACAATCCATACATGGGATCATTATCTCCTACAAAACTCAATGGTACAACAAATGTGAGTATACCCAATCTAAATTTTGAAACACCTTTTTTGGTGGTAGATTTAAATCCAAGTCCAAACTTAAAAATCTATCAACCAAATACTCAATGCATGAGTCTTCAACAAAACAACATTATCCCACCAAATCCATACATTCCAAATGTGAATATACCAAGTACAACTATTCCAAACATGAACATTTCAAATCTACACTTGGTAAAATTTTGGATAGATATGTTTGTAAATCACATGAATGTTGTTCAAAATCCATCACACCCATATGTCCCCCTCACCTTTCATAATCCTAATGACCCATCATCATCATTTCATGCAACCCCTCAAATCTCTCTCCCTATGACCTCACAAGGAAAAGGTGACCTATTTGGACCAGGGGGCATTTTTTATCAAACATCATCATTTCCCCAAGGGAGCATGCCACTCACTTTCCCACCACTCTGACCCTTGCCATTAACATTTGTATCACCTCTTGGTTTGGGGCTACCTTTGCTACCACCGCTCATCCAAAACATCCCCCTAACCATCAATCAAGGAATCATACCAAATCCTCCCCTCTTGCCATCGATATCGCAACAACAAATGGCAGCCATCCCCATAGCACAAGCAACCAACACATCATCTATCATTTCTCAAAACATGGTCTCTCAAGGACTAACCATATCGATCACACCATCCACCACTCAAATCCCAATAATCAATACGATGATACCTCTTATCACCACAACAAGCACTATTCCAAAACCACCTCCACCACCACCACCACCCAAACCAAACACATCAAACCAATACAACATTGTGTTGTAAGCCACTTAGCAGGCTACTTATTGGAAGGCACTCCAACAAAACCAAAATCGATGAGTTGCACAACTAGCTGCTCAGCAAGTTGCACAAGCTGCTCAAGTTTCCCAAGCCACACTACAAGCCCAACAAGCACAAGCCTAGGCTCAAGCACAAGCGCAAGCTCAAGCCCAATACCAAGCCCAACAAGCAAATGTTGTTCAAAATCCCAACAAAATGTTAATGACTCCATGTATCGATCCAAGTCAACGATCACATGATCAAGACCTATCCATCAACGAACACGTGGAAGATGTTTCTACCTCATCCGAAGATCAAATCAACATACATCAAGAGTCACTTTTTGATCATGATAAGAATCCCTCAACAATATCCGACAATGATCGATTTCAAGGAGTGTTAACATTATTTGATCTTGTAATCAATGATCCATCGACCAATGATCATGTTGAAAATGTCTCTACATCACCTAATGAGTTAGAGGACATATCTCAAAAATTTATTCTAAAGCATGATCAACATCTCTCACCAAATTCTAGCAATGGTCCTTTCCAAGACATATTGACATCCTTCGACCTCATGATTGTCAATGTTGAAGGAATATTCAACTCAAAACTTGATCCAAATTCACTCAAATATCAAGAGGATATTGAGCCACTTCTTATGCCTAATGAAGATATCCAAGAACCCTTTGTAAGAAATCCATCCTTTGAAATTGACCCATGTCAAGAACTTGATCCAAAGCATGTCAAAAGCAATTCCAAAATCATTCAAGATCAAGAATTTGTATCCCCAAGTTACTACAATAATCTAATGGATACTCTCCTATCTATACAAGATGATCATATCCACATAGCACATACTCCTCCATCTACCCATGAGATGCTTTCTATGGATGGACACGTAGATGATCTTCATTCAGAATGGGATTCCTTTACTATTGATATTATTACACAAAAAGAGCAAGTTATTGATTCCTACAATCAAACTGAGTTTTCAACATTAGGATCAGATATATCCCAAATTTAGACTGAGGACATCATGTATGAAGATATCTAGCATTATTCACTCAAAGAAACATGTCAGACAGAACAGGACATTCTGGAGTTAGCAGAGCAACAAATGGAAATAGTGTCATCTATAGTGGTCCTTTATCAGAGCATGCTTACTAAACAAGACATCTCAAAACAAGCAGAATCAAGGAACGAAGGTGCCACTACCACCATATTGGGGGAAATTTTATCTCAAGCAAACATCAACATAGGGAGCACGAAGAATCCTTACGATGAAACCGATTCCAACACTACAACCAGCCACATCATAAATCTTCATCCACCCATCACCCCATCCACAAATTGGGACCAATATCAAAAGAAGGTTTTGAATCAAAGCACAAAGAATGTTATCAAAGAAAAAGAAGCTAAGAAGCATATCAGACAAAACAAATACATATGGATACCAAAAAATACAAAGAAAGATTATCCCTATCAAACTCCATTAGTCAAAGAAACTATGGGGAAAAATAAAAAGGGGAAAATTATCTACCAAAGATGTCCACAAAGGAAAAAGTAGGCTTCTCAAGCAACATACAAAGTGTATCAATTAGTTGGTCCTAATTCCATGCACGCTTTTGTAGCCACTCATCATTGCTCATCTTCCCAAGTTTGGAGAGTCAAAAGTTCCAAGCTATCAATTAATCCATCTTTTATCCCTAAACACACTCCATCCACGCCTCCACACATGATATCCAATTCTCACATTGACCATGTATTGGCAATGACCCTTCATCATAAGGATTCAAAAGGCACTCTGTCATGATGTGTGCACCAAGACAGAGTTAACTCTGGTATCAATAAAGTAGATCAAAAATCTCAAAAGTTGCATTCAAGTGCACATATCTTAGCAAAGTAGCTTCTTCAAGCAGGATATCGATGGCACATTATGACAGGGGCATCTACATCAACACCACAAGGTGATTCAGCATGAGCTTAAAATCTTTTGAAAAAAACCAAAAAAATCAAAAAATATGAAAATCCATAAAAAAATCAAAAAAAGGATTGAAAACAATAAAGAAAAAAATTGTCCTCTAGTGAAAACCACTTCAGTGGCGCTTTGGACAAGTACCATGATGAAAACCTAGCAAACAGGCATCGTGTGTAGAATTAAGCATCTACGTGCGCTAGTTCACGTGGAAGCATCTTATCCTATCCATAATAAATCCAGCATTCCATCCATCTCATCCATAATAAATTCATTCATCCATGAACCATTTATCCAATCCATCTTTATCCATCTGCATCCATAGTCCAAATTATCTTGACCTTGATGATTTTTTTGTGCACACTTTACACTTGCTTATGGTAGACATCTTGACATGGGTCATTTTTATTGATCCTATCCTACCCAGCATTATCTGAGCCATGAAACATTATCCAAATGAACATCCTTTATTCGAACACCTTATCTTATTGCAAGATAATCCATATCCCTCCATCCATACACCTATCCAAGCATCCATCCATGGCATTCCATACATTGTGAGACACTGGGGGTAGATATTTGCATCTTGCTTCAATAATAAATCTTGATCTATATCCTCCAACTTATGTGGTGATCCGAACACTAGCAAACATGAAATCAAATTGGTCAAAGCATTTGTGAGCCAAAATCCAAATCACTAGCCCATGGTATATTTTGACGAGAAGAAATTCCTTATCAATATTCATCTTTCATCGAACATAAATCCAAACAATCACTATTAGTCGCATCTAGCACATGCTTCAACATCACATCAAATCATCCAAAACAACTTTTGTTCCAAACCAAGCTTCATCAATCTTGATAAAATCAAATCCAATCAATCTATCATCATCTCGGGATATCCATCCTAATCCTTATGTTTCTTAACACTATCCTTTCATTGTTGTGTATCTTCGACAATGTTATCATCATCAATCCCGCATCATCTTGGGATATCCATCCTAAATCCTCGTGTTGCTTAACACTGTCCTTACATTGTTGTGTATCCTCAACAATGTTATCATCATCAATCCATCAATCTGATCAATCAACCTTAGCTTGGTTTTCAAAAAAATCCCAAAAAAAAGCACTAATATCGTCACATACATCCACATACAAAATGTCAAAATCATGCAAAAATCCAAAAACATCCAAAATCATATCAAAATCCAAAAACACTCAAAAAATCCCAAAACAAATCAAAAACTTGGTCATCCGAACTACGTCATCTTTGAGCTTAAACGTAGGAAAGGTTAATCTTTGATCAATCCCCGAGACACAAAATCCAAAAACATTCATAAAATCTCAAAAAACTCCAAAACATTCAAAAAATCAAAAATCAAAACATTTATAAAATCTTGAAAATACCAAAAACAACCTCAAAACATTTTTAAAATACCAAAAACATTGAAATATTCTAGAAAATACAAAACCATCCATCCCATCTCGCTTTCACCCGCAATAATCAATCATCCATAATAAATCAATCATCACACTCATCCTTTGGAAAAACAAATAGAAACAACCACAACAATCAGCAAAAGCAAGCTTCAAACGTAAAATCAAAAGAAAACTTCAAACTTTTAAATGAAAAATCAAAATCCTGATCATTTTCAAACATGTCAATCTACCTTATATCAACAGCTTATCAAACAACTCATCAACCCATCATCATCCTATACAATGCATGTCCTAGGATATATCGTTCCAATAATGGGCATCATTTTGGATATCACTTTGGATTCTTATCCTATCAAAACACATCCCTTTGGATGGCGGTATGAAGAACATTGACTTGTTTGTTTACTTTATCTTTTCTTTTGATTTATCTTGTTGTGCTCATTCCAATGACCTCTCGATGATGTCTAATCAAAACGATTTAGAGAGAAAGGAATGGGGAAATGAGCATTATCTTTTGTTTTTTGTGCTTGTTGGATGTTGTAATATAACCTTGGCGAATGCTTGCTTTGTTAAGTGTGTATGGAAGTTTTTTTTGGGTAGCTTGTTGACTATTGCATTGATGGGTTAAACCTTTCCATGTTTTGGTCTGAGATGTTTGAAACTTTTGAAGTGCATCCTAGAAAAGTTTTTGTATGTTAGGTGTGAGCAAGAATACTCCTATCTGTTTGTCGAGTCAAAGTCCATCACACTAGGTGCAACGCCATCCTAGTTCTTTATACCTTGATGAATCATGCCTATGTGTGTTATCAAACATAAGGTAATTGGCCCTTTGAAAATCCCAATTCTCAGCAAGTGAACATCTTCATCATCCATCATCATCTCCAATAAGGTCTTCTTAGATCATGGACTTGTTGGATCCTCTCTTCCATCCATCTTATTCTTTTATCTTTACTAACATTTCTATCCAAATTTGTGTGATATCTCAAAATATACATGAGGCTACCCATGGCCTATGACTATTTATACATCATAAAAATTGTCTACGTCAAATATTTGATCTTTCTAAAGAATTATCTTTCTTCCCCTAATCAGTAGAACCACTCCTCTCACATTTTATCATGATCTTGATCGGAAATTAGCATTTCCACTCGATCTCTCGAGGGGGCAGTATACTAGCATAATTCTTCTCGCTGGGGCAATAGTGGGGCATCCGAAAAATCAAATAATTTTTTACTTTTGATCATGGCAAATGTTATTCTTTGAACCAATGCAGCAAGTATGTCGCTTCAAAGAGGGGCAAAATGTAGACACATAAAATATACTGATTGATATCGCACACTCGATCCTAATCTACTAACATCGCTTCATCCTGAATTATCCCTCTATCTAACCATTTAATCGAATAGCCTTATTTGATTTAAGCCATCATAATTCCCCTTTTAATTAAATAAATCCCTCAATTTAATTAAATCATTGTCTCTATGTAATTAGCTAGGTGATGTTAGATAAATGTTTGATTTATTTAATTTAATTAGATGAACTTTAGAGATCTAATTTAATCTAACATCACCCCCTTTGGTTAAATAAATCAAAAATATTTATTTAACTAGGTCTAAATCATTCTCTTCTCATTTTGAGTTATTTAAATCCTAAAATCTAAGTCAAAATGGTCAAGTCAACTAACATCATTTAAATTAATCAAATCCTGATTAATCTTAGTCTTAATCCATCAAATCCTCTAGATTTTGCAACTTTCACATGAAAATCAATTTAATTGATTTATAAATCATCTATTTTCATTCAAAAAAGGCATCAAAGATGGAATATTCCCCAAATTTGAAAAATCCCTCCAAAAGGGTTTGTACATCCAACAAAGCATTTAAAATGTCTTACATGTCCTTTTCTTGAGCCATGTGGCATTAACTTCACCTTTCACCTCATCCTTCAAGCCATCTTTTGAATTTGAATCTCTCCCCTCTTTGCACATTCTCCAAAACTTGCACATCCTTCACCCATTCACATGTTGACAAGTGGCAACTTGCCATTTGTTGATTCTTAGTCCCACATTGCTCCATTTTGGACATCTCTTCAACTTGATATTCTATAAATAAGAGGCTTCATTCCTCATTTTATCATCCACAACTTGAGTAAACTTACTATACTCAAATCTTTAGCAATATTCATCTATATCATTGAGTTTATAACTAGGTTATGAAGATTTTTATCTTGGAGCACTCATCAATCTTCAACAAAGTGGATCACAATCTTCATCAAATCATCAAAGCTAGCATTGGAGTTGGGAAAGGGCCAATATTCACATCAAATTGGCACCAACTCCCTCAAGAGATTAAGAGTTTGCTTGGTTTTAGAATAGGATTTAATATTTTGGCTTTAAGTTTGTTGTGTTCTTCATATTATTCCTTTTCTCTTACATTCAAATGGATTTCTTGAGGGATCTATATTCTAACTTGTATTGCTCTTACTAATGTATTCATTTGTTGTGTTCTTGTAGGTGTAGGATCTCGGTCCACATTTTGGTGCTAGAAGGAGGGAAAACCAAGAGATCAAATCACGTTTTTTGAAGAAATTTTGTGCTTTTTGGGTGATTCCAGAAAACTCCACTATTGGAAGCTCAGCATCACTATTTAGCACTGCTGAGAACTCAGCGTTTCCATACAGCACCACTGAAAAGTTTAAACTGCGATGCTTCAGACTTCCCGCCTAGGATTTAAAATTTCAAATAGAACTGTTGACGCTTTCTGGCCCGTTGGAATCTTTTCAAAATCCAAACTACACTGCTGGTCAAAATAGAAATGCCTTCATGCTCACTGGTCTGGCTGGGAGTTTGTGGCAGAGCATTATGGCTAGTTTGATGCATTGCTAGCAACACTAATCGGTGAGGTATTAATTCCAGACTGTCGAGGACACAAGTTTCCCATTTGCTGGGGAGATGTTTTGGTCAGGATGAGACAGGATAGGACCATCTATGCCTGGGGACCTTGCCTGCTTGGCACGTTATATCATCAGCTCCATGAGATAGCGTACGGGAGGGCACAGCGCATTGGGTGTGGTAAGATGCTTCTGATGATTTGGGTATGGGAGCACATTGCTATCTTTCGACCTTCGATCCAAAGACCACAGCTGGCAGATGGCATGCCTTATGTTTACTATTATGCTAGTGCCCTACAGCAGACGAGAGTTGGGGAGACAGGATGGTGGTGGCATCAAATCAACACTATGATATCATTCATTTGGAGGCCATAGAGGGATTGTGGGAAATGGGAGGATGAGGATGATCATCTTAGTTTGTGCCGACAATTTTTATATTTGATTGGCAGGATAGTGCAGAGTCAACTAATCATAGAGATGTACCTACCATAGAGATTTTTGTGGTAGTTCGGTGAGGAGCAGGGTATAACAATAGGCATGGCCGAGTACACCAGATCTTCTAGAGAGTCAGCCTGGGGTCCACCTATTTCAGTACCTTTCACAAAGCAGCAGATTGATGGGTTGGTAGCACAACAGTGGGGATGGAGGGGCGGGATTGCAGATCTGGGGACTATTGTTGATTTTGATTTATGGTAGTAGACGCATCGTCCAGTGCCACTGATAGATTTGGATGGACCAACACTGATTGACAGGAGATCGGTTATACCGCGTGTGTCACGAGATGGACGTGGAGGTAGAGGTGGAGATAGGGGTAGAGGTGAAGGTCAAGGGAGAGTTGGAGGTAGGGGTGGAGGGAGAGATGGGGATGATGGGGATGATGGAGGGGATGGAAGGAGGCGGAGGAGAGATGGTGGGAGACAGGCCAAGAGGGTACGGTAGCATGTGGTGAGAGCACCACTGGATGCTATCCCAGAGGCAGGTGAGGAGGAGAGAGGAGGAGCCAAGGAAGGTGTAGGATGGGGAGATATAAGAGGAGCATGTGGCCGAGGAGGAGGCCAGATAGGAGTAGGAGGTTGGAGAGGAGGAGGTTCAGCAGGAGGTTGAGATGGAGGTTGATATGCCACTGGATGAGGGAGTCATTGGAGAGGAGGACATAGAGGAGGAGGATGACGATGGTAGAGATGATGATGAGGCCATTGATGAGGTCAAGAGCCTACTGAGATGGAGGATGGTCAAGGGAGAGGAGGATATACCATCTGGATCACCACTGCCTCACGACGCTACAAAAAATCAGAGGGTTGCAGATTTGCAAAGGAGATTAGATGAGAGCATATCACAAGTCAGGGCTCTACAGGCTGAGCTAGAGATGTTGAGAGTATAGCGGGATCAAGCAGTGATTCGATAGTAGGAGGTAGCTCAGTGGTGCACGGTGTTTGCACGGTTGTGTACAGGACCATTAGCAGATTTGGCATGGGAGTTCGGCAAGGTTAGTGCATGACTTGGATGCTACAAATTTTTGTATGAGTAGGCAGTGCCACCTAGGAGGAGAGATCCCACTCTAATGAGGACACAGACAAGGACTGGCAGTAGCAACAAGTCAGGGAGTGGCAGTAGGAGCTGGAGCAGTGCAGGGGGGTCCACCTCTCTAGGACAATATCAGGGCATAGATTTGGCCACTCCCATAGGCATGCCTCGATTCATAGGTTAGGGCAGAGCCACATATCATCCATATTAGCACACAGGTCCTCACACAGTCAACCACCAGTGATAGACCCTTTAGTTACAATACTAATGCAACCCTTGGTAGCCATTCCCTCAGTGTCACAGGTACAAACCATAGTAGCATTTCCCTCAACATCATAGGCACAGGTGATAGTTGCCATGATGGCATCCATTCCTCTAACTGAGCATCGGTCTCTCAAGTCTTCTCCTCGATGAGATGAGGAGAGTGCATCATAGCCATGTTTTTTGTTTATCTTGCTTTAGGACATTTTAGACACATATGTTATGACATTTATATTTATTTATTTTTTACCATCGAGCCTACGAGCTCGTATTTTTGGGATATCTCATGACTCTATCCTATGACATGATTTTTGAGCTGATATATATGATACAATTTTGATGTAGCCTATGTATGTGTTATGTGATGTGATATGATTTATGCATTATAATATATGTTTATGTGATGGTTATTATAATGATGCAAATATGATTATCATGTGATGCCTATATGACTTATGCATTTATGATTCCTATGATGATGATGATGTTATTTAAATTCCATGTCATGTATGCATTTATGATGATTACTTATGATGTGATGCCATGATAAATGTAATGCTTATGTATATGTCATGATGATGTTATGCCATGCAGGATGATGACGTGAATAATTTTATTTATTTGAATGGATGTCATGTTTATGATGATGTTAATGTATGAGCATATATGAATGATGCAATGTTTATGCAAATCATGTATGTGTGGACTTAATGCAATGCATATATGATCATATATGCACTTATATTTTTGTATGTCACAGGATATCATCATGAAATGGATGAGACAAAAGGATAAGACAAAAGGAGATGAATTTTAGCGTGAAGACCAAATCCTTCAACATATTACCATAGGACTTGAATAATTATTGCTCTTAATCATCATTGGGAGAATTATTGTAATGGCCAACAAACACCATGATATGACATAGATCGATGGTGTGCAAGGTCGTACCATCACATGAGACAAGTAGTCACAGAAAAGGATGATCATGACTCACTCCAAGAGCACAATTTCCCCAGTCTTTTTGTCATAACCAACCACAAGTAGTAAACACAAGAAAGACTATTCATGCAACGTCGTTGCTCCTCTAAATCCTGTTGTCAGGACATCCTCGAGGAACTAGCAACATGACTGCCAAAAAGACAAAAAAAGACAATCATCATGATATGTCACTGCTTCTCTAAATCCTATTATGAGGACATCACTAAGAAACTACTAACATGATGAAAGATCAAGAGACAAAATGCCAAGTGTTTTCCAAGTGTGTCAGAATGCCAGGTATTTTGGTGTCAAGATGTCAGGTTTGACAATGTCGAGTGCCAAGGATGTTGATTTTTGTCGAATGTCAAGGGTGTCAAATTTAGGAAGGACACATCCTGAATAATGTCAATGTCAAGAGGATCAATCCTTGAATGTCAAGACGATCCCTCAAAATGCCAGATGATATTGATGGTACCTAAGAAGGACACATCCTAAGGTATAAATGATAGAGGTTGTTCTTCAGAAGGACACATATGAAAAAAATAACCAAGAGTTTGACTGTTTGACTATGTTTGACTGGGTTTGATTTGTTTTGACATAAATTGACCAAATTTTAACTGAGGTTTGACCGAAGCTTGACTGTTGTTGACTACATATCCATGTTGACATGTTGATATGTTTGTTGTGTTTGTCAACAAATTGCCAAAGTTTGGTTGCAATAATTTACTTGTTTTGAGATTACTTGTTTGACTTGAAGACTTTTGATGCATGTGCCAGTGCAATGTCATGAACCCTAATGGGCTAACCTAGTGCAGCCTTGGGGGCTCATCAATTGATGGCCTTGCCTACATCGTACACTCAGATACCTCATAGTTTGACACGACCAATGACTCTTTCTTGATGGCCAAAGATTGAGCCATGATTTTATTTTGATGACCTAAAAGGACTAACCTAATGTCTCAGGGGCTCCAAGGTGAGCCTTTCCTATGTAGCAAATGTGCAAAGACAACGTAGTTCAGAAAAATGACCAAGACTGATTGACTTGACGGATGTGACAAGAAATGACTCTATTTTTGGGTTTTCAAGATATTTTGATTTTTTTGTGCTTTCTTCAATATGTTTTTCAATTTTTAAGTCTTTTTTCAAGACATTTTAGGATTTTTAGGATTTTTTCAGGACTTTTTAGGATTTTTAGGATTTTTCAAGGCATTTTAGGATTTTTAAGATTTTTTCAGGACTTTTTTGATTGATGAGACCATGTGCGATACCCACTACAGTCACACAATGAAAGTTTTCCCCTAGTTAGGTCTAGGATTAGCCAATTAGACAGATGCATAAAGGATGTGTGCAGGCGACAAATGGGTGATATCCAAGACTTGATGTCAATCATTATCAGCCATGAGAGGAAATGACAAGGATTTTCTAATGGGTGTCAAGGTAGTGTCAGAGAAGTGATTGTTTATTATGGACTAAGGCAAATAGAGTGACAGAAGATGGTAGAGCAATGACCGATTACACATGGCACCTGTTTTCTAGGTTTTCACCATGGTACTTATCCAAAGTGCCTGTTTACCAGGATTTCACTTTTGGACGAATTATTTCTCTTTACTATTTTGTCTTTTTTTTTCTAATTTTTTTGTATTTTTAAGATTTTGGCCCGACTTTCTAATGTTATGCATAGAACTTGTGAAGATGTAGGCTATTGATAGGCTCTGTCAATTGTTCACTGTATGGAGTAGCCAACTGATATGCTTCAAAACCAAAAGAGGAGATGATGACGTAAGAACCTAGCCAATTAGGTTTGAACTTTCCAAGTTTTTCTCTATAAACTTGATTTTTAGGATTCTGCATGAGGATTAGATCACTAATGTTAGATTTCCTGACCATGACTTTCTTGTTATAATTGTGATAGAGCCAATTTTGATATGCCTATAGATGGTTCATGGAATAATGTCTTCTCTCATCTAGCATCTCCAACTCGTGTAGTTGTGACTGTTTGTATTCTTCATCATCTATCAGACCCTTTAGGGAGACTCATAAGAATCGAATTTTAACCTCGATGGGAAATATGGCTTCAGCTCCAAAGACCAAGGTGAATGGAGTGGCTCTTGTAGGTGTGCGGATGCTAGTACAGTAAGCCCACAGAGCAAGGTTGAGTTGGATGTGCCAGTCACGGCTAGCGTCATTGATAGTCTTTTTAAGGATTTTAAGGATGGTTTTATTGGCCGCCTCAGCTTGATCGTTTCCTTGTGGATAATATGGCGTGGAAAAATGATGTTGGATAAGGAATCACTCACATAACTCATGAACGTCTTGATTTTTGAATGAACATCCATTGTTAGTGATGATGGACTACAAAATACCATATCAGAAAATGATGTAGTTAAGAATGAATTTAGAAATTTGCTTGTTTGTTATGTATGTAAGGGGGATGGCTTCAATCCACTTAGTAAAATACTCAGTGGCGGTGATAATGAATTTGTGGCCATTGGAGGATGTAGGGTGGATCTTTCTCATGAGTTCAAGTCCCCACTTTGTGAAGGGCCATGGAGATGTGATTGGCAAAAGTTCCTGTGCTGGAGCATGAATTAAATCACTATGTATCTAACATTGGCGACAAGTTCTGACAAACTCCAGTGTGTCTTTCTCAATGGTCATCCAATAATACCCAAGTCTCGTTATCTTTTTGGATATAGTAGGACCACTCGAATGAGACCCGCATATACCCTCATGTACTTTGCATAAGGTTGTGTGCGCTTCATTAGTGTCAAGACATTGAAGAATGGTGTTATCGAAGCTACAACGGTAAAGGGTGTCACTAATGATGGTGCATCGGGCAGTTTTTTGGATAAAGGACTTTTGTTGGTTGTTGGATAGGTTGGGAAGCAGGGTTTGGTACTTAAGATAGTCATAAATGTCTTGATACTAGGAAGAATCAGGACCAACAAGCTCGCATACCATCTTTGATTCTGGGATATCATATGCAGGGACCAACAACTATTCTACCAAGAATTCAAATTGTGGCACATTACTTGGGATGTCTAAAAGAGATCCAATTGTAGTCATTGTGTCTACTGCCTTGTTCTATGCTCTCAGAACTTGTTCAAAAGTCAACATGTGAAAATATGTCTGGAAGCTGAGAACCATTCATTTGTAAGGCATTAATTTCTTGTCCTTGGTATCATATTCATCATTGACTTGGTTGATGATGACCTGAGAGTCTCCATAAACATGAAGTGTTCTAATCTTCCATTTTATTGCCATTCTAAGTTCTGTCACAAGTGCCTTGTATTCCACAATATTATTCGTGCATGGGAAAGCAATGTGGAATGACTTGGGGATAGAGTCTCCTTGTGGAGTGATAAACAAAATTCCTACCCCTGAGCCATGACTAGTATGGGACCTGTCAAAATATAGCCTCCAAGGTGACTTAGGCTCTGTATGAAATATGGACTCATCTGGAAAGTATGCCACTAATGGATGATCATTTTGTATAGGTTCCTCTGCCAGTTGGTCTGCTATCACTTGTCCTTTTATGGCTTTTCTTTCCACATATTGAATGTCATATTCACTCAAGATCATGACCCATTTTTCCAGACGTCTTGTCAATGCTGCGCAACTCAAGAGATATTTCAAGAGGTCATTTATTGCTACCAACTGTGTCGTGTGACTCAACATATAGTGTCTTAGCTTTTGAGCAGCAAAGACAAATGCTATAAATGTGTGTTCAATGGCAGTATAATTTAACTCGTACTAGTGTCTGACTGATGTAATATATGGCCCTTTCTTTTTCTTCATGGTCATTCTCTACCAATAATGCCCCCAGTGTTGAAGTTGTTGTAGAAACATATAGGATCAAGGTTTTCTCTTCAATAGGTGGCATTAAAACAGGGGGTGACAAGAGATAATATTTTATTAGTTGAAAAGCTTCCTAACATTTATTTGTCCACACAAAGGGGATACCCTTACGTAGAAGATACTAGAATGGTTGAAATTTGTTGGCCAATTGTGTTATGAAGCGTTTGATGGATTGTAACCTGCCTTGTAGTGTCCTGAGTTCACTGATCCCTTTTGGAGGAGGCATGTCTAGTATTGCTTTCACCTTGGCTGGATCGACTTTTATGCCTCTACAAGAAACTATGTATCCCAAAAGTTTGCCTGATGTTACACCAAAGACACATTTTTTTGGATTTAAACGGACCTTGTATTCCTCCAATCTCTTGAATATTCTGTCTAACATATTCAAATGGTCTTTTCTTGTCAAATATTTAGTGAGGAGTTCATCTACATAATCTTCAATTATCTTATGCATCATGTCATGAAAGATCATTGTCATTGCTATCTGATATGTGGTGCCTACATTTTTAAGACCAAAAGGCATGGCATTCCAATAGTATGTACCCAAAGGACAAGTGAATGTTATTTTATGTTGATCTTTGGGGGTAATACGAATCTGATTATAGCCTGAGAAACCATCCATGAGGGAAAGAATCTCATATCCTGCCATGAGATCGACTATGATATCTATGTTTGGCAATGGAAAGTCATCTTTCGGGCATGCTTTGTTTAAGTCTCTAAAATTTGTGCAGACATGGATCTAACCATTTGGCTTTGTGACTGGTACCAGATTGGATATCCATTCAGCATAATCAATAGATCATATGAATCTTGCGTCTAGTAGTTTCTTGAGTTCAGTCTTCACTAACAAAGCAATATGAGGATGCATTTTGTGCAGCTTCTATTTTACTAGTTTAGCATCTGGCAGTAGTGGAAAATGGTGCAAAACCAACTTTGGATCCAACCCAGGCATGTCGGCATATGACCATGAAAAATTAACTTTTTGCTCAGCGAAGAATTTGTGAAACTCAGGGTTCTCTTCTTCTGTCAAGGATGCCACAAAGAGGACCATTTTGGGATCTTATGTCATTGATATGTTAACTTATATGGTATCTTCTATAAGCATTGCTGATTTCTCTTGAGTAATGGGAAGAAAGTCCAGTCCTCTATCTTTGGGTGCCTTAGAGAGGTTTTCACCCACAGATACGTCCTTTATTTTTACTTTTTTGTCGTCGGAAGGTGCCTTTTGATTTTCACCTAAAGAAGTTTCATTTTTTGTTTTGTTTTTGTTTTTCATTTTGTGACTAGAGGATGGAGCAGTCTCCCCAAAGTAAGCTACATAATCTAGATCAATAGAAAATCCAACCTTATGATCACCATTGGGTATTCCCTCACGTAGTCCCATAAATTCTACAATGGCCTCATCATTTTGAAATGTGTCTAAGACTGGCGAGCCTTGTTGATCCCAATTGATAATTTGTGGGTAGATTAAGGAAATGCCATCATCAGTATTGGTGAATTATGGGGAGGACGTGAAAAGCATGCAGACGGATTTGGAGACATTGAAAATGAAGTTATCATCATCCAATTCCCAATTGGATTCTATCCAATATTCTCCTTCGCTTGATTCATGTTCATTGTCAAAATAAGGGACAAAAGGACTATCATTATGGTTTGTAGTATCACATGAAAACTCAGGTGAATCCTAATGATGGTGATTAATTTCAAGTGGTTGGGCGGATATGTCTGGTGTATGGCTGATAGGATTGGAAGATGATTCAGGTTTGTCATTGTTCCTTGAGTCAAAGAGTCTATCTCAGTTTTCACTTTTGCTTGGGATCTTTGGATTGTCAGTTGTATCAATTTTAAATGTTTGCCAAGATATTTGTTTGGAGGTGAGCTCTTCGGGCTCAAGGAACAAGTCATCAAGGTAGCAATCACTTAGGGATCATTGGGAGCCATGTTCCCACTCATGGGAGTCAGTTTCAGCGAGGGATTCCTTGGTTGTCTCGACACATTCTGAAGCATTCATGCTCTCACTCGAAATCACATTGGTACATCAATCATCATGTTGAGGTAGATCATACCCTAACCCAAGATACTTTCATCATTTGGAAGGCTCTATAGGTTCCCTTTGTCCAGTTTTGTTCCTTCCAAGGCCACCGGTTCCATCGTAACCTTTAGCCTTCATCATGTCGTATCCTTTTCCATATATCTTAACTAGTAATGGGGGTAGGTATTCCATTTCTTTGTAAATCCATCTTGTAATATCAGTAATATCTTTGTTGTTCATGACTCCCCATTTTATGAAAATTGTTTTTGGTGGCACCTTTAAAATTTCCTTAGGCTCCATTCTAATACATGGTCAACCATAGACCTTCAAAGACTTGGGTATTTTCATGATACTATACGCCATATGCAGTTTAAAGTCTCCATAGCCCAAGTCCTGGATCTTGATAGTCGACTCAGCCTTAGGAAGTGAGGAAGATGATGTCATGGCGGAAGATGTGGACTAGTGCAGGAGCACCTAGGCTAAACTCCAGTTTGATTTGTCAAATTTTGGCTTCTACCTGACCTTAGCCAAGTCAGGGTCTTAGTGTATTTGTTGTGGACCTTAGAAGGTCTTGTTTGAGTGTGGTGAGTTAATCATTAGGATTAATGTCATCTTAGTTATCTTTGTTGTTAAATGTTGTTTTTAGCTTGGGACAGCTTATGTTAGAATGTAAGTGTTAAATGTGTTCTAAACACATGGTCATTGTTAAAAAGATGCCAAGGGACAGTTAAGGAGTTGTTGGTTCAAAATCAGGGAGTTAGAGATCCTAAAATGTAGGATGATGGAAAGAGTTGCAAGAATGTTGCAAAGTTGCATGGCAACATTGTTAGGTTGCATGCAACTTATTTGTCATTGGGAATCCCTAGAAATTAGGAGTAAGTGCTCGATCAACTTCCCTTGAAGTGTGGAAAAGGCATCTAAGTAGAGGTGTGGCTCATAGAGAGCAGTGAGAAAGATTGAAAACAAGTTTTTACTTTTGTGTGAATAAGAAAGTTCTGCAGTTTTCTGTGTTACCCATGCATTTTGAGAAAGCAGAGCTATCAAAGGCACTGAATATACTTCATAAGCACTGTATTTAAGTTTATAGAATAGTTTTGAGTATCTTTCATTTGGTAATCAGGTTGTTTAGTGTAGAGTTGTTTTGAGTTATTAGATTAGAGTGTAAAGGTTTGTAATTGTAGTTTTGAGCAGTCAGTTTTCTCATGGCTCCCCCATAAGAACTAACCACGGGATCTCCCTGCAATTAGTTTGAAATGACAGGGGGGCCAGTCAATTGTAAATATCTAGCAATAGGATTCATGGGAAGGCAAGCAAGAATTTGTAATACCAAACCCTAGGCGAGTTCTAGCTACCCGGTTAGAGGTTTGGCAGTCAAAAAGTGAAGAACTTTGGCAGGGGAAGGGGCCACTGTACGGAAAAAGTACACTTCCAGGTGGGATATGATCAAACACAAGGATACCAGAAAGATTAAGGTTTTATCAATCCTTTTGAGTGGGAAATTAGTGAGAGATCAGCAAAACCCTAAGAATTAGGCCTATTAGCCCTATTTCTCCTTGATTGTAGGAACCTACTATACGGTAGAGACAGAGGTCTGAAACCAAATGAAAGATTTAAAACTCCAAAAAGGGTGTCTGAAAGTGACATTTGTTTGCTAGTTCATTTGGAGAGTTTGGGTAGGAAAAGCCAAAAACTGATTGGTAAGGGCTAGTAGGGAATAGGCCTCCTCAAGGCAAAATCTTGAGATCGGGTAGATTGAGGATTGAAGACCCTTCAAGATGCATTCAAGTGAGTGTGAAATGCAAGAAAACAATGTCTTTAACACCCCTACAAGCAGTTCAAGCAAGATGATGAAGTTGGCATCTAGACCCTTCTAAGTGTTGGAAGAAGATTGCAAGTTCAAGAGGTGTTGAATCCTCTAAGGTTAAGCACAAGGATTGAAACTCTTGTAACAGAGTTAGAGCAGGGCTTAGTTAATGATCTAAGTCAGAACGGAGCCTAGAAGTTGTCAGGTTTTTGGTGGAAGGCAGAGTGAAGTCTTCTAATAAGTTGACAACCCACAATTAGGGTTAAGGTAACATTAGGGTAAATTCAAAATGAATGGACAAGATTGATTTTTAGAAAATCAAATCAAGGGTGAACAATGCATGTGACAAGAGATAAGATTGGCACAAAAAAAGAGGTGGCTGGAAAATCAAATAATAAATGGAAATTATTTAGTTTTTGAGGAAAAAGACTATTTTGAATTAAAAATTAATTTAATTCAAAAAGGGTGGGGACCACATGACAGTAAATAATTAATTTTAAATTATTTACTAAAAGAGGGAAATGTCAAATTAAATAATTAAAGATAATTATTTAATTAAAGAAGGTGGCCAATAATTAAAGAAATTTAAAGAATCTATTTAATTATGAGAATACTTTTAAAATTAGTGACATATTAAATAAATAAATAAAATTTATTTATTTAATAATCAGGAAGACATAATGGACAAGGATAATTAAATAAATTAAAAGATTTATTTAATTATAAGAAGACTTTAGACAATTAGTGACGTATTAACTAAATAAATAAAATTTATCTATTTAATAATCAGGAGGAATAAAAAGGACATGAATTAATTAAATAAAATTTATGAATTATTTAATTAATAGACAAAAGTGGACCAAGGACATAATTAAACTATCTTAATTATGTTAGGAAGAAAAGATGGAAAAATAGAGCTTGCAGGCCCAGGTCATTTTTATGTGTCTACAGTTTTTCCATGTGAATCCTCTTTCTTTTTCCTTTCGTTGCATCAAATTTCATCGAGTATTTTGAAAGTTATGGCATTTTCTTTAAAACAAGTCAATTTTTTTTTCAACGTTGCAGTCCTATTCTGTTGCTTTGTATGGCATATATGGCCCATGTAATGTTCTAAAAGCTATTGAATCTTGTTAAGTCATGAATATACTTTATTTCGGTTTTGGTTTCATCAAATTCGGTCGAGTTTAGAGAAAGTTATTGCAATTTCTTTAAAACTGCCTTAAACCCTACCTAGGGTAAGCAGTGAACAAAATTAAATATGTGGGTGATCCCACAACACTGGTTTACAATTTTTGGCCAAACTAGATAGTGAACTAACTTTTTTAACTAAATCTTCACTTTTGGGCACCTTTAGCAACTAAATCGTGAGGAATTTGAAGATGATGCAAAATAGTGATTTGTGACATTTTGTTTGTAGATTCTAAATATATTTTTTTCAAAAAATTTGGAATCAGATTGCACTTCTTTTTCCATCTCCTTCGAAAACTAGTTTTTATTAGTAAACACCATTTTTCAAGAGTGATGCTCACCGTATACAACATAACTTTTTTTGTATGAAGGATAAAATTCTAATTTTTTTCGAGTTTAGATTTGTAACTACGATATCTAACCAATTCATTTGGTTTCATAGTGTTTTATTGAATATATTTTCCTTAATCAAGTTTCAAAGTCAAACCAATTACAATTCGACATAGGTAGACAGTATACAACATAACTTTTTTGTACATATCAAAATTCAAAAAAAAAATTACTAGGTTAAGGACATCAATACCTACCCTACACATTTTTTTTAGAATTTTATTTTGATAATCTGCTATTTTTTCACATGTGCATAATAGACGGCTTGATTTTCAATGAAAACCCTATTTTTGATCAAACTAAAAAACAAATCCATAATAAAACCAAAACATTCTAAAATTATATTTGATGGATAGCTCGTTTCGAGGACTACCATCATCCAGTTGGGTTTGTGAAATCTCCTCCATTTTCATCCTCAACTTGAGCTCCGAAGGGAAAAATTATGGAGAAATTTGGTTCCAGGGGGGAGAAGGGGGAAAAGGGGGGGTTTGAATGAACCCAAGTTCGAGCGAACCCCCCTTGGAGGTTTGCTCGAACAAGGGTTCATTCAAACCCAGGTTCAAGTGAACCCCCTCTTTTCCATTGTCTTCATAAAAAAAATGCAAAAAAAGCATTTAATATGGTTCGCTCAAACTAGGATCCATTCAAACCCCTTTTGGGTCCATTCGAACACCCTAGTTCATGCAAACCCCTGAAAAGCAAAAAAAAAATCATAAGAGCGTTTTTGCAATTTTCCTTCCTCATCGAAATTGTAACCTAGTTTTGTGGGTTTACCCATGTTACTCACCTCTCCACCAGTGGAAAATCACCAAAATAGGTGGAGAGGTTTGCATGCATGTATTTTACTTTGTCTCAAGCTTCTAGGGGCTTAAGGAGGAGTTAGCATGTGCTTTTAATGGACAGCGAGTTCGATATTTTTTTTCTTGTATCAGACTGTAAGGTTGTAGAGGGTAGTCTATATGCCATCAAAAGAAAGATTGGTGTGTTTTTGTGATTGGAAAAGGTGTGAAGAATGTGTATGAAGGTCTTTCAGACCTGTTCAAGGAGTTTTGAAGCTTTCTTGGCTATTATTTGACAAAAGGGTGAAGATTGTCGTAAAGGATTGCATATGACAGTGTTGGGGTTGTATACACCTAAAAATGAACATCATATTCAGTTAATTAAATACAACCTATTTGATTAAAGCTTCAACTACATATAAATAAAGTCTTACTTTATTTATATTGTTCACTTTTCTTTTAATTCTCCAAAATCACATTCTTCTAAATAATTAAATAAATAAAATACCCTAAACGTGTTTATTTAATTAACCTTCCTTAATCCTGATTAAGAATTAGAGCACATTTCTATAACTTTTTATGTGCTACCTCATAAAGGTCACATGAAAATAAATAAGCGTAATTATTAATTAGAATTATCCTCTCACACTTCCACCAATGAGAAAAAGCACATGGCTTTATTCCCCCACACTTCCAACAAATTTGGAGCACATGGGTCTTTGTTTCACACACTTGGGAATCCCATATATTTGGCATGTTTCCAATTGGTCAAAGGATTTTCTCCACACACATGGAATGTTGTCCTTGGTCAAGGGGACAGCATCCTGATTCCTTTCATCTCCACTGTCTATTATTTCTCCTTCGAATCTAGACCGTTGATAGGTGCCACCTCACAAAATGCTTGAGAAACCCTATAAATACACCCTCTTGCCTTAGCATTTATCATCCACAATTTGAGTAAAGTTACTATGCAGGTTTATCTTAGGAGCTTGGATCTTTCATGGAGTCTTATACTTAGTTTTCATATCATGTGTTATTTTTCATTCTCATCTTAGATTAATTAATTGCTTCATAGTTACATTTTTTCATCCCCATTGCATCATAGTTACATTAGGTTAGTTTGTTTTATGTTTGAATTTGATCGTATGCATAATCGTGGATAGTTCATTATAGTTTCATATCATCTCACTCATCTCCACTTGTTCATTCATCATCAACATCATCCTTCATTTATCATCAATTCCATCATCTCATTTCATTTAGAAGCATACCACTAATCCTTTCAGCACACATTTGCACATAGAAATCATCTTAGCTTGCATATTAAGCACCAAATCTTGTTTTCTAGATAGCCATTTTAACAACCTTTGTGCCCATAGAAATCTGAGGGCCAAACGGTTTAATAAATCCCTAGAAATAGAGGACAATGATATGTATTTTAAAGATTTGATTGTATTACGAATAGAGTAGCTTTACTTGCTTCAAACTTTTGAGTGTAAATCATCTCATTAAGGTTTGTGTTGACATTAGATCTCTCCACATTTGACACATGCACAAAATGGTTCCCACCGTGGGGCCTTTGCCTCACTTATTTCTAAATGTTTTGCAAATTTTGTGATCGCAGGTTCAAATTGGAGAATTGAGAGCCTTTTGCACCTGTTTTGAGGCAATTCTGGGCTGTTTCTGGAGTTCTGGCACCTCTTGTCTCTATTTTGGCACCTCTTGCTTGAGTTTTGGTGCCTCTTGCAAGTTGTTTTGAGATTGTTTTCACCTATTATGGGACCATTCTGGACCACTTTTAGAGTTTTGGCACCTCTTGTCTTTGTTTTGGAACCTCTTGCTTGAGTTTTGACACCTCTTGCATGTTGTTCCGAGACTATTTTCACCTGTTCCAGGACCATTCTAAGCAACTTTTAGAGTTTTGGTTCCTCTTGCTTGAGTTTTCGTGCCTCTTGCAACTTGTTCCGAGACCATTTTTACCTATGCTGGGACCCTTCTACACTATTTTTGGAGTTTTGGCGCCTCTTGCAAACTGTTTTAGGGAGTTTTGGCTTGTCTAACTCTATTTTTGAGCTTTTGTCTCTATTTTGGTGCCTCTTGTCTCTATTTTGGTGCCTCTTGTCTATGTTTTGGCGCCTCTTGCAGTTTGTCACCAAATCAAAAACTCACATTTTGTGTTGTGCATTTGCTGGTTTTTCCAGATAAATTGTCAAAGACTCAGAACATAAACTACTAACATCTTGCAAGGGCTAGACATTATTTACTTGTTTCCTTTGGTTAAGATAGGAATGTAGCTTAAGTAAAGGGATAATGAACATCATGTTTCCTTTTGGTTAAGTTAGGAACATAGCTTAATTAATGGGTTAATGAACACCATGTCTTTCATATGTGATGGATGGTAGGCATATGCTCTCCCCTTAACTAGGTGATCCAAAAAGCTAGACCCATTCTTGTTTATGTGCGAGTGTAAGTGGAGTATATGGCATGAGTTCTCTCTTTATTCATGTGAAATAAAGATCGATGAAACTATGGGTATACTTGCTTTCTTTTGTTTATCCTAGAGGGCCTACCTTGTGGGAAAAAAGTAATCACCCAAGGGAATGACCCTATTGGTAACATGCTAAAGCCAAGGAACTTCCAACCGGGATATAAATGTGCATACTTGGGGAAAGTTCAAGTATCACGTAGGTGGCTCCGACGAGATGGATCGAAAGGGACTCTTTTCACATGGGTCACTCCCTACAAATGGAATGTCTGAATTAAAACCCTTGTTGTAGATTTTCCAAAATCCTTTATCTATTCTTTGGTGCAGCAACGGTCGTTGCCAAGGCATCCACATTCTTGCAGTTTTTAGTAGAGGTGATTAGTTCGCCATGTGAGTTTCATGGGGACTGGAAGCTTGGTTGGCCTGAGAAGACAGTGCACTATAAGGAGGAACCTGTGCAGCCAAGCTTCTAAATTCATCTGCTAAAGATAGTGCAATTAGGGTAAAACCCATGTGGAATCTAAAAGAATACAGTCTTACATAGCCTTAGGAGTGTATATTTTGCTTGATGTGTCTTCAAAATGAAACTCAAACAAAACACCATCAAAAACGTTACATTTTGAAAGTGAAAAGTTTGATTCAGAACTACATTCATTGAGGTAGACAAGTCAGTAACTTAGGTCCATCCATCTTCAGACAAATAGTCCTTTCAGCAGTGTTCAACCTTTCCTTAGGAAAAACAAAGTCAGAATATGTGGTTTACACAATGATTTCACGAAAGGTCAAGATTAGAAAACCAAAGATCAAACCTCTTAGTCCATAACAACATCAAAAACATTTTTCTATGCTCTACGACTTTAGAGAAAGGTTAACCTTCAATTTTTACAAGAGAGCTTGCAAAAACAATCTAGAGTTATACATGACATACTATTGTCAAAATCCAAGACTTTTCCAACATTTTGAGTACCTTAATTACACCTCTTGAGTCAAAACTCTGAGTCCAAGATCGTTCCTTAGATACCTTAGAAGTCTAAACGTGTCGAAACAAACCTATACAAGTGGAACTTTTCAAACTAAACCTAGATCTAAACATTTCAGGGTGCCTAAATTATCAATATCCATCACATCTTTGTTTTTAAAACCTAGTTTCATCTTCAGGATTTGTCATCCTTTAATCACGAAACTATGTCATGCAATCAAATCAAACTTAGTCTAATCAATAGAATTTGTCATTCTATTTGACTTAGTTATAATCCTTGGAACTATTTCAAACTTAGATCAAAGCTTAGTCTAAATCATAACACTTGTATGCCCGTCCAAATGAGATCACAAAAGAGAAGACTCAAGGACAAGGAACTTGGAACACCCAACTTTGAAACGGAAAACATAGGAAGTCCGAGTAGTGAAACTTTTGATATCAAATCTCCCAACATTGAACCTCAAAATAGTGATATCCCTAGCAACATGGCTGATGCAGAAGAAATCCCTATTCCTGGACTCAACAACACTCAAGGGGAAGAAATAAACGATGAGGATATCCGATAAGCAGAACAAGACCCCAACTTCCATAAGTTTTTGGAAAATATTTTTGAAAGAGATGGGGAAAAATACCTATTAATGTTAGCCAATCAAGGAGTCAAACTTCCCCCTGATTTTGATATCAACATCTTAAAAACACCTCCCCAAAAGCCTGAAAAAGAAACAGAACAAATGGTTGCTTTAACTCACCAAATGAAGAACCTTCAACAAGTTCTAGACATGCAAAGGGGAAATTTGAAACGATACTTGATAGAGGACATTTGTCCTTATCCCTTTAATCAATCCATCAACATGATCCCTTTCCCTAAATGTGGTGAATTTCCAAAGTATGATAAATACAATGGTACAACTGATCAATTAGATCACATAAGGGAATTCTGAACTATGAGTCTAGAATTTGCGCATGAGGAAACTTATTTGATGAGACTGTTTCCACAAAGTCTAGGAGGGGCATGCCTTGAATTGTTTTCAAAGATTACACCCCCCATCAACACATTTGAAGATTTGATCAATAGATTTCTCACTCAATACTCTTACAATATCCAACACGATATCACCATGAAAGAACTTTGCAACTTGAAACAGAAAAAGGGTGAATCCTTCCTCATTTTCTTGCAAAAATGGAGGAGATTGTTTGCAAGGTATTCTCATCCCATGTCCAAAAAGGAAAAGATAGAGATTTTCATTGACAACCTAAACGATTAGATGAGTTATAGATTGGAATTACAATGTCCCCCTACCTTCGAAAAATTGATTGAAAATGGAATTAAAATCGAAGAAGCCTTAGTCAAAAGAGGGGTCATTAAAGTATATAATGAAAACAATTCATCCACTTCCTCTAACAACTACAATGGTGGGGACAAGCCTAAATTTTGGCAACAAAACAAGAACATGGGTAACAATGAGGTCATAGCTGAAAATCAAAATACAAAACCAGTATTCAACCTAACAGCAGCTACCACCAAGACATAGCTGAAAATCAAAATACAAAACTAGTATTTAGACCAACAATCCTCCCAACACTCCAAATGCTAGCCAAAAAAACAATCAGATTAATTTGGGGACTAAAGCAACACCATTTCCAAAACCTTCCAATTGACGGAAATTCACACCATTGGGACAATCCTTAGATTCCACCTTAAAGGAACTTACCAAGGCTAAGCTTATCACAGTGCTAGAAGCACGAAACTGGGATCCACAAGTCAAACCCTTTTGGTGGAATGATGCCCATTATTATGATTATCATCAAAACAAGGGTCATATAACGAAAGATTGTTGCAAATTAAAACACGCAATCTAAGATCTCATTGATAACAAAAAGGTACACATTGAAGGACCCCAAACAAATAGTGATCAGGGAGTGTTCAAGAACCCTTTACCCAATTATGAAAAGGGAGAGTCCTCTACATCGAATACCAAGGGAAAGAATATAAACTATGTTTATGATTCTACCATTCATTATATTGAGATGGTTGAGAATTCCATCCAAGATAGTGAAATCGGAAGCCAAGGTAAGGATGCCACTATTGAAACTCAGCACAATGATGACACTATCTCACATCAAATCAATGACCGTGTACCTAAAAATTTGAGCACTAATGTTGACACGAATGACAATCGAATTAACATCATCAAAATCACAAATGACCAAGACAATACACCTATCCATGCGATTACAAGAGGACAAGCCAAGGTAACATTGAAAGGAGCTACCCCTTCCACGTCTAAAATGACTATTTTTCCTATAACTCAATATAACATCGTTGATCAGTTACACAAGATACCCGCTCAAATATCCATATTGGAACTTCTCAAGATTTCACCAGAACACAAAGAAATCCTAGAACAAGCTTTAGTTTCCACCACAATACCAAACAATTTGGAAGTCTGTACATTTCAAGCTATGGTGGGACATTTGACTACACCTCATTGCTTATCATTTTCTAAACATGACAATGCATCCACTACCCATCCACATAATGCTACTCTCCACATCAAAGTCTTAATCCATAAACATCATGTCAAACATGTCCTTATAGATGGAGGAGTAGGCCTAAATATCTACACTCTCAAGCTTGTTCGTGTTTTAGGATATTCTAAAAATGCTATTGATCCTAGAAGGAAAATCGCCATAAAATCATATGATGATGAAGAGAGATCCTCCCAAGGATTGATCATCTTACCCATTCAAGTGGGACCAATCATCAAAGACATAGTGTGTCAGGTGCTAGACAAGGAATTGACATATAACATACTCTTGGGATGACCATGGATTCATTAAATGCAAGTGGTACGATCAACCTATCATCAGCACCTGAAATTTCCTTTCAATGGACAGGAGGTCACCATTGCTGCAAATTCTAACAATCCCCAATATTGAAATGCACTCAGAACAAGTCAAGATACCTTTGTACCACATAATAGAGACGTCATCAACTCTGATCCATTAAAAAAAGAAAGTCCAGGGGGTTCTTCATCAAGACACTATGAGGAAAAGGCTCAATCAAAAGACAAAGGGGTCGTTGACTCTTTCATGCAACAATGCAAGTCATCTCAATACCTTATTGAAATAGTTAGAAAAAATCCAAATAAAAGACAAGGGCATGGGGGAATACTCATTTGGGAAATCTTCATAGTTATCACAACTTTCATCTTCTTCTAAGTCACATGGACAACCATCCACCTCAAGGAAACAATCTTTACAACCCATCACACTCTTTGATGGGAAGTTTATAAAAGAAAGCACTCAAGTGGAGGAATCAGAAGACATGGATATCCTGAACTGTTTATACAAAGATGAAGAACCTTCATAGGTATTAGTGTCCAATATATGCACAGATAAGTATGGCAAAGGTTAGAAAATCTTGAAAAAGAGGGATATGAGGGAAATGGTCCTTTGGGTAAAAGAAAAGAAGGCATCAGTGAACCAATATAGCTCGTCACAATGAATCCCAAAGACAAAACAGGACTAGGATACAGGTAAGACTCAAAAGAGGAAGCTACTCAAAGAGTTGTCAAAACAATCTTACAACTATAGGCTAGTGAAGATTATGAAACAGATTCCAATGAATATGAATGGGACTCCCTCTTTGAGGAATCTTTCCATGACAAAGAGATTGATGTAATCCAAAAGTATACACCAATATGTATGAAAGGACAAAGGTTTGGTTCTAGACCCCTTGAATATGGATCACAGTATGTCGTTGACTCAAGTGAAGATGATCATTCTTCGAGCGAGACAAACATGTTGGAAGAGAGTAACATCCTAGACCTCATTGGAAAATTTGACAACATGGCTATCTTGATGCTTACACCTTACAACCTTGGCCAATCTAACGATTCCTTGTCCTCAATGCATCCTGAACTAATTGATTGGGATCAAAATCAGCCACTTGACATACCCACCTTTTCAAATGATGATGCCCTTGTGAAATTCCTATGTTCCGATAATCCTAACACATGTTCTACCATCGAATCTCAGAACGAAGCTCCTAATGAAGGGAGTGTCAAACCTTTCAGTTGCAAAATGAAAAATATAAGAAATGAGTCTAATAGTGAAAACCATCTGATGGCACTATTAAATCAGGAAAAAGTAAAAACAAAGAGCATATCTCAAGGTGAAAACCCCCCTGAGGCACCAAGAGATGGAAGTTTTGACACTCTCCCAGAATACTATCAAGAGAGATATTTAGTACTAATAGAACCTACACAATCCATCAATGTTGGTACAACTGAAATAGTGAAGACCCTGCATTTAGCTGAATCCATGACAGAATAGGAGAAACCTCGTTTCACCAAATTCTTTGAGGAGAGGCAAATAAAATTTGCTTGGTCATACGCTGACATTCCAGACATAGATCCAGAACTCATTATGCATCATTTATCATTACCACATGGCGTAAAACCAGTAAAGAAAAAACTAAGAAAAATGCATCCCCATATAGCCCTTCTGGTGAAAGCTAAGTTGAAAAGCTACTAGATGCAGGATTTATAAGATCTATTGACTATGCCGAGTGGATATCAAACATTGTTTCGGTATCCAAACTAGATAAGAGCATCAGGATATGCACGGACTTCTGAGATCTTAACAAAGCATGTCCAAAAGATGATTTTCCTCTACCAAACATTGATCTGATTGTAGACTTGACTGTTGGGCATAGAATGTTATCACTTATGGATGGATTTTCAAGATACAACCAAATAAAGATAGCACCTAAAGATCAAGATAAAACAGCCTTCACATTTCCTTGGGGCACCTTTTGCTGGAATGTGATGCCTTTTGGGTTGAAAAATGTTGGAGCTACATATCAGAGAGCTATGACTACCATCTTCCATGACATGATGCATACTTTTATGGAAGACTATGTAGATGATTTGTTGGAAAAATCCTACACTAGAGAAGGACACTTAGAAATTCTAGACAAAATCTTCAAAAGATTGGAGAAATTCAAGGTGAGGTTAAATCCCAAGAAATGTGTGTTCAATGTAACATCAGCTAAACTTTTGGGATACATTGTCTTAGCTAAAGGCATTGAGGTGGATCCTGCAAAGGTCAAATCCATCATGGAAATGCCTCCTCGTAAAAACATCAGTCAACTTAGATCATTACAAGGACAGTTCCAGTCCATCAGAAGATTCATTGCACAACTAGCTGATAAAACTCATCCTTTCAACCACTTATTACACAAGAATGTCTCTTTCAAGTGGGATGACAAATGTGAAGTTTCCTTCAGTCAACTAAAGAAATACCTGATGACACCACCTGTCTTGATACCACTAGTCAAGGGAAAACCATTATTACTATACATTGCAACAACTGAGATATCTTTGGGAGCCTTATTAGCACAAGAAGATTCTACAGGAAAGGAGAGATCCATCTATTATATCAGCAGGACCTTAAATGGTTATGAGATCAATTACACCTTTATTGAGAAAGTCTACTTAGCGGTTGTATTTGCTACACAACAATTGAGGCACTACATGCTAACTCACACCATCAAACTCATTTCCAAAATAGACCCATTAAAGTACTTACTTAGTAAAGCTGCTTTAATAGGGAGGTTAGCCAAGTGGGTCATGATATTGAGTGAGTTTGACATCCAGCATGTGGAAAGGAAAGAAATTAAATGTAAAGCCATAGTAGATCAACTAGTTGAAGCACCATTGTTAGATAACAATCCAATGAACATTGAATTCCCTTATAATGATATACTAACCATATCTACACAACAGTGGCTGATATACTTTGACAGCTCTTATACACAACATGGATTAGGCATAGGAACCTTGTTTGTATCGCCACAAGGATACACAATTCCTAAATCCTACAGATTAATGTTCCCCTACACCAACAACATAGCTGAATATGAAGCATTGATCATTCGAATCAATATAGTTGTTGAATGGAAAATCATAGAATTGTTAGTCTATGGTGACTCACAACTGGTCATCAACCAAGTCAATGATGATTATCAAACAAAGGATGACAAGTTACTACCCTACAAGAGGATGGTGGATGATTTCAAAAAGTACTTTGTTGAGATCAAGTTTGCACAGGTTCCCAGAATAGAAAACAAAGTTGCAAGTGCAATGCCCACCATTGCTTTTCTCTTGTAGATACCTGAACAGCGAAGATGTTATGAATTCATGGTAGAACAAGTGTCCAACTCGACCTATGAAGATCCAGAATCCCAAGTGATATGCCATATTATCGACCCTCAAATTTCCCTCTATGGAGAGATCCATACCTACTTGCAAGACAATACCCTTCCAATTAACTTATCTCGAAACTAAAAATGAAACTTCATTCGACAAGCAACTCACCACACCCTAATAGCTAATGTGCTTTATAGATGAGTTTTGGATGGTACTCTTCTTCGGTGTCTAGAACATAACAAAGTTGAAATTTCTTTACAAGAGGTTGACGAAGGTATCTGTGGCACACATTCAAGTGGCTTAACCTTAGCTAAGAAATTATTACAATTGGAGTATTACTGGCTGAATATGGAGAAAGAGTCATTTCAATATGTCAAAAGGTGTTCCAAATGTCAAATTCATGGAAACTTGATACATGCACCGGCACAAGAGTTGCATCCTTTCATATCTACATGGCCTTTTTGTCAGTGTGGATTGGACCTTGTAGGTAAGATTCACCCCTCTTCCTCCAATGGACATAAGTTTATAATCACAGCCATAGAATACTTCACCGAGTGGATTGAAGTTGTTCCTCTAATCACCATCACTGGGAAACAAATCTCATCATTCATCTTGAATTATCTTGTCTATCGGTATGGTGTTCCTCAATCTATCATTACAGAAAATGGCCGACCCTTTAAGAATCAAGATGTTCAAGAGCTCTATGAAAGATTCCATATCCAACATTAGTTTCTACACCTTACTGTCCCCAAGGGAATGGACAAGCAGAGGCCTCAAACAAGACTATCCTGAAGATTTCGAAGAAAGCTGTCAATGAAGCTGGACATGATTAGCATGTTCAACTAAACCCGGCATTGTGGGCTTATAGAACCAGTATCTGTACCTCGACAAGAGCAACACCCTATTCTCTTGTCTATGGATCAGAAGTTATTCTACCTATTGAGGTTGAGATACCATCCCTACATGTGTCACTTAAAGGGATGATTTCAAACAAGGATTACAGAGTATCTAGGCTACAAGAATTAGAACTATTGATTGAACACTGGTAGCATGCAGTTGATCACCTAAAAGCTTATCAACAAGGGATATCTAGGAGCTACAATCACAGAGTAATACCTAGAGAATTTCAGGTGGGCGACTTAGTCTTAAAAGAAAATCCCCGTAATCAAAAAGATCGAGAGAAGGGGAAATTTGAACCTAACTGGCTGGGTCCCTTTGTTATAGTATCAGTCTTTGGATTAGAAGCATATTAGTTATCCACACCAAAGGGGATATATTTGATGAACCCCTCAAAAACTTGCATCTCAAAAGGTTTTACACCTAGCTCATCCAGTGCATTGGTAAAGGTCCTAGAAAAATACCAAAAACATTAGAAAATGTCCTAAAAAAAATACAAAAAAAAAAAAGAAAAATCAGAAAAAAGGATTGAAAACAGTAAAGAAAAAGGATCATCCTCTAGTAAAAACCACTTCGGTGGCGCTTTGGGAAATTACCTTGGTGAAAACCTGGAAAATAGGTGCCTTGTGTAAAATAAGCACTCTCCATCTATCTTGGATTACGTAACTTGCTCTGCATCATTCATCCATCATGCTTCCATCTCTGTATTTTTCACGCATCCATGTTCGCATCATAGCTTGATCCAATGTTTGTATCATGGTATCCCCTAGTATTACTCGGCCCATTCTAAAAATCAGCTTGTCTTATCGTATCACACTGGGGGCATGTCCTACATTGGATTGGATTCTTGTACATTCTCAAGGTTGGAAAATCGAAAATCCCAAAAACATTCAAAACATGTCAAAATCGCAAAAACATTCAAAACATATCAAAATCCCAAAAACATTCAAAACATGTCAAAATCCCAAAAACATTCAAAACATATCAAAATCCAAAAACATTCAAAACATGTCAAAATCCCAAAATAGGTCAAAAAGTCAAAAACATAGTCTTCCTTTGAATTGCATTATCTCTGAGCTTTGAACGTAGGCAAGGTGATCTTTGATTGTCCCTCAAGACATTTAGGTCAGTCTTTTAGGTGTCTGCTATGTTCATATTTTTGTCTTGTAAATCATGGTTGTGTCGTCGGTCGAACTATGTGGTATTTGTGTGTATAACATAGGCAAGGCTAATTTTTTGATCAACCCTCGAGGCCCCTAGGATAGGTCTTTAGGTTAGGTCTTGGTCGTCATGGTCGTGTCTCACCCTGGACTGGGGGAAAAATCTTGCACTCACTAGGGGAAAATAAACTTTGAGCTTCAATGAACAAGCAAACAGTCATCGGACCAACATTACAAACACAAACTTCAAATGGATGGTGATCTTTCTGAATCAAGGGTTTATCATGTTAAACATGAAAGTTCAAATTGTTCTACTTTGACTTTTGTTATTGTTGAAATAATGATTCAAGCGGCTCCCTTCGGGTTCCTTTTTGTACATATTCGTGCGCTGGCCTGTGCGTCTCCGCATTTTTCAGCTTCCCGGCAGGTTTTGATCTCTTCCTTTGCACATTTCTCACTCTGCAGCTTCGGTTGGCGGCTCCCCTTTCGACTCTTGAAATGCTGCACTAGGTGACCACGTGTCTCACCTACGGGGTTTTTTATTTTCTCTTGCTTTGTGTTCTCTTCGGGTTGCTAAGCCTTCCATAAAGGGCTAGCACTCCTAAGATTCATCGAGGTGCCCACATCTTGGTACGTGGCGGCGTATCGCAAACTTTCCTTACAGGGATAGAATACGCAGCTGGGGGCTGTGAAATATTTCTATAGGCCTTCTTTATTTCCTGGTGGGACCTACCTTCAGCCACGTGTCAGCGGTTCGCAGCTTTTAAACAGCAGCAGGGATGAGAGCACTGCGGGTTGCGAAACGCGACCATGCGTCTTTCGCCACCCAATTTATACAGCCTTCCCCCCCCATTTTTCAAAGTGACCTCAGTCCCTTGAACACGTGTCACTTCTCCGCAAGCTCTCGACAAATAGAGGGGGAGTTCTCATTCAGGCCGCGATTGGTTGCCACGTGCCTTACACTGATTATCAAAGAAAGTTATGGGCTGGCTAAGCGGGATAGTGTTATCGGGTGCTGCTCGTCATGGTTCTCTGAAGCAGTGGGTGGCACTTGTCGCTTCGAAGCTTGGTTGGGACCACTGCCATCATTACAAAGGGCACGCCTGTAACTGATCGACTGGATGTTGTGTTCTGACTGGTTGCTCTTATAACGGCATTGAGAATATTCTTATTCGGGCATCATTATGGGAGATTGTGGGATCTTTCTGTTACGGCTCTCCAAGCGGTGGGATTTTGCTCCCCGGCTATATATACTCTCTCTGTCGAGGAGAGAGGGGTCCAAGATTTTTTAAAAGAATACTGGTTTTAGCAAGAGACACCAGGCCTCTTTTGCATGTTTATTCGCAAGGAACTTTTAGACTGTGTCTATTGTTCGGCCTTTCTATTTTTCATGTTTTGATTAAACTGTAAACTATGCTTCTTATTGTCTTAAACATTTCATTTGAGGAGACTTCTATACATTGAATGCAAACTTGCTTATCTAAATCATGTCTTCATGACTCTTCTTAGCAGTAAGAATATATGCAATACTATTTTATGTCAATTAAATGGATTGTTCATGCTATAGCTTTAAGTTTCCCACGTTTTGGAACATAGCAATAACATTCAGGCCCTTAAGTCTATGATTTATCGTGCCTATCAGTAAGCTTTGGCGCATCGCCTTAGATTAATATTCGTTTCATTATATCCGCTTCCTTTTCCCTTTCCAAAAAACCATTATAGAAGAAGTCGACTTCTTTAAAATTTGGAGGTCACTCAGTTTGGCGCAAAGGGGTCCCCCTTGAACTGAGTTTCCCATAAGGCTCTGTTATCTCATCAAATTTTGGCGTCAACAGTTTCTCCCTTTTTTTGGCACGCCCGGTGGGACCCAAACTAATGAAATTGTCTTCTAAAGGGGTGTATGAGCCATCGGCCTGTAACTAGATCCCAAACTACAAATAACCTAGGTTTACTAGTGCCTTCATTAGGGACAGTCCAGGCCGCAAATCAGTTAGTAACCATTCCATTCCCACTACCCTTTCCTCTCACCATGTTGCCGGTCGCGAACATAAATTACGTAGCATGGGATGCTGGAAGCCCGCTGGTAGCTCCGATAGCGCCTGCTGTTTGGGGCGCTATTCCGGTTTCGGCCCTGAAAGCTCTTCCTAAATTCGCCAAAGATAACACAAAAATGCCAGCAGAGCATTTGCAGGACGTAGCGGATGTATGTCTGGTACATGGTATCACAGCGCAGAATGTAGCCCTGAGGCTCCTTGCTGCGTCCTTCAAAGGCAAAGCTCTGGATTGGTACCGAACACTGACTCCTAATACCATTTGCACTTGGAATGACCTCGGAGATCCATTCTATGAAAGGTTTTCAAATGACGGAGATCGTTCTTCGCTATATTATCAGTTATCCGTCATCAAACGAGCACCCCAGGAGGCTCTGACGGACTTCAATGCCCGATTTCACTCGAGTTGGCAGAGGATTCCTGTAACTATCTGCCCGACCCTAGAATTGGCGTTCATGTTTTATCTGAAGTCCATCAATCCTGACATTTCTATGATGATCAAGTCTTTGGGAGGAGCCACTTTACCAGATGCATATGCCACCGCTATCAAAGCAGAGAATCACTTGACAGACTACGGGAAATTGCCTCCTCGACCTATTGTGCCGATATTTCCTGAGATATCAAACATAGCACAAGAGGTTGAGTCGACCAGTGCGCCAGTGACTCCCCATTCAGCGTACTCATATGTAGCCACTCCTGAAAACTTGGCCTCTACATCGGGTGCTCCCAAGAATGAGATGGGCGACCTCAAGGAGATGTTGCGGACTATGGCAAATGATATAACAACTCTCAAGCGGAACCAAGCAATGCCTCCATGGCCTGCATATCAGAACTATCAAGGTGGGCAGCCTACCTATCAGCAAAATCAATATCAGAATGCGCCTCGCACTAATTCACCGGCAGCGGCTACAAACCAAATGGTTCCGGTGCCTACATCACTGCCAAGTGCGTCGCCAAGCTCTAGTAGAGAATTAACCGCGGGACAAAACAATCTTATTGATGACATCAATCCATGGTGCTACCCTTGCAACGATGCGCATATGCCCCGAAATTGTCTGCGTGGCAACTTACAACAAAGGGTAGCAGAGCAACATGGTCAAGGTATTGTGACAGAGAACGAAGAGTACATATATGCCTCGGCAATGGAGAATGCGGTCCTTACCGTGCAAATACAGGGAATGTCCCTAGAGCAAGAGTCTGATATTGTTCCTGATCATGCGCTCTTCTCATGGATGGAAGACGAGGAAATGGTATTTGCAAATGACACATCCACAGCCGAAACACCGTGGGTACAGTCCGACTATAACACACGCTCCAAGAGAAGATTCACCGGTGAGCCCGTTTTTTCACTTTCGGACAACCCGCAATGAAAAAACGTTTCAGATCAAATTCCTGGCACTCCGACCATCTCTTTGTCTTCTCAACTGCGGAAGGAAATTATTATAACAAGAGCAAAGGAGCAGAAATCTCTGAGCTCCTCACCTTTTAATGTGGTGGAGCAGTTGAAGAAATCATCCGCTAATGTGTCTTTATGGGACATTCTAGCTATCCCGGAACAGAAAAATATACTCCAAAAGGCACTTCAGCAACAGATGGACCCAGCACTAACCGAGCCTTCGGCCAGTACCGAGGCGGTTTATCAAATGTCACCGGCTAAGGTTCTCGCAAGCAAAGTGAAGGAATCCCATACGCATGACGGAGGTAGGCCAAAACCTCAACCCTTCTTCTTGACCCTCATTATAGGGGAGAAACTATTACACAACGCTATGATTGATTCTGGCGCTAGTACAACGGTTATGCCAAATCTGATAGCCGAAGCCTTGGGACTCAGCTACGAACCTATGAAGAAAGGGGTGATGCAGCTAGACGAAAATAAGGTTGATATTGTGGGTGTCATCAAAGCACTTCCGCTAACTCTATTTGCCTGCCCAAGTATCACGGTCTCACAAGATACAGTGATCATAGATGTTCCACCCATGTTTGGTCTTTGTCTTTCTCGAGAATTTACTTCAAAGGTGGGCGGCTATTTGTCTTTAGATTAGTCACATCTGATACTTAGGACCAAACATGGCACGAAGATGAAGATAGAGTCAGAGGCTCTGCATTTCGAACATGTGGCAAATGAGGCCCTGATTAACTTTGAAGCCACACATACCTCCATCACCAAGCAGGACATGTACAATGTCGAACTGCTAGAGGAGGAGAAGGTGAACGGAGACCGAAGTGATAAGGAAGATGCTTTGTTGAGTGAACATATAAACAATGACCCTTTCAGAAATTATCATGCTACTGGATTAGGCACATATGTGATTTATGATGAAGACCAAGTTCTTCCAAAGGTCGTCAAAGAACCCGACGATCACCAAGCAAGTGAGCTGTGGACATTGTATTTTGACGGAGCAAGGAGCAAAGTTGGAGCTGGAGTAGGGGTATGTCTAATATCTCCATAGAATGAAAAGTTGTTGAGGTCTTTCCGATTCCAATTCGCCTGTTCAAATAACGAGGCTGAATATGAGGGGTTAGTCCAAGGCCTAAGCCTAGCGGAACGAATGGGTATCAAGCAACTGATTGTGTTCGAAGATTCAAAACTAGTAGTTAATCAGGTCCGAGGAATCTCAGCAGCAAAGAATATCCGCATGAGATCCTATCGGCATCGAATCTGGGACCTTGTAGAAAGTTTTGAAGCTTTCAACATCCTGACCATTCCCCAAGTACAGAATGGTGATGCAGATCGCATGGCGATAATCGGTGCTCAGTTTGATCCTGTCTCCGACTTGCTTCGGAACAAATACTCAGTGCGAGTGCTTGTTAGACCAGCAATACCCGATAATGACCAAAGTTGACAAGTCTTTGAGAGCGACGAACACATCGCCTCGTTTATTCAACACTCAGGGGAATTTGCTGATCAACTCCAACCAAAGATCGCCGAGGCCTACGAAGGACAAATTATGCAGCTAAAGTCAAATAAGCTTCCGAAAGGATTGGTTACTCTTGAAAAAAAATTTGATTGTAGTGACGCCCGAAATGATAAGCGGAAATTCGTGGCAGAAAAAGGTGATTATGAAAACCTTCGGGTTTCCGATGACAAGAACCTTCGGGTCGGAAAAGATGTCTCACAGCAAGATAGAGAAAGGCTTATTAGTTTCTGTGGGAAATATAGAGTAGTGGCCTAGTCCTACAATGATCTGGAAGGTTATAATCCTGGCATCATTCAACATACTATTGAGCTAACGGAAGGTGCGAAACCAATCCGACAGAAACAGTGGCCGGTCAACCCTAAAATTGAAGCCTTAATGGCACAAGAGCTAACCAAGCTCATTGAGTCACGTATTGTCTTCCCAATTAAACATAGTACTTGGGTATCAAATCTGGTACCAGTCCGAAAGAAGAATGGTGATATCCGCTTATGCGTGGATTTTCGAGACTTAAATAGAGCATCTCTAAAAGACCACTATCCATTGCCTTCTATGGAGTCGATCCTCCAAACTGTCGCAGGATCAGAGATGTTCTCTCTACTAGATGGCTTCTCTGGCTATAACCAGATTCGAGTAAAAGAAGAAGATCAGCACAAGACTACGTTTACCACCAAATGGGGAACATTTGCATATGCTAAAATGCCTTTTGGTTTATCTAATGCAGGGGCAACTTTCCAGAGAGCTATGGACGTCGCATTTAGCGAACTGATCAATAAGTTTATCCTAATCTATTTGGATGACCTTACTGTGTTCTCTAAATCTAAAGATGATCATTTCGATCATTTGGAGTTGGTTTTTCAAAAGTGCCAGGAGTTCAGAATTTTCTTAAATCCAAAGAAATGTGTATTCGGAGTACCTCAGGGTAAGCTGTTAGGACATGTTGTGTCTAAGGAAGGTATTTTGATTGACCCCGAACGAGTAAGGGCTATAAAGGAGCTTCCTCTCTCGGTAAATAAGAAAGGTGTCCAGTCTTTTCTGGGCAAAGTAAATTTTGTCAGTAAATTTATTTCCGATTTTGCGGGAATAATTAGGCCGATCACCCTAATGCTGAAAAAGGATCAAATTTTCAAGTGGACAACGGAGGCTCGGGAGGCATTTGAAAAGGTCAAGGAAGCGATCTCCTCAGCCCCGGTGTTAATTAATCCAGATCAATACAAATATTTTATAATGTATGCCTTCAGTAGCAAGTCCAATATCGCTACTGTTCTGACTCAAAAGGATAGAGAAGGAAAGGGAGAGCATCCAGTTGCGTTCTATTCCCGAACCTTAAAAGAATATGAGGCGAATTATAACTTCGTTGAAAGACAGGCTTTCACAATAGTAAAGGGACTTAAAAAGTTTCGCCATCTAATTTCTTGTAACAAAGTTCTGGTATATGTCGCACATTCTAGTGTGCGGGAATACATCATGGAAGGAGAGATCACAGAAAAAAGGGCTAATTAGATCACCAAGATTCTGGAGTATGACATCGAGGTCAGGCCTACCAAGACTATTAAAGGTAGAGGACTGTGTGAGTATATGGCATAGGACAACGAGATGCCTGCTAAAGAGGAATAGTCAGAGCTTGTCCTGATAAATGGATCGGGATCAGAGGATGATTGGCTGAAAGATAGAACAAACTTCATGCGAACCAGGAAGTATCCGCCAGGCCTCTCATCCCAAAAAAGAAGGTATTACCGGCTTCAGAATTGCGAATACACGTTGATAGAAGGAGTTCTTTTCAAAAGGAATTTTAATGGTGTGCTCCTACGATGCGTTACTTCAGAGGAGTCGCAGAGGATCCTCGACGCATTTCACAATAGCGACGAAGGTGGACATTTCTCCACTAAAAATACCGCCATCAAGGTCCTACAGGCTGGATATTACTGGCCTACACTTTTCAATGATTCCTACTCTCTGGTAAAGACTTGTAAAAAATGTCAGTTCTTCTCCGACAGAAGGAAGAATTCAGCGATGCCCCTCAAACCTATCATGGTGGATGAACCATTTGCGCAATGGGGCATGGACTTTATCGGAATGATCAACCCAGTTTCTAGCTCCGGACATAAATGGATTTTAACAGCTATAGACTACTTCACAAGGTGGGCGGAAGTTGTTCCCCTTAAGGAGGCGACGGAAGCAGAGATCGTAGACTTCCTCGAGGCTCTGGTGACAAGGTTTGGCCCTCCGAAGACAATCATTTCGGACAATGCTAGAGCATTTGTAGGCACAAAGGTATGTCACTTTGCATTAAAAAATGGCATATTCTTTAAAACATCATCAAACTATTATCCACAGGGAAATGGCCTAGCCGAGTCGACAAACAAAAGTTTAGTCCGACTACTCAAAAAGGTTGGCTCAGAACACCAGAGGGAATGGCATAAAAATCTCTGAAAAGCACTCTGGGCCAACCGCATAACTCCTAAACAAGTCATCAAGACTTCGCCCTATGAGCTAGTATACGAGAAAGAGGCGCTGTTACCTATCTCTATGGAGATCCCGGTGATACAGTTGTTGAAATCTCTTGAGATAGAACAAAATGATGCCATGGAGGTTCGGCTTGCCGAACTATTGGAAGTACAGGAAAAAAGGGGAAGTTCCCTAAAAGAAATGACAGGCCGTCAACAGGTGGTCAAACGGTGGTTTGACAAAAAGGCTTCCGACCAAGGCCTAAAAAGTGGAGACTTAGTGCTAAAATATGACAGCAGGGCTGCAAAGCCAGGTCAGCACGGTAAGTTTGATAGCCTATGGGAGGGACCCTTCAAAATCATTTGGTGCATGCAACACAATGCTTTTGAGCTGGAAAATATGGAACAAGAGCCTCTAGGAATCCCGGTTAATGGGATTCACCTTAAATTGTTCCATTAAGCATCAAGCCCTACCCTGTACAGTTGTAAATAACGTTTTTCTTTTCTTTTCCTGTTTTTGGCCTATCCTCTTGCTAAATCAATTGACTTGCTACGCATTCGCTCATCATCATTAGTGGGTAAAACACCGAAGTTTCTTAAAACACAAAAGTATGCTCATAAACGGAGAAAACATACAAGATTTGCAAACCCAGAAAATCGCACACAGAAGCAAACAGGAGCATAGATTTTACTTAAAAAAGAGATGTATATATTTATATACATGTTCCTGGGTTACAAAATGGCATGGATGCCGATTTTCAAAATGTACAAGTATTAGAGTATATATATATATGATGGCCTTTTATTAGGCTTATATGGAGCAGCTGGGTTACATCAACAGGCAGCAGGGCAAGGGGGTTATCTATCCGCAAGAATGGCTGGCAGCAACCGACGCATTTAAGGCAGCGTCTGCTTCTTCCTCGTCAACAGGCTCCTCAGCGGCACTGGCAGCATCATTCAGCGTAGCCGTCGTCGGTGGTGGATACACCAGGTTCCTGAAGTCAGTGTACCATTCTACATCATAGAAGGGTATCACGTTGTAGCTCCTGAACAGGAAGTGAAGGGCTTGGGTAACCCTTTGCTGGTGCTGGCCACGGGTCTGCAGGCGGAATCTGCTCAGGAATGGCAGCCAAACGACGATAGCTTCTTCTTCAATAAAGCGACGCAGGTCGTTGGCTGTTGGCAGGCCTATCCCGTACGCAGCATATGTAACAACCTCACCGAGCCCATTCAGGTACTTCTTCGGGAAGATTTCTTTGACCAGCTTCAAGACAAGTGGCCGAGGGACACAAATGTCCAGCATGGACACTACAAAATGCGAGCACACGGCGGTGTTCACCGGATACTTATCTTCATATTCAACACAGTCTTTGCCCAGAACCCACTTAATGGCTACTAGAACCAGCGAGTGCTTGTTCTTCGTCATTCTTTTGAGCCTTCTAGTGAAGATTTCACCTACAAACGCCGTATGTGATTTGAACGAAGTTAGGCGAATAGGGGTATCCATCTCTCCTAACACTATTCCTAAATCTGCTGAGTAATGCCGAAATCTGCTCACCACCTAACCTATGAAAAGACTTGCTTAAGCAGTATTCTGCTGGCCTATCACTTCTTAAACGCAAAGTCTGTTTGTTCGCTATCTACTGGCCTATTTATATAAAATTGACAAGATGTATGCCAATCCGCCTGTAAGCAACATGATGTATATTGGCCGCAATCTCGATGGCCGAGTTTGCGTTTGTTCACGTTTTGGGCTGGTACATGCATGATAGCACGGCTCAAGGCATGCTTAATTATATCAAGTTAATTAATTGAGTTTTAAAAAGGTGGCACTTGTTGATGAAGGGACGTATGGTCGTATTCTATGGTGTCAAATCTCAAGCACATCCCAGAACCCGAGGCGATATTCGTATCTTTCTCAGGCGGTGATCTTTTTCTTGGCATAATCATTCCAGCCAGGATATTAATTACCGGTACATGCTAGCACAAGGTGAGAAGGCCAGCTGCAAGCTCAATTTCCAAGGAGATCAGGGCGTATCACACTATAATTTGAAAGCAATGATAAAATTCGGCCGCCTCAAAAAAGCAATCAGCTCATCTTGCACGAGTTGTGGAGTTAATGGTACATGCCGAATTAAATGCAAGGGGCTTGCGCTCGCCTACCACCTTGAGGAAAGTTGCTATTATTGCATGAAAACGCTTAATGTTTCTAAGTCTTTTTCCAAAAGCTAAGGAGGGAGCGAAGTGTTTTCTGTCTGTATATCCAGTGCAAGCGTATTCAAAGGCCAGGGAGCTTACAAGTTCTGCCGCGAAGGAAAAATGTCAGAATTTTCAGCTCAGCCAATGCAAGAAGAGATTAGCCAGGAACTGTATTTGGCTATTCGTTCTTCGGCCGAGGTATACGTATACGAGGATGTAGCATATGCCACTCCTGGTATACCAGTGAAGGTGAAAAGAGCCAACACAGAGGAGCTGGAGAGGCCCAAAGAGTGGAATAACCCGAAAAAGGTTAGAGAAAAGTGGGCTAATATCTACGACCCAAAGCTTGCCAAGAACCCTAAATCTCTTAGAGAGGAGGCTTGCGCAAGGTTATCAATGCCAAGGGTGGACCAAGCCACGGCAAGTAGAATCTGCCTTAGCGGTCTTCCACAATACATGGTCCCATTGGTGCACTATTGCCCGGAGGTGGTCGACGCAGCTGTTCAATGCTATAATCCAGAGACCCACTGCATTGAAGGTCGCAATTTAAGGGTTCATATCGGCCCAGAAGCCATCTGGCATATGTTATGTATTCCTGATCCCGGCAGAAGAAAGGAGCATATCGAACATTTCCGCCCAAGCAAAGGGGAAAAGATATGGAAAATGATGAAAACCGGCTCCGATTTCCTATTAGAAGAGACTAATAAGAAGGGTGTTGTGTCTGCTAAGGCGCCGAGTATCCCACTATCACGTGGTTCATTCCGCGATGACCTCCAAGACCCCATATCCATGCTGACATTTGTTTGCGTCCGAGATTCTGATGAGAAGATCGAGGCTTTTCAGCTGGGCCCTGCAATACAGTTTCGCAAGCAGCGTGAACTTTTCTGGTATGATTTCACTCAGTTCATGGTCGAAGAAATGATACAGCAAATAGAGAATTATTAGGTGGAGAAGAAATTTAGATTTCTTTCCTACCTGGTCCACATGTTCCTACATCAGAATCTGGATTTCTTCACCCGATTTGTCCCATTATCAATTTTTGACGAGCAGAACAAAAGAAAGCCGGTGTCTACATAGACACCCTACCTTTCTACAACATATGACTACTATGCATTCGCGGACTATTTCATAGCCCTGGTCCTGAATGATTTGATCAGAGAGGGTGATATCGTTCGGCTTAACACTGAGCAGACTGGATTTCTGCAAGGCTACACCCCCGCTTGTGACTGGTTCTTGGGCAAGGATTTCACGATCCTTCAAATGAGGGGCTTTATTGGTAAGTCTTTCCTGCTTCTAGCTTGCATCACCGATAGAGTACTCGCGCTGGAGGTTTTCCGGCAGGTGTGCATCATTGATTTCATGTTCTGTAGCAGCGAAAGTGTCAAGAGGAAGGGATTCTTCTCTTGCCCGAAGAGTTTCAAGTCAATAACACTTGTTAAGAAACAATCGCATGAGCTGCTAGGGGACAAGCTGGCACATCTAGGGTTAGTACTAGTAAATGATAAGTGGGATTACAACCCTTTCAATGACCTACCTGAGCTGCATATGAAAGTTACACATGTTCTCCGACCATACTGAGAGAAGCGGCGTAATAACCGGACTGATAAAGATGAAGATTTGGTTGAATTAGCACAAATCCCTACGCCGGATACCAGGGGCCCATGGCACAAGTTCTACTTTCCAGTGGCCTTAGCCAAGGACAATAACCACGTGTTGCTTGACGTAATAACAAGTTGAGATTAGGCTGAGGAATGGAGCGATGAAAAAATAAAAGCTTTCTAGAGATACCACCAGGAAACAGGACAGTTGAACGCTCCTTATAATCAATTGAAGGACGGCCAAGAATTTGAAAGATGGTGGGATGAAGGCCATCCCAGCCCAATCTCTAGATGCTAATAGAAGCGGGGCACCGAGGAGGCGAGGAAGCAGCGGTATCGGTATGAGTGGTACCTCAAGACATACCACCTATGTGGGTATAATGTGCACTAACATATCAAGAGGCTGTACCCTGCGCGCATGGGCCTTCATGGGTGGGGCTAATGCCCCGTGAAGGATCCGACTAGGGTTATTCGGTGTCCCCATGAAAAAGGGTAGCCTGCAGGAAAGTGTGTCGGAACAGTTTCACATAGAACCGGCCAGGAAACACCAGCTAGTCAATGCAGAGGTTCTGGTAGTGAAACCGATCCACAGGCCACAATAGGCTAGTCCAGCGGTACATTTAGCTCCCTTCCTGCATCTCCATTTCTTTCCCGTCGGGTCCCGCTCCCGTGGTAGCTCACGCCCATTAGTCGATCCCTCCACCCCTCATTTTTACGGTCTAGCTTATTCCGTTGGATTTGCCCAATATTCGTAAGCCCAACCATTTATAATTACTCCTCCGAGCATGCTAACGCCTACTACTGCCACCCAGACTTTCCTCACCTCGCTTTCCGAAAATATTCCTCCCATTGGCCCCCACTCTTTTTCTGATATACTTACGGATCCCTTCCCATTGCAGCAAGCCGATACCCAGGCAGCGACTCTTTTTCCTCGGCCAATGGGCCTTACGACTGAATCTCCGGTTCAGTCGTTGCAAATGTCTAACCCTGCCGATAACCCCCAGGCTAAGCTATGGGCGATGCCACACTTTTTTCCATAAGCATCACCTTCCGGAAGAAACAAAATGCGCCTATAGAAAGTTACCTATCCCTCATACATACGGGTATTCCCTTGCCGAAGTGCGGGTTTCATCACAGTGAAGTTTATATACGAATAGGTATGCAGAAAGAAGCGTATAAATAGAATGAGGCGACGAAGGGAAAAGGATGACAATGCCCCCGCCGAGCCGAGAGTACAGGCTTCATATGACGAGGCCCGCCAAGAATTAAAGTTTGCAACTATGTACCCAAGGATAAACAAGCCCCAGGGAGAAATGCAACCAGAGGACTATGATATTTATGCTGTCGGACTGGACATGAAGATGGCCCGACCACAAGATAAAGTCGAAATCATGGAGGGCCTGGCAATTGGTCACCAGGCACCTAAAAGCAAGTCGCCAGTTAAAAAGAAAGATGAAACGACTCAAAGCGACCAAAGAATAGGGTAGGCTTTCTAGGAACAAAAGGAAAAATCGCAAATGATATCTCCCGAATAGCCAATCGTATGCTGATGAGAATAAAGGCGAACGAGGCAAAGTGCGAAGACCATGACCAGGTCTTAATAAAAAGTACGGAAATCAAAACCAAGCAGCGCGACAGAGCCTACGATCGATAGAGGAGGAGCTCGAACGCTTCCGCCTTGAGTATAGTTAGAAGCTGACAGAGAAAGGTGAGGAGATGGAGTGCCTACAAGAGCAGTATCAGCAAAAGGTACAGGAAAAAGAGGCTGAATTCAAGGGTCTGAAGATTAAACTGGAGGAGGAGATTCGAGAGACAAGGACCAAGCTAGAAGATGAGCTCCGAGAGACAAAAGCTTCATTAGAAGAGCAATCGGCTAACCACTCCAGAGTTGAACAAACTTGGAATAAAGAAATGAACAGCTATGAAGAGCAGTTGGCGTCTGAGAGAAAGAAGAAGGCAGAATTCGCCGAGGCCCTCATTTCAAGAGACGCGAAGATTTCTTCGCTTAAGGCCTCTCTGCTACTAGTCCCTGTCCAACCTGATATCATCCCACTGGTCAAGCAATTGTACATTTCTCACTGGGAGAAAATAAAAACCTTCTGCCTAAATCTGCAGCCTACCCTTTGGTTCATCGACAAAGCATTAAAACTTAATCAGGAGGCCCATGACACAATGTAACAGTTCCCGCGTTTCATTCTGGAAAAGGTTCCCGAGGCAAGGGACTTGATAAATAAGCTATACTCAGTCTCAGACGAAATCCTTGCCGGGGTGGGTATCGAAGATCGGGACACCGTTGCTCAAACGGCAAATAAATTCATTCATTGCCACTCTGCTTTCCAACGTACTAAGGCAGCGGTGGTTTTTCTAAACAAAGCGCTGGATGGCATTTGGGGGAGTTTCTCTGAGTTGGGCAAGTTGGGACTGTCGTCTTCGTTCCTTGAGAATGTCACTATTGCCACAGCTGCATAGATTACGGAGGTTATTAAACAGAAGGAGAATGATCCGGAGGCATTCAAGGAATTCGGCAGCCCCCCAATAGTAGCAGATATCGAGGCAATCATTCATCCACTCTCTCAGCTACTTTTCCATATCCGAGCAGGCGCAGACCTAGCAGAGGTGCTGCCTCACAAGGAAGCTATTGATCTCCACGGGGCACAAAAGAATTTGCGCAGCATGGCAAAGCCGTCCGAAAGTAAATGGGTGCCTTTGCAGGCTGTACTTTCCAAGCTCTAACTTCATTCGCCCTATAGATGAAGGCTCTGGTCTGTAGAACCAGAGAGTTTTTGGGTTCTCCGTTCCTTATCTGAAATGCCCCTGATAGTCGCCAAAAGCTATTGAAATAATGATTCAAGCAGCTCCCTTCGGGTTCCTTTTTGTACATATTCATGCGCTGGCCTGTGCATCTCTGCATTTTTTGGCTTCCCAGCAGGTTTTGATCTCTCCCTTTGCACATTTCTCACTCTGCAGCTTCGGCTGGCGGCTCCCCTTTTGGCTCCTAAAATGCTGTGCTAGGTGCCCACGTGTCTCCCCTACGGGGTTTTTTAATTTCTCTTGCTTTGTGTTCTCTTCGGGTTGCTAAGCCTTCCATAAAGGGCCAGCACTCCTAAGATTCATCGAGGGGCCCACATCTTGGTACGTGGCGGCGTATCGCAAACTTTCCTTACAGGGATAGAATACGCAGCTGCGAGCTGCGAAATATTTCTATAAGCCTTCTTTATTTCCTGGCGGGACCTACCTTCAGCCACGTGTCAGCGGTTCACAGCTTTTAAACAGTAGCAGGGATGAGAGCACTGCGGGTTGCGAAACGCAACCACGCGTCTTTCGCCACCCGGTTTATATAGCCTTCCCCCCCCATTTTTCAAAGTGACCTCAGTCCCTTGAACACGTGTCACTTCTCCTCAAGCTCTCGGAAAATAGAGGGGGAGTTCTCATTTAGACCGCGATTGGTTGCCATGTGCCTTACACTGATTATCAAAGCAAGCTATGGGCTAACTAAGTGGGATAGTGTTATCGGGTGCTGCTCGTCATGGTTCTCTGAAGCGGTGGGCGGCACTTGTCGCTTTGAAGCTTGGTTGGGACCACTGCCATCATTACAAAGGGCACGCCTGTAACCGATCAACTGGATGCTGTGTTCTGACTGGTTGCTCTTATAACGGCATTGGGAATATTCTTATTCAGGCATCATTATGGGAGATTGTGGGATCTTTCTGTTACGGCTCTCCAAGCGGTGGGATTTTGCTCCCCGGCTATATATACTCTCTCTGTCGAGGAGAGAGGGGTCCAAGATTTTTTAAAAGAATACTAGTTTTAGCAAGAGACACCAGGCCTCTTTTGCATGTTTATTCTCAAGAAACTTTCAGACTGTGCCTATTGTTCAGCCTTTCTGTTTTTCATGTTTTGATTAAACTGTAAACTGTGCTTCTTATTGTCTTAAGCATTTCATTTGAGGAGACTTCTATACATTGAATGCAAACTTGTTTATCTAAATCATGTCTTAATAACTCTTCTTAGCAGTAAGAATGTATGCAATACTATTTTATGTCAATTAAATGGATTGTTCATGCTATAGCTTTAAGTTTCCCACGTTTTGGAACATAGCAATAACATTCAGGCCCTTAAGTCTATGATTTATCATGCCTATCAGTAAGCTTTGGCGCATCGCCTTAGATTAATATTTGTTTCATTATATCCGCTTCCTTTTCCCTTTCCAAAAAACCATTATAGAAGAAGTCGGCTTCTTTAAAATCCGAAGGTCACTCAGTTTGGCGCAAAGGGGTCCCCCTTGAACTGAGTTTCCCATAAGGCACTGTTATCTCGTCAAATTTTGGCGTCAACATTTTCCAAGGGCAGTGCGGTCCTATACAGTTGGTAATTTCCTTGTACTTCAATTATTTCTGTAGAGGCATGAATTAACTTCAATTTATAACTGGTTTGAGAGTCTGACACTAAGTTTAGAGGGATATTTCTTCAATTTTTTGAGATAGCCTATAAAAGGGTAGAGTAAGGGTTTGATTGAGGTTAAGTGATGTTTTAAGTCATTCCACCCATTGTCATGGTCTGCAACTTAGTGGAATGACTTCTCTCATGGTAGTCTAGGTGTCCACATGATTTAGAGGGTAGATAAAGCAAGTTAGGTTTTGGGTGATGCCCTAAGGTAGATCTATGTGTTTTCCAAGTGAAAATGGGGTGTTGAAGTAGGGATATCACAAAATGATGATGGGATTTTCTATGTAATGGTTGTTTGAGTTTGTTTAGGGTATTTGTTAACTGTTAGTGGCATTGGTTGGGTTAGATGAGCCTGGGAGGTAGAGTTTTCATTAAACCCTTGTCATTTGCATGTAAATTGAGGGTTTGGTGGTTTAGTATCTTAGAAGTCATGGATTTGAAGAATGATGGTGGAATTTGATGTTTTACAACCCAATTAAGGACTATTTATTGAGTTTTGGGGTTAACTTGGTGTTTTGTGGGTACTTCCTTTCTTAAAGAGGGCTATTTTGTGGCTTAAAAATAGGGGTAGTCAATTGGTTCTCCATATTGTTCCAAAAAAATGTCATAAAACCTTTTGGAATATTGAGTTAGGCCCTAAGAGTATCTCAAAAGGTGTCTAGGTTGTCTTTGTATGACCACCTCTAAAATATATTGAGAAAAAATAGATTTGAGAGGCTATAAGCAACTAGGTGTGAGGTTGTGTTAAACTAAGTCAATAGGGTTGAAAGGGATAGTCTCTCGTTTGGGTCTAATCAATTTGAGTTGGTTTTGGTCATCACCCCCTTGCTTGTCATCAAATCCCCAAAAAAACTCCAACATTTTCCCTGTCCTATTGTGTGTGGGTGCTTGTTCGCGAGGAGATTGCGGAAGAACTAGAATTTCCATGAGTTGAATCTTTATCATCTTTTCTCTTATCATTCTTATATCATCTTTCTCATCATTTTAGTTATTTTGTTATTTATTACTTTAGTCATCACTGGGAAACCTTTAGCTAAGTTATTTAGTAAGTTTTCTATTACCCTATCTGTATCTTTTCACTTTTTGTCCATACGGATGCCAACGCACCTATGAGATGCTAGTGTGTCGTGCTATCGTCCCTATTCTATGCTATTGTCATCTAGTAGAGAGCTACTCAAGGTATAGTCTAAGTTCCAAAAACTTGCTCGCTTGGTCCAAACCTAACTTTCGAGTTAGTAGGGTGACAAAATCACTAAGAGTTCTCTTCATTCTCTATCCTCAACATCAAACAATTCCTTAAAACACTTGCACTATTGAGGTAGACTAGGGCAACCTTCAACTTTTAGCTCTCAGTTACCTGGGTTCATTGAGTGGTCGGTCCCCCTCCTTTACAAGCTCAAATGAGCTTGACTATTTTTTTTTTGTTTAAACTAAAAAATATATGAGTGTGTTATAACATGCTTGCATTATAATGCACTCACACTATGTTCACTAGGGGACAAAAAGTGGCATGATCACTTATTGATCCCCCATCTCCCTACACATACATAAAAAACTCCATTTGAGCAAATAATATGATGAATTCCGAAAACACCTCTTATTGTACAGTTGTGTGTATTTGTGTTGGAGATAAATAATGGAAGATGGAAGTTATGTGATTGCTTTAAAAATCAATAGTGTAACCTCAACATTAAGTGGATTCTTATGAGATAGCCTTCAAGATGCTTTATTTATAAATTTTGAGGTTTTCAATCAATACTTGAGATTGAATATCAAGATCAAGGGTTAGGTATTTGTGAAGAATTTGGAGCAAGGAGAGGCCTCTAAGTGGTACCTTATAATAGGTGCAGTTAGATTTGAAAAGGATTGATAAAATTTGGAGGGTTGAGATTTTCTTATTTTAATCAGAAATGGTTGGAATTGAACCTCCTTACACATGTCTAAGAAGTAATATAAGGAATAATGATAAATCGTCTCATACATGTGCAATGATTACATTGAGAAGAGAGATTATGACACGTATCCTCTTATATATGTGAGATCACATGGGGAAGAGAGATGAGACAAGTATTCTCTCACACGTGTGAGAGATCACATGGAAGTGTGGATGGTGTAGATTTTCTTAGATAAAATGGAGGATTGAGATTTTATAGGATGAATATATAGGTAAGTAGGCTTAGATGTTATTGATATCCAAATTAATTAGATCAATCACATTTTTGACTTTTTGCAAATGATTAATTAGATTTATGAATGTGAATAAACAAAGAACCAAATAAAGAAAATTATTTATTAATTTTTTGATGATATGTTTGATCAACTTAAATAAATAAAATTTTCATTTATTTATTTAAGGTGAAACTCTAAAAGAAAAATTAAATAAATAATTAAAATTATTTAAATAATATGAAAGGAAAAATTAAGATAATTAATTAAATAAATTTATTTAATTAAATTCTTAATAAAAAAATTAATAAAATTGAACCATAAATAATTTTAAGTATTTATAATTCAGAACCCTTCTTCCTAATAATATTATTTAAATTTATATTCAATACAAATAAAAACTATAATTATAAATTAATAAATCTAAATTCAACATGTTTACACAAATAACTCGTTAAATTAACACTTTTGAATTTATATCTAATAATGATTAAAGCTAATAATTAGACGGGAATAGAAACCTATAGTCAATTTAAATGAATTAGGTCAAAGGGTAATAAAACTAATTATTTTTCTTCATATCTTCTAATTCATCATGCTATTCAAAATATGGTAATAATTTATACCATGTAAAAATGCATAAATCAAACATTTATTTATTTTAATTAATTACACCTAGAATCAATCCACGAAAACCGGAGCAAACACAAACATTTATTTTGATTAAGCACTTTACCTAAGAGAATATTTTAATTAATTACCTAAGAGTTAGTTGCCACGTAGCTCTTGGAAAATATGCTCCACTGCACGCAACCCCAAGACTTTGCACAAGAAACCCTTTCATTAACCCATCCAAGTCAAAGTTTTATCCAATCTCACCAAACCAATCTGATTCGTTTATTATTTGGACATATCCCAATGTAACAGAATTTCTATTGTAATTATAATAATTATAATTAGCGTCATCATCATCAGCATACTCCTCTTAGCCGTACCGGTAGACCCGCTCTAACAAGGAAAATATTCTTTGCTTATTATACTTTTATTAGCTTAAGAGTCAATCATTCGGAAAGTGCGTCTTTGACACAGTCAATAGCTTTATTGGTACAGTCTATATAAAACTTTTTACTGTTTTCTCTCCGGACGAATTCCTTTCTAGAGAGAAAGAATTACTATTAAATTAACAGGGTTGAAAAGTATCAGAAGAATTTACCTCTGTTTCGGTCTACTGGGGTAGGTTTATATATTTTATACTAGAGGAATGAAAGATTAGTACAGTGATTGGAACTATGTCTTTTATAATCTCTATATCGCTATATTTTTATGTAGTAATGAATTGTTGCAGTTTAAATACCTACCCCAAAGTAGACTATTCTGTTCGGACAGTTGCAACATTATTTTCTAAGCATTTTCCAGGATATTCAGGGGCGGCAAATATTACCTTCACTCAGTAGGGAAAACAGAGCAATATTTACCCTATTAATTTGGTGGTAAATACTTATAATCTCAAGCACAGATTACCTACTTTAACTTCTAGAAACCCTCTAACCATAAATTCTCCTGGAGACAAAATTTGGGGGAAAAATGTTCGGAGATTTGGATTCACAAGAAATTTTGAACAGCAGAAATTTTTCCTAGCATTTGTGTGGAATTTTCAAATGAGGTTTTAAGTTCGAGAATTTCATGTACATAGTTGACTTAGTTGGCTTAGTTGGATAGACAATTTCATTATCTGGAAGAGCAAATCGTAGATTCCAGAACTTGCTTATTTCAACAGAAAAGAGCGTTCGTATTTGCTTGATGTGTACCTTCTCCTTAAGTATATTGGTTTGAATCTAAAGTAGTATGAAGCGCCAGACATGGATGTAAAATGGAGGTCAAATGTTAGGTACCTGTAGGATCTATTTTGGCGGCAGGATGAAGAAGAAATGATCCTTAGTTAGTGGTGAAATCGGCTTCTGAATCCAACTGTCCTTTAAATCCCCCTGAGAATCTGTAGCCTTTTCATATGCCGGTTTAGACTTCAAGATTATAGTTTTCCTTTTTGCATCCATAGTTTAGCTTTTCTCACCAGACCAAATTTGCAAGATTTAGCGTTTGAGAGCCTTCTAAGTGCTGAAATCTTTGTATTAAAACCGAATTCAATCGAAGTCTGAAAAAGAAAAAATGAGCAGCTGCGAAAGAAGAGAACCAGTACGACAATACATACGCTCCAAGTTTCCTCGCCTTCGCTGGACTCCTCATCTCCATCACTGTTTTGTGAATGCTGTAGAACGCCTTGGAGGACGAGATAGTAAGTATTTATTAAGTTACATTCCATATTTCATCAATTATCTCTTGCTCTTTGTTTTTCTTGTACTCTTTTTATATCTCATGTGATATTAACTGGAAACAAGTGATTTATAAACAGAAGTGAGTAGAGATTATATAGATCAATGACTCTGGCCTCTGTTTGCAGCCTATGACCAGGACGAAGAATGGTTAGGGTTATAGATGGAAGCTCCTCTTATAGATTCTGCTATTTCTAATATCAAAAATATTTTTCACTGTTTTGCAGAGGCAACTCCAAAGTCAGTCCTCGAGATGATGGATGTAAAGGGACTTAGAATCTCCCATATTAAAAGCCATCTTCAGGTCTAATTGCACTCATATACAAAATATTTTATCTAAGAGACGTGTAATTTCCATTTTTTTTTGCATTGTAGTATTTAAACTTATTTTTTTCATCAATTTTTTTCACTTCTCTTCTTTGACTATCTTAACCTGATAATTTCCATGATATGACCCAAAATAAATTTCTATAATTTAATCCACAATCTTTCTTGCTGTTTGTTTTTATAAAAAGTATTGCAAAGGCCAGAGCTTTCTTTTTTGGGATTACTGGAACACTTACTTTGGTTGTACTCTCTGCAATTTTCAATCAGATGTACCGATCTACCAAGAATGATGAAGAAAACTTTGGTAATTTACTATAATATGTCCCTTTAGAAGTGCATCCAGGTCGATTTATTGGTTAAATTTAGTGCTTTGTTTTTGAGAATCTTGCATCAATTATTCAAGCAAATATTCAAAATCTTTTGTGGTAGGGTGCCTTACTGGAGAATCCGAGTCCAAAATCCTTCTAAAGCAGCAAATAAAGAGTTTTGGAGAGCATTCTGGTATAAATTACTGTGGTTATCAGAGTTCACTGAAAAGGTAATTATTTGACTTGTTAAAGATATTTTATAGGAGCTTAGGCGTTTTCTATATGAAAAAGCAATAGAATGATGTAACTCGGTTTAGATTATATACTTACAGGTTAAATATGCTAATCTGCTAAAGATAATGGTGTAGATGTAATTTATATTAATGCAGTAGAAAAATAATGGTGACAGAAAAGTTGGGAACACATTATTCTTTTGACTATATGAAAACTTATGCTCAAATGAAACACACAGAAATATTATACTTTAGATTTCTCTAAATCTCTTTTTCTAAGGATTCGCTCAAAATTTATACTCAAATGACTTCCTCCCAGCTCCCTCCCTATCTAATTTATGATGTTTCCCAAACCTCCTCCCAGGTGTTTCCGTCTTCCCCATCCCTGTAGACTTTCTGCCAAATTTTTCTTTGATTTGATGTGTTCTTCCTTGCTGCCTTTTCGGAACTGCGGTTGGTTGAGTTCCTTGTTTCTCACCCTTTAAATTTCAGCTACTGTTTTCTTCAATTGTCTTAACAAAGAAACCTCTCTGTTCTCGAGAGGGTTCAAACTTGAGAGACTTCAAAGGACAAAGAGCATATTGTCTACCTTTACGAGGCACTGGATTTTGAAAAGTGGATGATGCAGCTCGATTCCATAGATAACGTAGAATCTCTTCCCTTTACAGTTTCTTCTCAGGGATTGAATGGGATATAAGGATATCACAGAAAGGGAATTAACTCTTCTTACTTCTTTGCATTCTCCAACCATGATTCATTCTCTCTTCCTCTGTCATCATTCCGGAAATTTGAAACTCCGGGCACTCCTTCCATTCGACCCTGAATTCATATTCCATCGACCCCAGGCTATACTTAAGAGGAATAATTTGATTAATCAAAGGGTTAGAATCTCTGGCCATTTTTCCTATGTAGAATCGAATATGCTAGCTAGTTCGTGTTAGAATAACATGCTGAACATGTGTCATTAAGAGTCGTAGATATGTCAAAGACAGTAGATATCTTAAACAGAAGAGTTGTAGATATGTCAAAGAGAGTAGATGTGTTTAAAGTGTCTAATTTGTTATCTGAAAAAGTTTTTAATTTGTTGTCAATCAGATACACTTTGGTGTCATGTTCGATTTCAATCAGATACAGTTAGGTGTCGTTCGATTTTATATTTGTAAAAAGTTAGTGAGATTCAGTCAAATTATAAATTGTAATCACTTCGACTTAAATATCTCACTAATTTCCACTGCTAGTTGGTAAGCTTCTTATCAGAGTTGTTGAGAGAAAACAAGCATGGTGGGAGAGGTTGTTCTGTTCACAAGTCTCATTATAAATTAGACTAGATTTTAGGAGAGGCCCCGACAGACTGTAAAGTGATTATCATGGTACCGGATTGTAGCATGGTTGATGACCTGTAGCACGCGTTTGACTAACTTTCAAGATAACAGTGGTGCACAAGAGGTTTGCAAACTACCGCCTATACCAATTCTAGATGTGCAAGAATGAGATAGGCAGCTATTCAATTCTCAGAGAGAATCGAACATGGTGCAATAATATTGCAAGGCGTTAGTGAGCCTGTCTAGGAAGAAAGGAGCATTGTTGTTGGCTCCCACGTTGTAGGAAGAAGCGTCTTACACGAGAAAAGAGATTCATTTCTTTTTCTTTCCACGCTTTTTAGTGTACTTTTTAGAAAAATGTCTCGAGATAAATTTTCAGAAGAAAATGTTCAAAGATGGAAGGATAAGCTACAATTTTACTTAATCGAAAATGATTTGCAGAATATTGTCGAGGGCAAAGAGTTTAAGTTTACTGCGAATGATGAACACTTAGTTAAGTGGGAAATTAATGCCAACAAAGCCAAGTCTTTTATTGGTTTGGGTCTATCAAATTCTTACGTTTATTTAGTTGATCTTTATAAGATATCAAAAGATGTTTGGGAGGCAATTGGAGATTATTTTTGTCCAAAGATATGTAATGTCAAAGTCGTACTAAAGTAATAATTATTTGATTTTAAGATGTGTCAAGGTGAGAAAGTTATCGGTTGTATTAATAAGTTTAAGTTTTTGATGACGCAATTTGCAAGTATTGGAGTAGTTGTAGATGAAGACAATGCAAAGGCAATTTTACTCAAAAATATGACACCAATGTTTAATGTATTTTTTACTTTGGGGAACCAACCAATACAAACTCTTGGGAGCATGATTATGACACTTCTTGAAGAAGGATATTCAAAGAATAATGGTGAAAGTTTAATAAATAATCCTCTTTCATTATATTCCAAGAGTGGTGGATCATGTTTTTTTTCAAGAAGAAAGGTAGAAAAATACTACTATTGTGGCAAAAAGGAACACGATTCTTGTCCATAAAAAAAGGGTTGCAAATATATTTAACAGAAGCACATCCAATGGTAATAAAGTTGCAAACTTCATTAATGACACTATTAATGAGGCCAATGAAAAATCATCATACTTTAATAAATATTAGATGTTTTGGGATCATCAAAGCACATATAAGAAAACTGTTAGTGAAAATGCAGTTTCTTTGACACAACTCCATTTAGGTGTTGTAGGAAGAGAGATGTTTGAGATTTCAAAAGGGGAAATGGTGTGTGCATGTGATATTTTAGTATATATTCAGATGTAAGAAGGATGTTCAAGACATTTTTAAGATATGATTAAATTTTGTAACATATAGTGATATACTAGATGTCCAAAAAAAAAAATTGAAAAAAGGAGATGATAGTTCTAACATTATAAGAAGAAACTATTAGATATGCAAACAACTATTAGGTATGCATTTTTAGCCACTAAAATAACTAAATTGAATAAAGGAGATGCTAATTCTAACATTATAAGAAGTATATGACTTTTCCCTTACTCTAATGATAATGAATAAGCATGTAGGCCTATCTAATGCATAATTAGAGGCATTTAAGACCTTGAAATTGAAAGAATTTTTCCAAAGGGTGACTTGAGTCTATAAAGAGACACTTAAATCTTTTATGTATCTTATTAAAAGATGTGTGTTTGAAAAAATGATCATTTGTCACTAACTCATGAAAACAAAGTGGAAAAGTTATGTCTTTCTTTGTAGTGTGGTGATCTATTTCAATCCTCAACCATTGGGAGACAAAACACATCTAGATAAGGGAAGTTATTTTTCCATGATAACAATGTTCAAAGATACTTTATAAGGAAAATTTCTCCATTACCTATTTAGAAAATTTATTTAGATGTATAATCATTCAATTTAGGACTCAATGGGCAATATAAAGAAATATAAGTATGTTGCATGCAAAAATTATAAATTTCCTCTCTAATTTATTTTGTAATTTCTATTTGAACTATTCTTAAATTGGTAGCCATCTAGAACACTTCTTGAATGATCAAATGTTATCAACTATGGTACCAATAGTCTATTGACCAAAGCTTACACTTATTAAAAAAAATTCGCCTCTTTTTAACAATCTTTCAAGATGAAGAGTAAGAATAATAAGGATATACTCAAAAGTAATATTTATACTCTCTACAAAAATAGTATTGTTTTTAAAATTTAGCTAATAATCTTGAAAATAGTATCCAACTTGAACTATTTCATTTCAAATTGGACAATCAAATGAGAAATTAAAGTTTTTTGTTTAATAATTGTAATTGAATGAATAAATTTTGTATTAACTCCAAGCAATCCCACTTAATCCTATTAGAGAGGATCCCTAAATTCTAAAGCATAAAGAGTGGTTTTTTCAACAATAGTTTCAAAAGGATTTAATGTGCAACATGAATCTTCAATTGAAGTTGAAATTAATTGTTTTAGATAAATATATGCTAATAGAAGGAAACATGGATATAGATACTAACATGGAGGAAAATAAATGAGGGTAAAATTTGATTTAAAAATATAGATACAATTACTCTTACTAAATATATAAAAGGAAATGAGTATCTATTTACTCACAATATTAATATCTTTCTCAAAGAGGTGTATACTTCAGTAAGGAAGACACTCTATCTCGAGGTAAATCCCCTTTTCCCTACCTTCAATGCCATAAAATATTATTCTTTGACTCTTGGTATGGTTAACAAAATAAAACATATCAAATCTAAGAATAAAAATCTATATCATCATGTCCCTTTAGTTTTTGCTGAAACTAGAAATGATATATCATATCATTCATTAATAGATCCTAGCTTTTATGGACCTCAGGAATCATTAAGGACCCTATGGGGAGGATATTGTAAATCATAAGGCCTATTATAACCATAGACAAGAATTTCTCTCCCCATGTTACTTTTGCATTCTAAATAATCACTTGCTTATTATTTTCAAGGGTATGGAGGTGTACAATGGTGATTTAATAATGACTTTTTTTACCTTATATTCAACAATTTATAACTACTTAAATAATAAAAATGGCGATAGTGTTTGTTCAAAAAAGCAACTAAAACTTATAGGATCACATTTTTTAAAAATTTGATTGCAATACTATATTTCTCTTATCTTCCTATCTTAATTTTCGCTGAAGTTGCCATTTTTTCTTTTGTCCATTCTTAATATTCTTAATAAATATCAATAATTTTTATTTTTTTTGACAATTAAAAATATCAACATATGATTAATATATCGCCATTCAAAGTAGATAAATAACTAAAAAATTTGTTATCTCAAAATATTTCATCATTTATCATTTGAATTAAAACATCATACTGAACCTATTATTTATAGAAAAAATGAGTCATCTATGTAAAGAAAAAAGGGAAGTTTTCAATTTATCTAACATATAATGATGTTTCATTACAAATTGCAATAAATTAAATATTCATAGATAACTGCCTAATCTAGACCTTCATAACAATTGGGTTCAAATTGAATTTGAGAAGATAAACTAAAATAACTAACCTCATTCATTTTCACATGCTATAGGCCTTTTCATAACTTTTTCTTTGAAATTATAATTAAAATCAAGAAAGATGTTAGTAGTTGTGATATTATATTAGATGGAAAAATTGAGATCTCACTAGAATTAGGGGTAAAATGATTATTTTTTCTTTTGAAGACTCAACTTTCGTAATTACTATGATTTACAATTCTAAAATTTCTTTCCATATTTCTCCTTCATGAAATATCATATATCTTGATATAACTCTTCTTACTTTTTATTCCACAACTTCTATGCTTGTCTCTTTTATAAAATAATAGTAATTAATTGTTCACTTTTTATATCTAACTATTTATAGTATCTCATATGACATGTATACATTTAGTTGAAAAAAATATTGAAATGTCTCACATTTATTTCAATACTAAACTATCATTCTTATGGTTTATAATTCTTAAATAGTAGAATCATGTTCTAATTAATAATATAGTCATTTGTAAGTTTTTCCTCTACCAAAACCTCATTTTCCTATTGATTTTTATTTAATATTGACCTTGCAATTTTAACAAAAATCTTATTTTTCTACTTTAGATTACTATTTGATTGTCATGGGTATGTTCCCATAAATTATCATATGATTCAATTCTTAACATAATATTAATTAGATTTTTAAAATAAACTCACCTGTAAATGAGTCCTCAATATTTTAGTAGAATAATCAAAAAATAAACTAAAATGTTGAAAGTAAAAAAAATGACTCACTTTTTCATTCTATAGAATAAAACTAGTAAACTATAAATGTCAAATATATAAAATATGTACCAAATATATAAAATATGTACCAATACTTGATCTATGCATGGTGTCATATATACCTAAATTATCCAATCCTAATAGTTGTGAGGTAGTCACAATTTCTAGATTAGAAAACTAATAAATCGATCTCAATCTTCTTTTCTTATTAAATATTATCCTTTTCTTTGAAAATTTATAATAGTTTTTGGATTATTTAAATAGTTTTATTAGATTAGATTGAATAAATAATGTTAGTAGTCTAATATTTAGTAAATAATAAGTTAATAGTTAGTTGGGAAGTTATATTTCTTTTAAGTAGATTGGCTCATGAGAAAAGACACTTTAAAAAAAAGTCATTTCATTCAATTGAATATCAATCTATGATTTTCATTTTACTGTGTCCGACCACCATGGTATCAGAGCCGTTATATTTTAAACCTGGGAGACGATTTAGAAATGACAATGGTTGAAGATATGATAGGAGGAGATGCTGATAACTTACCGTAAACGACGCTGCACCCACTCTCAGCATTTTGTCTCGCGTGTTACCAGTTCCACAAAGGCCCAGCCCGTTTATCTTACAAAAAAGGCCAAATTTTCTTGTGGAGCCTATTCTTTCATATTTCTTAGACGCAGTGGAAATTGGAATAGAAATAATTTTTCATGCCCTCTATTGAAAGATAGCAAGACTAGATTCATTATTTTCATCTGTCGAATTTCTATTTTTATCATTATTTCCAGTTATATTTGCAGCACTTTGGTTCCTATTGAAATTCCCTCCTTGACATCCATAATGGCTTTGAAATTATCATTGATGTATTATCGTTAACTCTTATGGCCATCTTCCTTAAGATATCAAGTGGGTCATGCAAATTGGGCACAAAAGAAAAAGAACATGGTGATTTATGTGCAGGAAATACTGAGTGGAGCCACTCTAGGGTACTTTGGATTGGGGGACTAAATGGAAGAAAAAATAATATGCTTTCCTCTCTTATATTTGAGAATGGTAGCACCCAGGAAATCCACAGAAAAATCCTTGGAAGACCTACACAGGCAGCACTAGGGGAAGTGAGGTGCTTGAGAATCGCACGAGTTCACGATCTCGAAGAAGAACCGCAAGCTGTGAGATTTCGTCGTCTTGCCCCACTGCATGTGCCATTAGGGATTGCGGATGTATTTACCCTAGTAGCTTTGCAGGAGTTCTTCTACGGACAGTACACCATGAGGAGCCTCGGCATCGCCCACCTTTTGACAACCATTGGCATTTAAGAATTTTGTAAGTGACCTTTTTATTCAGTCACCAATATTACTAGAAAGATGAGTCACAGGAGGTTACTAAATAATCTTAATACAAGTCGACTGAATAAGGACAAGATTGTTACTATTGGCCTCAATTTCTTGAAAGCAAACATAATTTTCGGCCATTCACGCTAAGTGCTCCATTTGGTGGGTTAAAAAGTGTAACCACTGCATAGAAGGTGATGATGTTGGAAATCATGAATAAAAGATTAGCGAGCGATAAGGAGGATAAATTAGTTGTATTGGATTGGCGGTTGGAGGAAATGGAGGTAGAGGATATTTATTATTCTCCGTTAGTTTCTTGTAAACATATTTTTTATTTGTGTTTTTTTAGAAATGAGGAGTTCGTTTTTTCTTGTTCTTTAGATTTTTTTTGTAGGTGTACTTGATGTAGATTGGTTGGGGTTCTTTTGTAGAACAGAGGATTGTTTCCACAACATTGGAGGAGGGATTTAACACATACATGGGAAATGCGTACTCTCAAAGGAGAGTTGATATTTCATGTACAATAGTAAGGAGGGATTTGACACACTTAAAGAAGATGTGCAATTTCAAAGAAAAGTTAGTCTCTCATTGTGCAAGGAGGCTGGAGACACCATATGTTTTTTCATGTTGTGTAGAGTTGTGTAGGTTGGATAGTTAGGAGATCCACTGATGGAGTTAATCTAGTGTTTTTTGGGTGAGCAAGGAGGATTGGTGAAGATGCTTCATCAAAGTCTCCAAAAGTGTTGCATTCAACTCTTGCAATGATCCATCCTTTGTTTGGATTAATGTAATAAGGGGGGAATGTTGGATTGTTACATTAAATAGATAGTTTTATTGGATAAGATTAAATAAATGATGTTAGTATTTTAGTAGTTAGTAAATAATAAGTTAATAGTTAGTTGTGAAGTTGCATTCTCGTAGGTTAGTTATTGGTTCATGGGAAAATAAGGATTTAATAAAAGATATTGCATATAACAATAATTCATCCTATTGAATATCAATCTATCACATTCAATTTTTTTGTGGAATCATGGTCCAATCTTGCATATATGATAACCATTTTTACAATTTCAATCATTTTCAATCAGAAGATGAACCATTATTATTGGGGTCTGGGAGAAGATGGTTATTTGGGAGTTGAGGAGGGACTCATAATTTCTTATCAATCAAGTTAGATCTAAGTGTTAGGCCAAGAAAAATAGATTAAAGCAATACACACTATCTAGGATATATGTCTAAATATTTTGATGCCATCAATATCCAATTTATTTCTTGTATAATAAACTTAGCCCCTTGTCACCTTCAACTACAATATTAATACTCAAAAATCAATTTCTTCAATTATTATTTTTAAAATATCCAATTTTGTTTAATTCACTCAATCATTTTTGGTCTCTTTGGTGTTACACTTAAAAATCAAAGCCAATAATATTGACACTATTGTTAACTTGAATATTCTCAAATCATCTTTATAAATTTTACAAACTAAAGTATTTAACTTATTTTATGCCTTGCTAAATGAAATGCATTATATCTCAATCTTTCTTAGTATTTAAATTTAGAATAAATTTACAAAAAATGATCACATCTAAAATACATTGGATTAAAATCATTTTTATTAGACATTTCTTCCTTATTTTCATTTCTCTCTTGTGCTATCAATGCATTTTAATCTTTTTAGATTTTTATTAAGAACTTAGTAATATCATTTAAATATTTAAAAATTATTAGAACCTAAAATAATCAAAAAAATGTTTGAACTTTTAAAGTTGCATTGAAAATAATTAAAATAATGTCTAAGATTCATTGTAAGTTATATTACTCTAATAGTTAAATAACCATATTATTCATTATATTTTATGTATATGTCTATTGATATGAACTAGGATGGAATTATTTATAATATTCAAAAAATAACTATAAATAACATTGATGTTATACATTAAGTTTTATTAATTATATTTCTAAATAATAAATAAATACATCTATATGTTATAAAAAAAATCAGCTCATTTCTAATTAACAATCTAAGATTCTCTAATTTATAATCTAAAATCTATTTAATAGTGCAAGAATAATGTAATATGAGTTTTTGTATTAAGGTGCATCTATCATATTGTAGATATATTATGTTTTGAGACCTTAGGCTCCCTATCACTATGAAGGAATTTTATAATGCTTATAAATTATCATTTGACTATTTTTTAATGTTTCTGCCCCCCTAGATGGTTATATTAGATTCTTCAAAAGCTTATAATTTACCCATGATTGAGAGGAATTAAATGAAATGTCTATTGTTAGAAAATTAATTTAAGCATTATAGAAAAGCAATGTAGGGGAATTGTACATATCACATTAGATAATATTTGATCTTAGTTAGATATCAATTAGACCAATACATAATTTTAAATGGTCTAGAAGAAAAATAATCCTAAGACCAAATAACAAGAAAAATATAGATCACAATTAAGTCCCAAGGTAGGTAGAATTGAGAAGAAATAGGCACAAATAAGATTTACCTGACTTTGAATTCAATGGACCCAAGTCTAAATTAGGCTTTTCTATGCTAGGATAAAAAGGGTGAGAAAAGGATGGTAGATTAAAAAAAGTAGAGTATTATAAAATTTTCATAACTTCAAAATCTCTATTTTTATTCATAAAATAAAATAAAATCAATTTTCAAAAATAGTCTTGAATTAAGAACATTATGAAAAAGAATAAAATTATGGAAACATAATAAAAGTGTGTGTTTCTAGATATTGATTACCTAATACTAATATTCCTTGAGTAGACATAGGTCTAGATAAGATATTTCTCAATTATAGTAGAGTGGTTTCCATCTCTTAGGAATTGCTCCACTATAGTCAAGTGATAACTCTATGGCTATTATCTTTGACACATGAATATATAATGCAAAAAATTATCATTTCTTCTATTTTATTTCTTGGCATATTTAACGAATCATGTTTTAGGTTGTTAAGTAATTTTTTTTTTTAAAGGATTGTCCAAAAAGGAAGTAATCAATATCAATCCAATCATTAAGCTTTATTTCCTTATTTTAACTGTTAAATTCATTAAAAAACTTTTAGATATTTTTAGTTTCCATGATATTTGAATATCAAATAAATAATTTGGGAATAAAATAAAATAGATCAAGATAATCAACACCATACTCTATAGTTTCAAAAGAAAAATCATTTGATGAATTGATTTGTTATATATTGTTACTTAATTATCATAATATAAAAAAAATAGGAGCTAATATGAGCAATAAGAAGAGTTAAAAATAATAAACCATATTGTAGGAAACAAGAAACCCACAAAATAAACTGAAAGAACAATTACTATGAAGTGGACACTATAAAAGCTTTATGGAGAAAAGTGCTAAGGGTTATCATGGAGTACATCACTCTCGATAGCCGCTTCACTAGGGTTTATGGATACCACTTCGTGCTGCTCAATCACTTATGGCATAAGGTATGTGTCTCTATCCCCTTCTTCCTGCTCTGTTCCCTGAGAAATAGCTTTTCTGATCATAGTAGAAGCCCTAAAAGATACCCAATTCTTCACACGGGTCTTTTAAGGCTCATTTATGAACACTTTCAGAATTTTCCTGCCCTTCCAAACCCTATTTCCCCTCCGAAGCTTGATGAGGATAATACTGAGCCTAGCATTTCTGATTTTAAAGCTTCCCCTGACCACGTCAAGAGCTCCTCGCCTCCTCTGCCTCCCTCTTCTGCTTCTGGCTATTCCCCCAAGCCTTTTGGTGGCTGCTCTGTTCCCGCCTCTGGCCGAACTAACCCTAACTCTAAGGGAACAAGCCCTAGCTCACCGGTTAATAAGTTAGTTTCCTACCCTGATGACTCCCCTGTTGTTTTTGCTAAAGCAGCTGAGGCTTGTCCTGAGAATCCCCACTTCCCTCAGAATTTTCAACAGGCAAACTATAGCCCCACTAGAAGGGCAGAGTCAGTTATTTTTGGGGCCAATGCTGAATGTGACCCCCCTTTCAGCTTCATTAGAAATGCCAAGAAGTGTTCTTTGGATTAGTTTAATGCTGCCAATTGGTTATTTCATGAAATTAGCAAGTTGAAAACAAAAAAATTGTCTCTTCACTATAAGCTGGGGGAAATTGAAGCCAAAGTTATGGAGTTAATTCAGAATGATGCAAAGAAGAATACCACTGTGCAGGATAATACATATAAGGACAACACCGTTGAAAATGAAATGGAAAAAATGAAAGTTGCAATGAAAAAACTTGTTGATCAAAATTGTAGAATTGCCAGACACAACTCTGTTATCATTAAAGCTATGTCCAAAAGATTGGAGAAAACCTAGAAGAGAGCTCTGATTGTCGACCTTGACCAGGAGAAAGACCAAGATGAGGAAGCTGGGATTTCTAAGCGCACCAGATCTAGCATGAAAAGAAAAGCCCTGACCACCCCTAATATGACTCAGATCTTTATGGAGGGGGTCTAGGATATGGTGGACTTGGAAGAGGTTGTGGATGAGCTTTTGAAGTCCATGGATTAGTTGTGGTTGGGCCCTGCTTTGTCTGGTTGCTGGACGGTTAATGGTTTTTTTGTGGTTTTTCGTGGATGTCTGTTTTAGCTGGTTTATTTCTTTCTGGTAGCCTTTTTGTCTTTTGGGACTCTTTTGTGGTCTTTGTTTGTATTGATACTCTGCGGTTTCGGGTCCCTGTAAAACCCATTATCCCCCTTTTATCAAAAACAACAAACCCACAAAATAAATGATAACATAACAAGAAAAATAATATAAACATGATGAAGGGAATATGAGAATGAAAAACCAACATACATTATATACAATAATATTCAAGATAATAATTATCAAAATGAGTCTTTCTCCACCTTTTCAAGGCATTGAGCAAGGGTATCTAGACTATTATAGTTAGTAAGCTAGTTGGTATACCCTTGAATTCCCTAAATTAGGGTTCATTTAATTTATTTAAATATTTAAGATGTTTATCATGAAAGATTAAAATTTGGGGTAGTTCATTATTCACACACTTAATTGACATGTATTTTTTATTTGAATCAACATAATCAAAATGACATTAAAATGATTAAAAAAGTAGGGTTAAGAGATATCCTATTTGATCATGTTAATTGGTTGAGCATTTCTATATATTCAATCTCCATCCAAATATTTTGCTTAAATAGTAAATAGAGCCAATGGATCGTCACATTTTGGGTCTTCATCATAGTTTCTTGAGCTAGATTGAACAAAAATTATGAATGATTTAGCTCCTAAAGATTGTGCAAAAAAATAGAGAATGGTCACTCAATAGAGAACCTCAACAACTTCCCACATCAAATAAAAAAATATCAACATCATTCTCTAATTTTAACTAGTACAATTAAAAGAAAAATAATTTTCATCTTCCATACCTAAGTTTGAGTGACATAGTAGTGAGTTTAACTATGTTGATATGAATTTGTGTTGAACATATTTTATAGATATTTCTCATTAAAATAAAATAAATACTTCATGACACATATGACATATCATCTTTTTTTAAAAGTGGCTTATTGACAGGGAAGTGATTCACAATGGCCTACTTTACATCATTGGGGAATTCTATATATGTGAAAATTTGGTCATCATAAATGATATTTTTCATCATAAATATTTGTTTTCATCATAATTTTTTTAAAATTAAACAATTTCATCAACTATGATGCCATGGATATTAGGGCCAAATTCATCCTCTAAAGTTGACTCAATAGTGGAATCCTCAATTTTGTCCAAGAGCAAGGAGATTTAAAACCATTCATTCATCACTATCAAAATTATATTTAGCTAACTAATGAACTTAAGAGATATTGCAAGGAACTAATTGTAGGGGAATTTCCTACATTTTCCTCTTAAGAAACTAAAATGTGAATAAAATAATTTACAAGTATCTAGTAAAGGTTCCAAACTTAATTAAAATTAACTAGTATATTTGGAAAAGGGTATGGGTAGGCTAAAGAGATTGATTTAATAAAGTATATAGGATTAGGATCAACTAAAAACCAAGGAAAAAATGACACAAGGTGATGGTTAATTTTGTGATTGTAATGGCATGAATTTTCATCCCTTGTAAATTCTAGATTTATGTACCTCCTACCTTAGAGAATTAAGCTTGATAATGCAATTCCACGTCCTTTATTCACTTCACATCCACTTGGCAACTATTTTTTGTGTCGGTGGAGGATATTCTATCTAGGACACTAGCATGGTGCATGGACATCTACGTGGCATGCTACCATCCTAACATGATTCCTATCTTTGGAATCTATAGAGGCGTTACAATTCTCCATTGGTGACAAAGCATAATATCTTTTCTCCCTTGATTGACCTCAAATGACTCCTTTGCCTCCAATTTCACCCTTCAAATGACTATCTCTTCATTCTTTCTCTCTCTCTTGATCTCATTCATTCTTGGAAACTATGTACACAATTTTCTCATAGCATTCTCAAGTTCTACCACCTCCATTGAAGCTGCAAGTTGATATTTTGGTTGGTTTACTCTCTTCGTTGTTGTGGCAATGTTGATCTTTGATAGCTTTCAAGCTCACCCCTTCTCCTATTTTCTTTGAGTGCACATGGTTGAAGGTGATATCAATCCATTTTCCTTTTCCCTTACATTATCATTTCAATATTGTAGCATATTTTTGTTCAACGTATTGCTTGGTATTGCTATTTCAATATCTTTCTTTATTAAATTTCTCTCATCATTGCTATATTGACTATCTGTGGAGGTGGAAACACTAAGGGACTGACTATGGTAGTCCTCTATACATAGCCCCAACATTTTCTCACTCTTGCATGTGTAGGTTGCTCTTTAAGTGAAGACCTTGAAGATATCAGCTTGTGGGTAGGAAGGTCTTCTTTCCTCACCCTATTTTGTCAATTCATAGATTAGATCAAGTTAAAGTATTCTTCTTATTATTTTGTTATTTAGTTCCTTTCCATTTCTATTATTGTGTCAAACTATATTGGTTAGGTTTTTAGTAGGTTTTTCCTGGTTTTCAAATGTACTTTATGCTTTCTATCCATATGGACGTCAGCACCCCCATTGAAAGGCTAGTGTGCCACACTATTGTCTGTGTCCCGTGTTGTAGTCCTTTGGTAGTGAGCTACCTAAGTTGCATTCTGGACTATGGAAACTTGCTCACTTGACTTCTTGAAGCATTCAAGCTTGTTAAAGGACAACAATAACCTAGTTGTTCTTCCTTTTAGCCTTTAAACTCTAAAATCTCCTAAAACAATTCCCTTAGCTTGAGGTATATTAGGAAAGCCTATTGTTCTAGACCCTCATGTGACCTAGGGTCTTGAGCAGTCAATCCCCCTCTACATTTTGGTGAACTTGACATGAACTATTTTTGTTTCATTTTGTAGTGTTGAGCAGTCAACCCCCCTCCTCTACATTTTGGTGAACTTGACATGAACTATTTTTGCTTCATATTTTTTTCAATGCTAGAAAGTACAATGAATTTCCTTCATCCATTGGAGATAAAATAAATAAATTATAATATTTTTTATATGTAATACTTAATAAAAATGAAACATATTTGAGTATTCTAAGAATTCTAATTTGGTTCATTTACCATGTAGTAAGTATTATAAAAGAAATATCAATTGTATGCTTATGAACACATAATAGTGTTAGGATTTCTTCCAAGCCATGATGTAGCCATGGTACTAGAAACACAATATAAAATATAGACAATAATGAACTAAAAAATTTCTTACTTTTAAAAATATTATATATTAGTGGAAAAAAATTTACACTAAGTTCAAAAGGCTGATACAACAAATTAGGCAAGGTAGAAGCATACTCCACCTCTCTTGAGATAAAACATCCTAATGTTTTATATTTCTTGAGTATACTATCACAATTTACTGAGGCAAGTCATGAGCTAACACAATATTTCTATCATTGATTTGTTAATATTTTTGGTTTGTCAACACATTAGTTAGTTTCTTCCCTTATACAAAGATCTATAGTCATTCCTAAATAAAAAGGCCTTGAGATATATGTTTTTTTTTTTTAAACCCATATAAGTGTATTCAATTAGTCTTAGACTAAACCTATTATAATTCAAAATAAATCTTAAGAAAACTAAGGTGGAAAGAGAAAAATATTAAGGGATAAAGATAGAGATAGATAGATGGATGGATAAATATAATGTAATTTTATCAACTAGAAAAGAGTTATTGGCTTCCAAATTCTTATCCATGAACACATATTTTTTTTCAAATAATACCTTATCCAAACAAAAATTAAAAGTAATAGTAATACTATCTTCCAAGGAAATAAATCTCTTGTAACTATAACTAACCGACATAGACGCACATAGATTATAATTTTCTATTTAGAGAAATAAATAACAATAAATATTTACATTTTCAAGTAATTAAAAGGAGTGACCACCATACATGTCCATAGATTACAACTAGAAATGTCACTCGAATATATATAGTAATTAATTTGGAAGTATTTATTAATAGAGAATAGACTTAAATAAGTTGCAATAAATACATTCCCTAGTTAAAATAACTTATACTAAAATATAGAAATAATCCCCACTAGACTAGATACATAGAGAGCACTACTTCCCAAATTTCCCCAATAAAACTTTACAAGTGACCAATAGTCATATTTAAGTTTATTTCCAATAAGTAAACACAATTCATTCCATTTCTACTTGGAATGTTATAATCATTAGTTCTTAAGGAGTGTGAAGAATTCAATTCTAATGCCAATCTATACCTAGAAATTAATATTTTTTTGGCAAAAGGAAAAACTCCTAAACTATTTATATTAATATAAAGTAAAAATAAATAGGAGCATGAGAATTCCACTTGATATTACATATTATAGATTGTAGAGGGATGAAAACCAAATATATTGTCCCTTGAAATCATTCAAAAGAAAGAGAGGCCAAAATAAAACCTAGGCCTTAAAATAAAAAGTAATCCAAAAACACAAAAAAAATAGATTGAGCAAAGGTTTGGGAAGACCAAATGCTCACACAACACCAAGGGGGGCATCAAAATCCAAAATTCATTGGAAGTTAGTCATTTTCTCCAAGTTGTTTACTTGCTTAAGGAAGACACAAACAATGTGTGTTGTAGCCCTATATTGTGCTAATTCAACCATGTGGAATTTTCTAAAGGGACCCATTCAACACTACTAGAGGCCACACACCCGTGCAAGGTAGATTTTGATTATTAGATGCCAACACCAAGCCTTACCGAAGCAAGAATTTCATTTAGGCTTTGGAGATTATGTTTTCTAAACAATAAGGAAACCAATTCTTTCACCATTTCCTTGTTCTCACTAAGGTCGAGCAAGGAGGCCAAAAAATGTGAAGTGATGTTCGTATTCACCCTATAATGCTCGGAGGCTCTAATAAAATCAACAACAAGGAGCATCTTCACTACTTTTAGATCCTTGTGAAATGGGTGTTTCATTATTAATTTCAAACAATGGTGAATATGATTCTATGAATATCACGATATCATTTATCTTTGATAGTTACAATTTATTTTGCCGGTATTGGCATGGTGTGATGGTTTATAGGTGGCATTGTTGTTCTTGCCACTAAGGTTCAAACCCCATTGGGGTGGTATTGTTGAATGGTTGTATCCAGTTCATAGCTCCAGTCAAAAGTGTTTACCCCTTGAATAAAAAAAATAAATAGTTACAATTTATTTCAATAATATTCTATAAAAATTGTATTTTATACACATGAATTAGGATAAATCTCTAAATTAATTATCTCTTTAGAATACAAAACTATCACCCTCAAACATGCATGCATGCTCTCTGTTTATGGATGATATTGATTTCAAGCATTGATTGAATACAATAAGGTAACACACATTCAATAACATCATTTTCTCTTTATATATAATTATAATAGGCTTAGATATATTTCACTTACTCCTTTTTTTTTCTTAACTTATTATTAGTAATGAGGCTTCTCAATATCCACCAAGATGTAATCAAACAATAATTATTATAAACACCAAGAAAGAGAGTAAACTTTGGATAAAATAATCTATAGTGTATTAAATTCTACTTCCCATGTTACTAATTAAATTTAATTTTTATATCCTACAAATAAAATAAATACTCCCCTTTTTATTTGGTTGAAAAAATAAATTCATTAATTGATAAACACTTTTACTTCTAATTGTATGGTTCCATTATATATCCTCTTTTATTTTTTTTGTAATATTTGTGGATTGGTTCTTTGTATTAATGCCCAACATTTTGAAGTTCATAATTAGGATCATGATTTATATCATAGGACAAATAGAGAGATTCTTTGTTGCGGTCTTGAGGAACAAAGGATAATTCTACCATAAGAATGAGCCATCAAATTAAGTCAAAAATTTTGAGCTTACATTCCATTCCTAGAATAAGACATCACAACACATAGTGGGACAAAGATGTGGGTGCATGTTTATTTATATGTTAAATCACTACATCAAAAAATGATGGATAGTTATAAAACTCAAGATTGATGACAAGGAAATATGGGTTGAGTAAAGTTTTTATATGTTCCTTTTGTTGTTTTAATTTAGATATTATCTTTTGGGTTAAATATTGCACTCAAATAATTCCCTTGACTTAAATTAAAAACTAAGATTGGATTATCTTAGATTAAATGCACGATAAAAACCACTCATTTTTTAATAATATTCTTTAACCTATGTATGAGATATGCTATTAAGATAGGAATAATAAGATATGATTCCTAAGTTTCTTTCAAAGAAAAAATCCCATCCTAATCATCTATTAATGCACATGTGGAAATATTCCATTAGTTCCAAATCAAATTCAAACACTAATCCCTTGGCTAATAGGAATATGATGCATTAATTTCTCCTTAACTTGAATTAATACTATTGTATGCACATAATATTATATTATAGGCTCACATGCACTCAAAAATTTAAATAGCCCTTACCTTATTTTTAGAACAATAGCTTAGATGAATTGCCCCCAGCTTGATGATCTTGGTTTCAATGGTGAAATAAATGTTTTTGATAAAAGGGGGATAAACAGGTTTTACAGGGACCCGAAACCACAAAGTAACATTACAAGCTCAGACCAAAACAGAGGTCCAAAATACAAAAAGGCTGCCAAAAAGCTAAAAACCAGCAAGAACAGATAGCCACAAAAAGCTGCAAAAAAAAACCATCAAACGGCTAGCAAACAGACAAAGCTGGGCCCAACCACAGCTAATCCATAGACTTCAAAAGCTCGTCAGCAAATTCTTCCAGGTCCACCATATCCTGGACCCCCTCCATGAAGATCTGAGTCATATTTGGGGTGGTCAGGGCTTTTCTTTTCATACTTGATCTGGTTCGCTTAGAGATCCCTACTTCCTCCTCCTGGTCTTTCTCCTGATCAAGGTCGACAATCAGAGCTCTCTTCTGGGTTTTTTCCAGTCTTTCGGACATGGCTTTGATGATTAAAGAGTTATGTCTAGCAATTCTGCAGTTTTGATCAGTAATTTTTTTCATGGTTCCTTTAATTTTTTCAAGATCATTTTCAACAGTACTGTCCTTTTGTATGTTATCCTTCACAGTGGTATTCTTCTCCGCTTTGAGCTGAATTAGCCCCACAAATTTGGCTTCAATTTCCCCCAACTTATTATGGAGAGACAAATTTTTTGTTTTTAGCTCACTGATTTCATCAAATAACCATTTGGCAGAATTAAACTGGTCCATAGAACAACTCTTAGCAGTACCCACGAAGTCAAAAGGATGGTCACAATCAGAGTTGACCCCAACAATAACTGACTCTGCACCTCTAGGAGGGCTATAGTTCTCCTATTGAATACTCTGAGGGATGTGGGGGTCCTCAGGACTAACCTTGACCGCTTTAGCAGAGACAACAGGGGAGTCATTAGGGTAGGAGACTAACTTATTAACTAGGGAGCTAGAGCTTGCCACTTTAGCATTAGGGTTAGTGCGGCCAAAGGCAGGAACAGAGCAGGCACCAAAAGGCTGGGGGGAATGGCTAGAAGTAGAAGGGGGGCAGAGGAGGCGAGGGGCTCTTGACATGACTGAGGGAAACTTTAGAATCAGATAAACTAGGCTTAGTATCGTCCTCATCAAGATCCAAAGGGGCTATAGGGTTTGGAAGGGAAGGCATATTCTGAAAGTGCTCATAAATGAGCCTTAAAAGACTCGTGTGAAGAATCGGGTATCTTTTAGGGCTTCTACTGTGGTTAGAAAAGCTATTTCTCAGGGAACAAAGCAAGAAGAAAGGGATAGAAACACACACCTTATGCCGAAAGTGATTGAGCAGCACAAAGTGATATCCATAAATCCTAGTGAAGTGGCCATCGAGAGTGATGTACTCCATGATAACCCTTAGCACTTTTCTCCATAAAGCTTTTATAGTGTCCGCTTCATAGTAACTGTTCATCATCTTGACAAGGTTTTTCTTCTTCGTTTTAGACTTAGGGAACCTCAACACGGCTTCGTTAGAGAATTTCCTGTCTCTAAAAAATTTATGCTCTTCAATCAGAATGCCAGTCACCTCCACTATCAAAGCTTCATCAATCTGAACTTTCCTCCCAAAGAGGAGAACCTCCCCATTGTTCCAATTTTTCTCAAAGAAATCAGTAATCTCCTCCTTGGGGCCATGGAGTTTCTCGATGAACGGAAGTAAGCCACCCCTTCTTATTTTAATCCACACTTTAGTGTTCTTGGTGTGTGACTTGAAACTGGTAGGTTCAACCCTCTTCCGTTCCCCACCCATTTTTGAGATCTCAGTTTGAATATTGTTGCAGATGGAGAACCTATTCTAGATAGTTCCTTTGCTTCGCAGGACCCACAAAGCGTGCCAAAGTAAATAATTTATTTGTTGGATCCTCTCGGCCCCATTATGTCTTCTAATTTTATTATTCATGACTCGTACCTTCCTCATTATTACAAGAAACCACCACTTTTCCATTCACCGCATCGAGCACCAATAAAGCTTGAGCGTTGAAGTGGAGGTCAATCTTTTTGTGCCACGTAAGGATTTTGTCACTCTTAACTCCCTCATTGGAAAAAAAATCCACAACAGTGTTCACCTCACGGTAAGCATGAGTTATTTTTATTCTATCGAACTTACTAAGTAAAACCTTAGCATCTTCAATCCAATTTTTAATTGACGATGCAAGCTGGGACCTACCACAAAGGCTATCAATTATATTTTTTGAATCGCCTTCAAGCCATAAATTTTTACATTTAATTTCCACAGCAAGGTTGATTATGGTGAAATAAATGTTATTGAGTTCTACCTTATACCATTTTTATTTGTATTGAAAATTTTCCACATTTACAGCACTAGAGAAATAAGAGGCTTATAAAGGTGCTTATTAATGGCTCCAATAATGGACCATGGCCAGCTAGACCTTTGCATGTGTCACTTTCAATATTTAAGATCTTGTGGGGTCATAGGATAAAAAATTGTTTAGGCTTTGATTCAACTAGTATAAAGAGAGTTACAAGTAACCATTTATATTGCACAATGGAAAAATACATCTATGATTGTAGTTTTGAGGCTTTATAAAGGAAATAAGGACCCCAAAAAAGTAGTTGAGAGGTTAACCTAGTTTTTATTTAATGCATTGGAGAGAACCACATAAGTCGTAAGTAACTAGGAGGACAAGTTAGCATTCAATTAAAATGTAAAGTGGGGAGATATAGCTAGCCTAACAATTAGGTCCATAAAATAAATAATTTAAGAATATTGCACACAAGTTTAAATAAAATAAATCCACCATGCAAATAATATTTTAATTTTGATGCACCGTGAATATAAAATATTAGAGAGATCACAAGTTGATAAAATATTATCTTGGATTGATTATCAATGGGATCTATAATAATAATTATACAACTAGAGGTGCCCATGCTCTTAAAACTATAATCACTATAAAGGAGACCACAACTAATTAGAAGAATAGTTAAAACTCAAAAATTACTAGCTCCAAAATAAGATTCATAAACTTAGTAGCCCCAAATCCAAAGTAAACTAAAATCACAAGTGTCTTTATGATTTTATAATTTCTAAGTTCTACTAATATTTGTTTCTCAATATTTTTTAAATGGATCATAATAAATGGGGATGGTAGAACCCCTTTCAAAAATTATATATACTCTAGTTAGATTGGTTTTAGATAATTGATTTGTGAAAATGAAATTGATGTAGCAATCAACATAGCTAGTAAGAAAAAGGTAGATATTCTAGGTAAATAATCCACACCATGCATCCCTACTCTAGAAATATATCTAATTATCAATCTCATCCTAGAAAATTTCAATATAAATCTTTTTACATTTAAGGACATAGTTTGATTTGTAGATTATTGGGTTCTTATATACAGTTGAAAGAATTTAACAATGGTTAAAAGAAAATTGGAAGACTAAGAGGGATTTCAAAATATAGTATTCTGGTAAGGAAATTTCATAGGAATTTTTTCTAATGAATCTTTCATAGATAGATTGGAGGTCCTTGACTATAGTATTAAAATATCTTTTTATGTGAAATTGGCATGTGGGTTTTAATTCATTGGATGAAATCCTATAATGAACTTAGTTTCAATCTAGATGTATTCTCTTCCTCAAGGTTTTTAGTCTACCCATGTCTTTCAGACATTCACCTATTACTTGAAAAGTGCCTAGATATTTAAAGACCTTTTTATGGGCATGGTCAATATACTTATATTTAAACATGTGTAGAATTGGACCTCTCTTCTTCTCTTCTCTATGAATGGAAGATTTTGAATGGTCTTAAGAATTTTATTATGAAGCTCTATCCTTTACATGTATGGGATGCCATAGTATGACTAGTTTATCTAGGTTTGTCACACCATTTCAAGTAATCTTTAGAACGAAAATAATAAGATCAAATAAAATAAGGATGCATATGGATTCATGATTTTAAATAATAATAAAAATTTCAAAATACAAATTTAGCGTCTCAAAAATTTCAAAATAATGCTAAACTATCCTTACATTCTAGGAAGAATGGTGTTACTAAAGAAACATTACATAATGATAATGAAAAGAAAACTAGTGAGAAATTTTTTGAGGATAAAAATTCAAAGATGTATAAAAAAGTCTTGAATGTGAAAGAGTTTTTGTATCTTCAAAAAAGGAGATTTAGGGGGAAGAGAGTAGATCATTCAAATTCATGTTTTCCATGAAAATAACTCAAGGATTGAGTAATTCTAACCTCGAACCTTTATATGATTCTAGTCCTAAACATGGAAATTTGGGAAATATGGTTTCTTGTTTCTTTCAAAATAACAACTAAGGAGAATGGATATTTTTGAAAAATTAGATGAGGACACCTAATTGGTTTTTTTGTATCAAATAAAATGATAAATACGGTTGTAATGAGTAATAAATTTCAAGTATGGGTTATCTTTTTGGGTACCAATAAAATGAATGTTGGTCATTAATGTTGCTTTCTTGTCCAACATAATGGAATTTAAATTCTTCATCAAAGAATCATTATCTTATAATAATATTAGAGAAATACAATCTAAAGATAACCTCATTAAAATAAAGTAAGTCCATGAGTATCATGGATGCCTTCAAATATTTTTGAAGGACATCTAGAAGATGACACATCTCAATATATAAATCTAAAGGTTTAACTAGAGGGTTGGCTATAATCTTAAATTTCTTGGTAGTTTTCCTCTCAAATGTCCTAATTCCAACTCTTAGATATCTATTTAAGTTGTTTATATTATATGAAAAAAATCCCTTGTTAATATTTATGGTTTGTAATCCTCTAATGAAAAGGATCATTGTTGGTTGTAAAATGGTTTTAGTTTGAGATTAAATATAGAAAACAATGGAGTCTAGTGGGATATTAATGCTATAATTGATTCTACTAAAAACAAGGGTTCTTAAGATTCTAGTTATAACCTCAAATTTTCTTATTTTTAAGATATTCTAACTTGTTGGATATTAAAAGATAACTAGGTAATTTTGAATAACTCCATTATTTGGTTATAGCATCATTTTTTTGAAATGACATGAGTTCTATAATGAGAACCCTAGAAGTGGTGACACAAAATTCCTTTTTCTCATATGATGGTGGTGGCTCTTTTTATGAAGATGGTGGATATTCAAATGATGAGGATGGTGTGGTCTTAGAGGATGTGGTTGAGGGTTTGTGGGAGAATACATGATGTGAGGATAAGGAAGAAACTCACTTCAATATTGTTTTGGAGGCTGTTTTGAATGCCCAAAAATGTGTGGAGTAAAGGTTTTATGTGTGGAAAAATGATTAGATGGATCATGAGGAAGATGTTTCATTTCATTCAATGTGGTTGGATGCCCAATGTTCTACCCAAAATCACTCAATGCATGGAGTGGGTTTTTCCAAGCCTATTCTAGATGGGTTGAGGTCAAATTACCTAAGTAAATATCTCAAGAGGGGCTTTCTATTTCGCCCTTGTAAGATTTAACCTCCTTATCCTCTAGTAGGTTTGTAGTCATTATCTCCCTTACTGAAACTGATTCACTTTCCTTCCCATTTTTTTATTGTACTACGGTGATCCCATAATAGTGGTTTACAATTTTTGGCCAAACTGGACACTAAAATTATTATTTTTAACTAAATCTTCACATTCGGGCACCTATAGTGGCTAAACTATGAGGAATTTGAAGATGGTGCAAACTAGAGTCTCATCAAATTTTGTCTGTAGATTCTAAAAATATTTTTTGCAAAATTTTTGGAATCAAATTTCACTTCTTTTTCCATCTCCCACAAAAATTGATTTTTTTTAGAAAACAACATTTTAAAAAAGTGATGCGCACCGTATAACACATAACTTTTTTTCCATGAAGGATAAAATTCTAATTCTTTCAAATTTAGATTTGTAACTCTGATATCTAGTGTTTCACATGGTTAGATAGTTTTTTATTCAATATTTCTTCTTTAATCAAGTTTCAAAGTCAAACAAATTACAATTCGATGACACTACCGTTATAACGTAACTTTTTGTATATGTCAAAATTTTATTTTATTTTTTTTTGGATCAAGGACTTCAATATCTAGTGCACTCATATTTTTCAAATTTTTTAATAATCTTCTATTTTTCCATATGTGAAGAACAAAGAAATTCATTTTCGATGAAAAACCTATGTTTAATAAAACTTTAAAAAAATACATAACAAAACCAAAACATATTAAAATTATATTCATTGGATAGCTTGTTCTGAGGAATACCATAATCATTTGAAATAAATTTTAAATGAATTCATTTGATCCCCCAAAAGCTAAATCAAAAGTGATTTTTTATCAGCATTTTGATAGGTGTAAAGGAGACGCATTTATAGGTATGGTATAAAACTGATGATGTTCTATCCAAGGGGGTTTGATCTAAGGTGATTTGATCAAACCCTCTTCAATTGGAATCCTTAAAATGGAACTTGCTAAGGTTTAAATCATTATATTTTCTAAAAATATGTGATTTCAGCTAAAATTTGTTCCTCTCAGGAATTGTAAACCATTATTATGACAGCACGTTGTATACGATGAGGTTCCTAAGCTTTCCCTCTTTCTTGGGGTGGTTCCTTTATGGGCTTTCTTTCCTTGGTGGAGGCCCTCATTCGAGCTTCTCAAAGGCCTCTCTATAGTGTTTTGCAAGAGAGTAGTGTTTTGGAGGTTCCCCATTCCATGGATCCATAACCTCTTTCTTGTTATAAATCTATTCTTAATGTTCTTCCTCGAGGATTCACCAATTATAGAGTTGTTGGTGTTCATCAAGAGGATGTTCCTATTACTAATCAGAATGTGGAGGGGTTTGATTCTTCTTTTTATTCTAGTGTAGGATAAGCTAGGTTTTTAGAAGATGATGTTCCCCTCTTACCCTCTAGTAAGCTTTGGTTGTCTTCTCATAGGTATCCTTTGTAGAATAGTGATGCATACATAGAATTATGTTTAGTTTGTAATCTATTCTTATTGGCAGTTTTTTTGGTTATAGAATGAATATTGATGTTATTTATAGTCAAGCTTCTAATTGTTTGATGGACCTTTGTCTTCACATAATGGCCTTGATGAATTTTTATCTACTATACTCCTTTCATTTTGTGGAGGACTACACTTCAATTTTTTAGAGAGGTCCTTGGTTTTTTGGTAAGGATTTTCTTTATTTAGAAATTTGGTCAACTAGTTTTAGCATTACCTAGTTTCATATGCCTCCTTTTTTATTGTATCTCCCAAATATCCCTTTGGAATTCTAGGATCAAGGTATTCTATAATAAATTTCCAATGCTATTGTTCAATTTATTACTTTTGATAATGTCACTAAATCTGGATCTAGCTTTCTTTTTCTAGATTTTGTGTCTTGGTTGAGTCTAATTCAAAATTTCCCAAAAGTGTGAAAATTTACCCCATGCTTGGGGCTTAGGAGTAGGAAATTTGTTAATTCCAATGAATTTTGGAAGGAATTTCTAATCTGTTCCCACCTTACATTTGATGCCTCTTCGAAAGTTTGATTTCAAACTACCAAGTGATCATTTTGTTGTTTCTAGTTTTTGGGTTCTTTCCAAAAACAACTTCTAGTTCTTTTCTCTAGTCAAAATATTATGTTGGTCTTTGCTCTTCAACTCGTTTCTAAGCTTTGTTGGTATTAATGATATCAAATTTCCACAATCCATGTTAATTCTTATGAAATGATTTTTGAATTTGATTGTGTATTATTTTTTGTATTAATGTTTCAGATCACACTTTGTGATCCATCATCAGGATGAGAGTAGAGAGCATATGGTTTCTAGATTTGTTGGTATTTTTGTTCTATGTAGTTGGGTTTTGTCTCCCCTCTTTGGATATTTTCTATTTTTTTCAAGTCTCACTACTGGTGACATTCATCCTACTTGCCTATATGGTTTTTCTATAATGGGTCCCATCCCTTTTCCCATGTTTAACTAATCAAAACTTATTCGTTATTGACCCTTATATTGGTTGATTTACTTGGTATAATAATAGAAAATGTCATATAAATATTTTATCCAAATTGGATATATTTTTGTATTCAAATTCATCATTACAAAATGACTTTATATTTAACTCTTAGGTTGATGGAAATGGGATTATATCATTAGCCTATCCCTTTATGTTTTGATAAGGACAATCTATTAAGGACCCCTTGGGATTTAACAAAATATGGTTGAAACATAATGACATTAATGAGGTTATCTCAAATTTTTAGAAGGTACACTAACCTCTATAGTACTAATATATATATTTTCCAAGAAGTTAAGAGCCTTCAAGAGTTTTCTAAAATATTGGAGCACATTTGTGTTCAAACATATTTTTCTCTAGAAAAATAATTTAGAAAGTAGTATGGCTATAACTCAAAATAGAAATCAATAAGGTTAGATTTACGAATCTTTGAAAGATGAGGAGGAGGAAACTCATCAAATTGATGAAATTATTATATGTGAAGATATAATTTAGTATAAAATATAAAATGGAATTTTTTAAGGAATATAAACATAATATGAAGGTTTTAATGTCTCTTATAATATGAGAAAACAAACTCATCTATAAGTTTGGAATTGAAAAAGGAAAAATATGTGATAATCTTGATCTACTCAAAAGTTCTTGCATATTTTCATAAAAATATGCTAACTAAAGAAGCTATGGATTAGGAGGAAAAATAATCTCTATTCATTATTTCTATTGCTTCTATGATGGGTCAAGAGGGATTGAAAAGGATATTAATAAAATAAGTTAGGAATTCTCTTTTGGATTTGGTAGGAATCGTGCTACTAGTCCTAATAGATTTTTTTCTTTTTATTTCAATAATTTCATGATATTATGGAAGAATAAGTTAAAAATATGGTGCAACAATCAATTAATTCTACAAAGTTTCTCAAAGATATGAATTCCACTTTTCTTGTTCAAATTTATTATAAAAAAGGGAGGAGGATCTTAGAATAGGGGGTTTAAGGCATATATCTATTTGTATAACCATATATAAGATCATTTCTAGAGTCATTTGATAATAGAATCAAACCTTTCCTTTCCTCTTCGATCTTTGAAGAACAAACCATTTTTCTAAGCATCAAAAAATAATGAATGGGAGTATTATTTCATGAAATAACCCATTTATATATAGCTAGTAAAATAAAATAAATGCTCTTAAAACTAGAGAATATTAAAGCTTATGATTGGGTAAATTGGGTATTATTTGACAAAAAATTAACAAGATCTAGGTTTAGTAAGGATGGGTCTGATTAGGTTTTTGCTTGTTATTCTTTATCCTCCTTTTAAGTTCTCATAAGTGGTTCTATGAAATTTTTCACCTTATCATTGAGAGGGCTTAGACAAGGCAATCTTCTCCCCCCTTTCCAATTTAATCTCTCAGTTAAATATCTTTGGAAATATCTTGGTTCCTTTAAAAATAAAGCTTCCTTAAATATGGCTTCAAATTTTTATCTAGAAGAAATGGCATTAATTAAAATTTTATGGATGATAGAATGATATTTTATTCTCCATCCATCTCTAAAATTAAAAATATGAATTTATTATAAAATTATGAATAAAATTTTGGTTAGGTGATGAATAGGTCTAAGTCTAAAATAGTACTTCTTCACATGGGTTAAAACAATAATATTTCATAAGTAATTATATTTCCTTTTGGAAAGGTTATTTTCTAAACTTATTTGGGATTTTCTCTCTTCTATAGAAAGAATGAAAAACTATAATACAACAAAATTTTAGATAACTTTAAAAGATTATTGAAAATTTAAAACTTAGTAGGTGGCTATCATTAACTAGTAAGTTGGTTCTTCTAACATTTAAAAAATAAAATTTATTTTTTAATTCTTCTTGTAGCTCATAAAAGTGTTATTACAAGAATCAAGTCTACTGGGAGGGAATTTCTATGGAAAGGATTTCAAGATAATTTTGATTTCTCTTAATTAGCTTAGATAACAAAATTTAGTTAATAGATAAGATAGGGGTTTAGTCATTAAATATGCTTAGTTTTTTAATGAAGCCCTTTTAGCTAGGTTTGTGTGGAGCTTTATCTCTTTTTTCTAAATAATCCTAGATTCATGTATTGAGATCAAAATATCAAAAGGATTCTCAACCTTCAAGTACGCTTAATGATATAAATATCCTATTAAGATTAGCTATTTGGTAAGAAATTAACAAATTAAAAGAGATAATTGAGGGGTAGAAATTTTAGAAGATCTAAGATGGTTCTTCTCTCTCATTTTGAAAAGATCAATTGTCCATTGATACTCCTCTTGATAATGTTCCTAAATTTATGAACCTTTATACCTACCTTATAACTTAGTGGGGATCTAGTGTTAATATCATTGGAAAGAAAAGATAGAGAAGCACAAGAATCTAGAGTCTAGAAATATTTGTCTTTTATTCTTAAGATTGATGAAAGGGATGGTAGTACAATTTTTTTGTTACTATAATTTTTTTGGCTTATTTGGAAATGTAAAAGAGATTATTAATTTATGATGGAATCTAGGAAGAAATGGAAATTATATGAGCAAGGATGAGCATAAGAAAATGTCATTGGCTAAAATTTCCGACATATTTAACTACCCATGGTCTCAAATTGGGAGAGCTAAAGGTTTGTTGAAGGATATTATTTTTCTATGTTTTCCTTTCCATTAGAGTATTTTGACTTAGGATCAACTTAAGAAAAGTTGTTTTAATTGTCTAGGGAGATACCCTCTTTGTCTAAGAAATGAAGAAAAGAGTGACCATTTACTATTCCTATGTAACTATGCTAATAAAATCAAGAATATATATATTTTTGGTTCTTTTAATGTTATATGGGATTATTTTGGATATGTAATAGAGCTAATAAAACATGGGTTTAGATGCTTTAAAGAAATCAGGGATGCATTGGGTAAAAAATTGGTGATTGATATAGAATCATTAGATTTCATGCACACAACATATGCTCAGATTCTGGTTGATTTGGATACTTCAAGGGATATTCCAACAAAGATAACCCTTAGGGTGGATGCCTAGTGATGGGTGCAACAATTGGACTATGAAGGAATCCCTTTCCGGTGTCAGAGGTGCTTCAACACTAGTCACCTCGCTACACATTTCCCTTAATACAAAGCAAAGGTTTCACGCACTTCTACATGGTGGGAGGATGCTATGCCAAAGCACTACGTAGTTGCTTCAAATTCCCCTCGAGAACATGAGATTAATGGTGACTGTTTAGAGGTACATCAAATGTCACCTCCCAATTCAGTGGACACTTCAATTATTGGGATAAATTTGAAGGAGGCCACTTTATTTGACCACCTGCCACACTCATGTACAAGTGGGGATTCCATTTCTCCCCTTGCAACACCTAGAAATCCTCAACAATCCAAATAAGATAACAATGAAGCTTGGGTGGAGCTGAAAAAGAAAAAGAAGAAGTTTTGCAATGGTTTGGTTGCCCAAAACAAATGCAAAGTAAAATATGGCCAAGAATTGGGGGTTGCTAGCAATTCTAAGGATAGATGCAAACTTGTATCTGATGTGAGGCTTGTTGATAGGAATCTTGGTTTAACTGGTGTGGGGCTACGTGATCCAGTCTGTTAATGGGATGATAACTATGTAATCTTCTTTTTTGAATAATACAGGGTGCTGCCTCGTAGCAGCAATTTAACGAGCAAAAAAAATAACATGGGTCTAGATAACTTCAAATATCATTGTATGAAAGATTTCACTTCAAATAAATAATAGTGTTCAATTCTAAAGAAAAAATATCAATAGATTCTATGACAAAAGATCATACATTCCTATAATACTTTATATAATATTAAATTCAAAGAAGAAAGAAGAGAAGCTAACGTGATTGGACTTATTATTTTTTCAAGAAAGTTAGAAATATTGTGAAATTTTGAGAAAGCAATGTTCGGGAAAAAAATAAAAAATAAAAAACAAAGTTAAGTGGTCCCTACCAATAAAAGGTTGGATAAGAATAAATTTTATGGAACATCTAAAATCAATCTAGGATGTTTAGAGGAGGGATTATTATTAGAAATCATAAAAGTGAGGTAGCTGCTTTGGGTACGAGTTTCTCATTACAATATGAACAATGCTGTAGAAATTAAAGGTTTGATTCTTGTTTTAAAATTAGGTCTATGTAGAAAATATTATTATTGAAGATGATTTTAAATTGATTATTAAGAGATTGAAGTGTGGAGAAATAAAATAGTGAAGGATCTATAACTTTTTTTTTGGAAGCAAACAATCTTCTAAATTTGAAATTTTAAACATTAATATCAACTGCATTTATTAGAGGGAAATCAATGTACATCAATTTTGTTTTTTATTCAATAGTTTCAAAAGTTACATCTTCAGATGTAAATGGTATATTATTTGTATTATGGGCATGGGTCTTGTCGCCTTGTCAAGCCAAAGTGTTAATTGTCAGGGGGCTAGACTAGAGCACGGATCGAATGCCCCTTTTCTCACTGAGAAGTCAACCACCTGCGACACTGCCTAACTATACTCATGACTCCCTTGCGGACGATCCCTTTCAACTTCTCAGATTACGCCTTTTTGCTTGTGATCCTCCATCTGGAAGGCACTTGACTTCTTCAAGTGCATCGCGGAATTATGCACCTACAAGCTGCTATGAGCTATTCTGCTTGCATGGTCCAACCATGTCTAACTTTGTCCAATTTTCCTAAACGACTGCTGCATCTTTTGCAATCTTGGTGATTCCACCGAGTCTTCATCCTTCATATCCCCCATAATATAATTGATTACTAAACCCATCCACCTTGAACTCTGAGTTCACCCTTCACACAGACTGGCTCCTTGAGTGCTCCTGGATCCAACGTCAAACTCACATTGAGTTCCTTTTAGCTCTTTGAGGACTTGACTTCCTCCTTACTGCATTGAGCTCGAGATCACTGACTCACTCGGTCCAATGGCTTCAAGCATTATGAACCTTTGGTCTCACGATACCTACTCAGCTACTTCCCAAGTCTGGCTTGGTTCCACCTTTCTACTACCATCCTGTTGCATCATGCAACCCTTCTAAGATCTTGCACCTACGATACCAGTACAGATCTTTTGTATCCCTTCCCTGCTATCCCATTCCTGGGTGACCATCAACCTTACTAGCATCCATCCTTGCACTAGTTGTACACCATACAGATGAGTCTGGCTCTTTAGTTCCCCACTTGGTCCTACTGAGGAGGACTGGGATCTTCCCCAAGCTTATACCAACACTCGATATCACTCATGGTGCCCATGTGAGCCCTGCACGACATGGCCCAAATCTTCTTTGCGGGGAACATACCTTCACATTGTGTGACTCCTCGACTTTGCACACCCAATGCTGAGAACTAGCCTTCGCTCTTATGTCCCCAGGCTCATATGAGATTGCCTTCCTGAAACCCCTAACATAAGTTCCAGTCTTACTTGACACTACTGGAATCTTGGCTATCCTAGACTAACTATTGTAGACTCAGATATGTAGCTCACCCAACCTTGTGTCTCGATTTTCCTCATCACTAGGGATGAGTTTCAACATCCAACTCCCTTCGGTAGCACACCTTAGAGCTATCTCATGTTGGCCCTCTTACTGACTTTCACAGGGTTCGGGATGTTGAGTTTACCACACAACCTCTCCCATCATGGCCAAGGTGGAACAAGATCTTCCCTCGTCCCTAATAACCATAATGGACACTTGAGTCACTTGCTTGACTCAAGGCGGGAGCTACTTCTGTTTTGCTCCTGGAAGGAAGAGCATGAGATACCCTTTCCATTTGGTATCCTACTGTGAACTCTCGGTGCACTTGATTGCATCCCTATGGTGTTCCTTCTTTCGAACGACCATACCTCCCTATATAAGCTATTAGTACGAATCCCACCATGCTGTAGGATGACACAGAGAAACAAGCAAATTCCCAATTTCTGCCTTTATGTCCAGTACTACTTCATAGCCCATAGGGTCTTTCACTTTGCATTGTAGACTCTTTAACTAGCCTGACTAACTCTTATGTCATGACTTGGCATGACCTCTACAAACCTTCATCGATTGACTAACTCTTGGACGAGTCCAACTCGCCTTGTAGAGTTGCACCCCTGACTAGCACAACCTACCTTAACTCGCCATGACTTGGCATGACTCAAAACTCCTTTATGCTCCATGCTACATTCTACCCATGCTACCATAAGTAACTCAGCCTTTATGCCAGAACCAAACTATCCCAACTTGCCTCAGCACTTTCTGCAACACTAATACCAAGCGCGTAGCTTCCAATGCAACTCAGCCCACTTATAAAGACTACAAACTTGGATTGCACCTCACGACTTAGCTAATGCCCAACAGATCACCGTATAACTCCTTGAATTGGTGTGACCTGGGACAAGTCCTAGACTCTATGTCCAATAGACTCCTTGTGTCCAACTCACCTCACCACTACGACTCACCTAAGCTCACGCATTGATGCACACACTGCGTAGAACTTGTAATACCAAGGGTACAACCCTGTTGCACCGCACTCAGACTGGGTCTAGTGCTCCTCGAGCGCACTGTTCACTTCAAGCCCTTGACATTCTCCCCCACTTAAAAATAGGTGACGTCCCCGATTCTGAACTTATTGACATGAGAACCATCCTTAACTGCTTACTAATGAAGACTTACGCACCTATCCCTGAAATCTACAAATGCTGAACTTTAGACTTCTGTCTCTTTTGAAGTGAAGCTTGGTTGAGTGTCCCAGACATTGTAACACCTTTACAAGGTCTTAATTACCTTGACTAACTCACTGAGCTGCCTCCTTACTAAGAACATTGCATCCATACTTGGACAACCTTTACTGCTTAGCCACTTCTAGCATCCCCTGAAAGCTCACTGCATCAACCTTGTTGTGCAGATTCGGTACCTATCCTCCATTGACCAGAATACCCTTCTTCTGACACTTTTTCTCGAATTCCTGCCTTTGACTTTCGGCTTTGTAGCTTCAATCCACCGCACCATCTTGTCTGCCCATGATGCCCCTTCGATGCCATATCCTCCTTCGACTAGTATACCCTTTTGGAATGCGGCTTCGTGGCATGCTCTACACCCACTTGAATGCTTGGAGTCTCTCACCTATTATAGCAGCTCCAGACTTAACAGCATCTGTCTGCTGATACACGTCTTGTTTCTGGTGTTCTTTCAATACTCTATCATACTTTTTCCACCTTATATAGTGTACTTCTACAAACTCTTGGAGTCTTCCCTAGTGTTTGCCTCAACACCCTTGCTTTGCATACTTCATCCACATTGAGTGCACCTTTCGCATCTGCCTTGTTTCTTTTGGGTACCCATAATGCTGCCATGGAATGTCTTTCGTGCCCTTCATCTGACACCTTTACACCCATCTTGTGCCCATTACATTGCACGAAAATCTCAACCAACATCTACCTTTGTGACCTAGCTCAACTCCAAAGCCATTATCTTTTTGCATTCTTAAATTTGTGACTCAGTTGCTTCATTCTGAATCTTCTAGCCTAACTCGCCATCCTATGACTCGACTTGCTTCGATTGAAAAAATCTTTCCAATCCTTGATGCCACTCGATTTCACCTTGGATCCAATGTCTCAAACAATGGTCCTACCCCCTGAATGCTGCCTTGTGTAGGTCCCCCATCGATTTCACCTCGGATCTGACCTTCCTGTCAGGATCCTACACCCTGTACTCTGAGACTTGGCTTAGGTACCCCTTTTCTGCTAAGGGGAACATCTACCAAACTGCTGTAACACTTCACACCAAATCTGGATCTCTATTGGCTTATGCTTCCTTGAAGATATTCCATAGCACTTGCGACATCTTAACCTAGCTTGTAGGTTATGCCAACTTCCTTTTCAACTCCCCACCATTGAGGATCACTTGCAACCACTTGCTTGGTTGGCTAACTACACCTTTGTTTACGGATCTTGCCTCTATCCGGCATCCACATTGCTGGTGTCCGACTTTGAGGGATACGAGCCTAGCTCGCCCCGATGCACATCCTTGTGATGCAACTTTTCCAAGGTTCTGAACCCTAGTGTGACCTCTTTGCTTAGATCAACTTTTGCACTGACTCACGATGTCAACTTGGTACCCACGTCATCATGGCCATACCCTAACTCAGCATTGGTTCATGTCCCAATACTACTTACACTTCATGTGCTTCGCTGCAATTGAGCTACTAAGACCTTAGGAATGCAAGATTTCCTTCATTCTCTCCACTTTAGAAACACACCAACCAAATCGCACATGTTCGTCTGCCGCATAAGTTCTGCACAACTTCAGGGCATGAATCTGTCATTGCCCCCTCTTGCACTAGGAAAAGGTCCCATATTCCTCTTCTGGCATCTCAAAGGACCAAAGCCCATAACAACGACTAAGAGATACACAGACTCCCAAATTTGATTCAAAAACTATGTCGCATTGAAACTCAGCCATGGATCGCCTATGTATCCTAATCTCTTCATTTAGATCGGCCTTGCACCTCTTAATAGATGCTCTGCATTGACTTTTACCCCTTAGTGACTAACTTTGGACCATGCCCTGATGGCCCGCACAATTTGCTCTCACACTTGACTGCACTACTAGAATGAGACCCATCTGGGTACCCCTATTTCCCATATGCAAACCTACTCTTCGAAACCACCTTGGCTTCACGACTTCGACACCACTACTAGATGTACTCTGGCCTGACTCTTTCTTAGTCTCTGATGAAGCCATTCCTTACTCAACTCATACTGGCTGACTTTTGTCTGGCTTAGAGGGAGGGAACCTGCCTCCTCCGATAGTACCCAAACTCAAACCACTTCCAATACCGACTCGGGGTATTAGAAGAGAGCAACTTAATTTGCTCTGATACCAACTATCAGGGGGCTAGACTAGAGCATGGATTGAATGCCCCTTTTCTCACTGAGAGGTCAACCACCTGCGGCACTACCCAATTATACTCATGACTCCCTTGTGGACGAGCCCTTTCAAGTTCTCAGATTATGCCCTTTTGCTTGTGAGTCCTCCATTTGGAAGGCACTTGACTTCTTCAAGTGCATCACAGAATCATGCACTTGCAAGCTGCTATGAGCTCTTCCACTTGCATGGTTCGACATGTCTAACTTTGTCCACTTTTCTTGAATGGCTGCTTTATCTTTTGCAGTCTTGGTGATTCCACTGAGTCTTCATCCTTCGTGTCCCCCATAAGACAACTGATTACTAAACCCATCCACCTTGAGCTCTGAGTTCACCCTTCACACAGACTAGCTCCCTGAGTGCTCCTGGATCCAACGTCAAACTCACATTGAGTTCCTTTTATCTCTTTGAGGACTTGACTTCCTCCTTACTGCATTGAGCCCAAGATCCCTGACTCACTCGGTCCAATGGCTTCAAGGACTATGCACCTTTGGTTTCATGATACCTACTCAACTGCTTCCCAAGTCTGGCTTGGTTCCACCTTTCTACTACCAACCTGTTGCATCATGCAACCCTTCTGAGATCTTGCACCTACGATACCAGTACAGATATTTTGTATCCCTTCCTTGCTATCCCATTCCTGGGTGACTAGCAACCTTACTGGCATCCATCCTTGCACTAGTTGTACACCATACAGATGAATTTGACTCTTGAGTTCCCCACTTGGTCCTATTGCGGAGGACTGGGATCTTCCCCAAGCTTATACCAACACTCGATATCACTCATGGTGCCCATATGAGCCCTGCACGACATGGCCTAGCTCTTCTTTGCAGGGAACACAACTTCACATTGTGCGACTCCTCGACTTTGCACACCCAATGTTGAGAACTAGCCTTTGCTCTTGTGTCCCCAAGCTCATATGAGATCACCTTCTTGAAACCCCTAACATAAGTTCCAGTCTTACTCGACACTGCTGGAATCTTGGCTATCCCAGACTAACTGTTGTCAACTCGGATATGTAGTTCACCCAACGTTGTGTCTCTCTTTGCCTCATCACTAGGGATGAGTTCCAACATCCATCTCCCTTCGGTAGCACACCTTAGAGCTATCTCATACTAGCCCTGTTACTGACTTTCACAGGGTTCGGGATGTTGAGTTTACCACACAACCTATCCCATCATGGCCAAGGTAGAACAAGATCTTATCTCTCCCTAATAACCATAAAGGACACCTGAGTCACTTGCTTGACTCAAGGCGGGAGCTACTTCTATTTTGCTCTTGGAATGAAGAGCACGAGATACCCTTTCCATTTGGTATCCTACCGTGAACTCTCGGTGCACTTGATTGCATCCCTATGGTGTTCCTTCTTTCGAATGACCATACCTCCCTATATAAGCTATTAGTACGAATCCCACCATGTTGTAGGATGACACCGAGAAATGGGCGAATTCCCCAATTTCTACCTTTATGTCCAGTACTACTTCATAGCCCATAGGGTCTTTCACTTTGCATTGCAGACTCTTTTAACTAGCCTGACTAACTCTTATGTCATGACTTGGCATGACCTCTGCAGACCTTCATCGCTTGACTAACTCTTGGACGAGTCCAACTCGCCTTGTAGAGTTGCACCCCTGACTGGCACAAGCTACCTTAACTCGCCATGACTTGGCATGACTCGGCACTCCTTTATGCTCCATTCTACATTTTGCCCACGCTACCATGAGTAACTCGCCCTTTATGCTAGAACCAAACTATCCCAACTCGCCTCAGCACTTTCTGCAACACTAACACCAAGCACCTAGCTTCCAATGCAACTCGGCCCACTTATACAGACTACAAACTTGGATCGCAGCTCATAGCTTAGCTAATGCCCAACGGATCGTCGTACGGCTCCTTGACTTGGTGTAACCTGGGATGAGTCCTAGACGCTATGTCCAATAGACTCCTTGTGTCCAACTCGCCTCACCACTGCGACTCGCCTGAGCTCACGCATTGCGTATAACTTGTAATACCAAGGGTACAACCCTGTTGCACCGCACTCGGACTGGGTCCAGTGCTCCTCGAGTGCACTGTTCACTTCAAGCCCCTGACATTAATAGTATTTGCTAATTGGAGTTGGAGAGATTTACGGAAGCTACGTTGTCAATCAGTATTCACTACATTCTTTCCTCTACTTCTAATTTTGTCAGAAACTTTGTTATTTTGAGATCTTCCAATTTTTATGGGCACATCTTTGTCAGCATATTCTAGTTTGATTTGAAATGTTGCTATTCTGTGCTGGCATGGATAACGAATTTTCTGCCTCTTAGCTTTTGCAGACTTATTTCTATTTCTGCTGTGAAGTTATCTAAGAAGCATTGTGTGGATTTTGACTGTTTATAGAAATTGGAATCGGTTCAATTCTTCTGATAAGTGTGATGACATATTTTCTTTCTATAACTAAGGTGTTTCAAGGATGCCCGGTCGCAGGTCGATTTTCATTATATTCCTTTGGCGGTAGGAATCTGGACTTATATTGGCATATAATCACTTAAGTATTTGGCAGAACTTTGCTTCAATTTTAAATTTCCATATCTTTCTTTCTTTGGATTGTGTCATTACCAAGTTTTGGTCTTCCTTGTTTCATGGGAGAAGCTTAGTCAAGGTATTCAAGATCGATTTGAAATATTTCTATTTTAATTCGAAGCCTGCCTTCTTTTGTTAGGGTAGTCAGAATCGATTGAATTACTTCTATTTTTATCCAAATTGGATTTCTGTCATCTTGCTATGTGAAATAAATAGATCTCTTTCGTCTTCTGATCTGAAGTGATTTGTGCAGAATGTGTTTGGTTGCTGGTCTATAGATGGTCTCCAATCTTTTAGTTGTCCTCTGGCTTAGGGTTGTATCATACGCATCAGATTCTGTTGTTATATTGGTCCGCTGGCCTCTTTTGATCAATAGATTTTTAATTTTATGAAGAATAATGGGAATCGAATTTGTAACTCTTGTGTTTTTAAATTTTAACTGTCAAAAAGTTCGGAGCTGAAGTTGCATGAGCTCTACCGGGGTTTCGCTCTTCGTTATGTATCATCTTGTTTTTTATATCATAGTGCATATTTGCACAAGAAAGTTCTTCACTCCTTAGCATTAATTGTGGAGAATTTTAATTTTCCATGCCTGCCGGCTTTCTCCTAGTATTCTTAATGGCTTCAAATATCATCAGTCCAAAAAATTTTGCTGGTGTTGATGGTTTGATGGTTCATGACAATGATTCTATTGAATAAAAATCCTAAGAAGTTCATCTTCAAAGTTTTCCATGATGTATGAATTTTGACTTCACTCCAAATCTGATGCTACCCATCTTAGTGTTTTATAGTGCCTCCAGATAGCTTTAGCATTTTCAATTTAATATGATCTTTGTCAAGAGGGTTCCCCCTAAAAGCATGCTTAGATAGTGGGTCAACAAGACCTGGGCTTTGCGTTGGGTTGTCTTAAGGCCATCTAAAGTCTTCTTAAGATTTTTTTCATTCTACTTTTCTAAAGCTAGTCATGTAGAAGACGTTCATAAACATGAATCCTAGTTTATTTGTGCTTCTTGATTTGGTCTTCCAACCTTAGACTCAATAATTTGTTGTTTTTGAGGAAAGGGAATTTCATTTCCCTATTTAGGTGGAATTCATTGGTTTTCCTTTACAATCTTAGAATTTCTTACTCAACATCACCAACATGCTTGGTGAAATTATTTGTGTCAATTAGAAAACTTCTTCTTACATCACCCTAAAACATAAGTCATGAATTCATCACAAGATCAAGGATCATCCCTTGGTGTCCCCATGCAACAACCCAACATTTTGGTTTTCAATTGATGCTCTCCTTCTCGAAAAGGAAGGGTGTGTCACAATCAAGAATCATAAAAATTCAAAACCTTAATAGTGGAGCTATGCTAACTAGGTAATACTAAAAATCATGTTCTTAAGCTACCAATTCACAAAGTTTAAAAACCTTGGGACAAAGAGAAAGTGGTGGTTCTCTCTAATGGAGAGTTGTCTAGTAAGCTATAATGCCTCAACCAACTTTGGTTTCATATTATTAGTTGGACAATTATTCTTCATTCTTCTACTTCTTTTTGCCTACCAAGTCCACATCCTATTTGTAGTCCTCCACGAGTATTAAAAGAGGGATAGTATACCCTAGAGAAATAAGATTACATACCCTACTTTTCTTCTTCGGTAGATTTTCGAAAGAATATCTTTTAAAATTTCTATGCCACTCTTGATGAGTTGTATATCGATGATATGCCACTTGATTCTTATCAATAATTTTTCTTTTCTTAAATGCTTGAGGTGTTATAGACCATTCTTTGAGGTATTTGGTGAGAAATACTCATCAACAATTTTAGGTATAGATATTCTTTATTCACAAGAGGTTAAAATTATGAGTTTTTTAATTTCTATTCCTTTCAATGTTATATGGCCAACCAATATATTTTATATAATAGTCATGATGTAAATTGTGGACTTGTCACCTTTCTCTCTCCTAGGTGACAATAGTATTTAGTTGTTCATATATGTAATGCCACTAATAGAGTATTATGAGGTATTTTCAATATTTATAGTTATTCATTTAAAGTTAATAATGTTTATGTATCTAATGATGCTATTCTACGATCTTTCCTTTGGTACTTATATGCTAAGTTAATGACTACTACCACTTGGGTTCTATGTAGAGACTAATATAATGGATATGCCATGTGATAAATATGGTGCTCACCACATTCACTAGATAATCTTTGAAAGAAAAGTTTTATATTTTAGGTGCAATATATTGGATCTTTATAATCCCAACATGGTTCACTTCTACCATCACTGTCTTTGTTATATGTAGACAAATTTTTAGGTTGGATTTGATACATTAAACAAATTATTAGATTATGATATGCTTTCAATGTAATATTTCTTTAGATTTATTATTTTTTCTTCCTTCTAATGGAGCCTTTATAAGATGTTATCCTTTTTTTATCACTCTTCCCAAATTTGGTTTTGCATTGAATGGAAACCTACCAAGCCCAAGGTTAGTAAGACCTAATTTTTTTCAACACTTATTAAATAATTAGTCCAAGCTGGCTCATATCTAATGTGTCTTGAACCTTGAGCCTTAACCCACTCAATTGATAGGTTGGATTTATTAGTAGAATAATTAAACTAAGAGAACCTTCCATTTAATTTAAATTTATAGCTATCAACTAGTATGGTTTTTCACCACTCATAAAAGGGTATCATGTTGAAGCTTTAAATAGCCAATTTTGTACTAAAAGATTACCCCTTTTGACCTAGTTTACAGTTTTGGGTGGTAGAGTTTCATCAAAAGAAGCAAATTTTTAATAATCAAAAAACCAAATGTCCTCATATTAAATCCTATATATTGGTTCAATGTAGAATTTTGAGTCTCCAAACATTTTTTATAAGATCTTTGTGCTCACCATACTTTTGAGATAATTATAAAAATTAAAGATGGCCATCATCTCTTGACTAAAATTCATGATGTTCTTTAATAATTTATTCATTAGCATGAGTAGGTTTTTATATCTCAAGATAATTCTATTGATCTTTAGAAAAATATTTTTCAATAGCCAATAAAAATCTCGCAAGTTTGATAGATTTCCTTATGAATTTTAGAATATTCCCTAGAATGTAGTTGGAAAGGATTTGCATAAATTTTATCTTCAAGTGTTTCATTATAATTTCTTCAGTAAAGTTATAAATAAAGGAAATATTAATTTATTATCAAAGTCTAGAGATCTAGAGATCTACAATAGGAGACTAATTATTCTTAATGTCTCCTATGAGATCATATCTAAGGATCTTGATTTGAATCTATTTTATCTCTTTCTATAGATAATGTATTGTAAATACACCATTTTTATCAAGTCTAAATATATTTTAGACAATATTATTATAGCTCGGGAAGGCATAGAATGGGATCAAAGATCATAATAGTAGGTTGTGTTTATCAACATTATTATTTTTAAATATTATGAATGAATCAAGTGGCCTTTTATTCTTGCTATACTTCAAGATTTAGGATTTAGACATCAACATTTTTGTAATTTTTTTACATGTTATCTTTATGCCTCAATTTACTTCACTATCAATGGCTAGCAATGTAGTTCCTTTGAGATTTTTAAGTCCATCAGTCAAATATTTCATTTATCCCTTTTCTCTTTATGTGCTTGCTATTAAAGTTTTTGGATATCTTTTGACCAATTATATTTTACAAAATTTGGTTAAAGGAATTTCTTTGGTCAATTATTTAGCTCAATTAGTGAATGATATTTTTTAGTGGTATTTTTCTTACTATTCCATAGAATAAAGGTAACATTAAACACACATTACATTATATAGATATTTTCCATAAATTGTCAATCTCTAGTATTCAATGGAAGAAAATCAATGTTATATGCAATCTTCCTCTTCTAGGCATCCCTAGATTGACACTTTTTAGTGGAATTTAATTGATCATGGAAATGTATTTATATTCTTAGGAATTCCTTTTGTATTTCAAGAATGTCCATCCTCCTTATGGGAGGTTATTATTTTATAATTGAAAAGAAGATGGCTTATTAGATGAAAAATCATCTTTTATTTTTGGTAGGGAAATAATGGGTGTGCTTATATATTTTGATAACTCCTCATGTTGGGTTCCTTCTAAATAATCCTATCAAAAACTCAAAAATATTCTTATGGACTTTCTTTAAGCCTCACATGAGAATAATACAAGCTTTCCTTATGAGATGCAAGCTTGGAAAGGGATTGGCCTCAAAACCTTTCTTATAAAAAGGAAACAATCAATATTTAGGATGAAAATAATTTGGAGAGCATGTGAATCCATTAAATCCTTGTTACTTTAGAATGGAAATGAATTTTTACATGGCTTTGTATTAATCAATAATCTATATTGTTGTCTCCTATTACCTCTTATTAAGACCATCCTATAACCAAGAATCTATGGGTGCATGCATTAAGTGTTTTGAAGAAGGGAATCAAGAATATTTTAGACCCTTTTTTAGAAGGGTCAAGAATTTTATTACTTATACTTAATCCAAATATAGGATTCTTTTATTCAAGTAGAATATCAAAACCTTCACTTTCGTTAATAATTATGTGTCTCATGATGTAATTCAATTTTTTTTGGTTTATTATTTCAAGCCATCGTGGAAATATTGAAAATTACATCTTAACAAGCCATTTCATAATTACAATCATCGTAAGGGCTAATCCTAGTTCTCTCCACACTTATCTATGGTATTTTTTTTAAAGTAGAGATGTTTACAATGTAATCCTTTTTAGCACATGAAAATATAGGTTTCAAACTATTTAATTGCCAATTCTAGAGCCAAAGCTTACTCATTTTTCTTGGTGTATTCTTTTTCAATGCCTACCAATCAGTTCTAGATTAACTCATACTAGGATCAATGTTTCTTTATTCCCATTTTGTGGTTAATAGAAAAATCTCAAGCACCTTCTTTGATCCCTACACTTAATCTATGTGGGCTTATATTCATGATTTTTCAAACCCTTTTAGTCTAAGCTACTCTCATGGTATATGCTTTTACTATGGATTAACCTAGAACCCCCTTTAAAAATACCCATATTTTCATGGTGGAAATTCTTTTCAACATATGGAAGGATAGGATTCTTTCCTATTTTATAAAAAAATGGTATAATCTAATTGCTCACTTTATAATAAGGAAATGATTTGTTCCAATTTATGTAGATAGATCTAGGTGCAAGGTAATAAGTTTTCCCTTGAGGTGGCACATCTTTAGGTACTTTTGGATCATTGGGGTAAAGTCATGTTCAATGTTGTCAAATTCCCTTTAACTCTTGCATCTATTTGGTGTAGTTCTTGGCCTTGCAAGCATTCTTGATAAGACAATCATATTGATCTCATGGAGAACATGATGCACATTCTCATACTTCACAACCTCTTGCACAAAGACCTAGAGACCAATCTCATTGAGGGTAGTCTCACCCCTGTCATTACTTTTCTTCTTGCCAAGGTCCTAGGCATGGGTTTAGTGGTTGGCCTAACACTAGTAAGTTTTATCACCTTTCTCTTACTATATCATCTATTCATGACACTCAAACTTAAAATGGAAAAATAATGAAGATGATGGTAATACTAGTTGGGATCCTTCCATTGAGATTGGACCTCATGATGTATGGGGTAGCCTAAATGATTAAGATCCATGTCCTCCTTTGAATAACTTGCATTAGCTATTGTCATGTAATTGTTCATTTTTTCTGTTTTGTTTGAACTCTAAAATGTTACTATTTTCTACTAACATATTTTTTATAAATATATATAATAATATTCTATAAATAATAATACATATATTTATTCATTAAATAAATATGAAGAAAAATCAAATTCAAATTGAACTTAAGACCAGTTAGCTAAATATATCCTACTTTATTGTATTATTAAATGATATTTTTTTCATTCTTCCTTCGTCGTAGTCCCCACAAAACATAATTTCTATTATATAGTAAGATTTTACTTCTTAGGAAAATCTTATTGTTTCACATATTTTCAATAACGTCCTTTTCTTTGTTTGCACATATCCAATTATACAGTTTATTGACCGAAGAGGCTGAATGTTTTGGGACGGCGGGTCAAATAATTACAGATCCAGAAGAAACTACTTCAACAAGTCAGCATGTACTAATAAGTAAAAGCAGTGAAAATTACATACAAAATGATAACTTGGGAGATGGTTCGGTTATGAGTCAATGTCATATCCCTCTACTTCAAAGCTATGGTGAAAAAAATATGAATCAAATTACACAAGATACATTTCATGAACGGAGAAAAACATTCATGCCTTCAGAGAAATACCTAACCCAACAGAAATCTCGTGCACTTGATGTTTGCATCCAAGGAAATTTGAAACAGGCATCATCACATACAAGTATCGAGGTGAGTTTTGAAAGCTCTTCCAATTTGATAAAATAATAAAATAGTATTACGTTCGTTTTCAAAGCCTGTTCTCTGTACTAATGGGAAAGGACGAGGTAGTTTCCTTGAATGAGTTCTAAGATCCCTTATGGCAGTCTCTTTCGTAGATACATCCATAAAATATTAAAAAGTCTTCTGATGGGTTCTTTTCAATTCATTGTTTTTGTTGACAGGCCAACAACTTTGAGAATTTTCTTCGCTTATTATTATCAAATGAGCAATGCCAACAAATAAATATTCAACAGCCATTAATGTGGAGGGTCCCTTCGGAACCATCATTGATAGAAAGACATAATGAGGAGAGTGGAAAAACAGCTACTTCTCAACAGCATAAAAATCAATGGGAGATTCCTGACAATGATGTATCTCCTAGAAATGACCGTAACATAATGATTAAATGTCCAGTAAGTCACAATGGATCAATTACAGGTGGCTTTAGAGTGGGAAGTACCATTAACTTAGATTTGACCATGTCAATTTGACATATACTATGCAATAGCAGAATGCTAATAATAACTTTATTCAAATTCTATGTTGTAAATAGAGTCTGTTCGACAGTTAATAGAAATTTTATACAGAATTTTATGAAAAAAGTTGGTTTATCAAGTGCTTCATGAAATTTCTGATTGCAATGTCGAACATTTAAATTAAATTATATGTGAGTGTGGAGTGTAATTAAATATAGAATGAGTTGAAATATTTACTGAATCTGAGATTCCTTCTGAGGCAATGAAATTTTCTTCCACTCAAAATTTTCGTAGAGAATGGAATTGATTGACCTATCTATGGCAAGGCAATATTAAATGGAATGGAATTAACTTTCCCTTGTACTGCAGAGAAGTTTGAAATTGAGATTTGATGGTCATTTCTTCTAACTGTAGCTTATTAATTGTATTGCTGCTTCAAGTTTACAATATATTATTTACACATAAAAGGAAGAGGGAGCATTTCGTGCATCATCAAAGTTATTAAATAAATAATGAGTGTTTTTTCTGATTAGGTAGGGGAGAAGGGGCTTATAGTGGAGCACCCTAACTTTGCATTTCTCAAAATCCTATGTGGAAATTTCAAATCACTCCCAATTTTGTATAGTAGTTTATTTGGCAACTTATGTGCTTCTATATTTCGTTTTAGGGCCACATCAGCATGCTTTTTGTTGAGGTATCCCAAAAGGCCCAAAAAAAAGTGAGATCAACAGTGGTGCACTAAGTCATGTTTCATTGGTGCGCTGATGTGGCATCACATGATTTGTCAGTTTGTGTACTTAATGGATAAAAAATGTTTTACAATTGGATATTAAGGTGCTCCACTATAAGACCCACTGAGGACTACTATCCCCAGTATTGGACCCTGCTCTATTATGGACCTCTATCCCCTAGATGGGCAGATTAATTTATTCAAAATTGAAATTTGCGTTCATAAATATTTATAAAGGATAACATGACCAAAGATAAGGTCTAGTATCAGTTAACAGAGTATGTTTAATTTGTCTCTAAATAGAATAACATAAAACAAAAATTATGTGTAATAATAAAACTCAAAACAAAATTAATTGGAACATAGAAATTTGTAATATGAGAGTTTTTATTATAGCAAATATGTTATATTGTACATGTCCTTGGTTTTGAAACTTTGTGAGACTTTCAATTATTGATTGAAAGTTTCATTATTTTTATTAGGTCTTGTATGTGAAGTACTATAAATTGCATGTTTCAAGCCAATAAGAGGTTGAAATGAACAAGGAGGTTATAGTTTTAGTGTTTGTAGAAGCATCTATTTGTTTCCCCTTACTCAAGTGGCAAGATCAAATCATGCAAGATTCTTTGATGCATAACATGTATCTTTGATCTTAATACTAAAAAAATGTTAGAAGATTAGGATGGAGGGATTCATGGGTCATACTTCATTAAATAAATCAATATTTAAAGAATAAAGTATGAATGGCACATACTTTAGGAATTCAAATTGTAATGTAATAAAATTAATTATTTTATATTATTTTACAATTTATAAATGACTTCTTTAACTTTGTGATTATTATTTATAAATTATAAGAAGATGATGAAGATGAGAGGAAATGTATTATGATTGGGGTTCAATAAGAATGTTTCAACTAAAGTAATTTCTTTTGACTAGAGATATGAATTAGAATACATAGGAAGGGCCTAGACCCAATTACAAAAGATAAAAGGGAAAAAAAAACTTGTTTTACAAGAAGAGAGACAAAAATACAAAATGGACTAGCAACTGCTTTTGATTAGAGTAGGGAACCAAAAATTGGTTTTGGAAAGAACCCAAAACCAATAACAAAGTTGAGAAAATCAAGAAAATTTGAAAACAAACTTTACCAAAGGCCTCAAAAGGGCAGTAGGATGGGAATGGGATGTCCTTCCAGTTTTTGAAAGAGAAGACTCAGTGAAGGACTCACAAGTACAACATCAATTTTCCTTTTAACCTTGCATAGGGATCCTTTGTCCACATCAAAGTGGTGATTTTCCATAGTTTCCAACACATTCCTATCCACCAACTTTGAAGAAAAAAATTTCTCAAAAGAAGGGCTCATAAACACATGTTCCTTGCATGAGAAACTTGAAACATGATTAGTGTGGTCTCTCCAAGTAGTTTTAAACACCATCCCTTAATAATGAGGTTAAAGAAAATCAACAATAGAAGTCTTGACCTCATTGGAGTGCACATAATAGTGAAGATCTTGGCATAAAAAGGAGAAGAGCCCAACATTGTGGAAGTGGTATAGCCAAGAAGCCTCATATTGAAGCTCTTGCTTCTAAACACCAAGCTTGGAGAAAAACTTAATACTATTAGGCAACTTCAAATGAGTTTCAATACAAATAGAAAATATAGTAAAAGTAAACCTAGTTCTAGATTTTGTGATTAAAAGCATAAAATACTAGGGATGATACTTTCATCTAAGAATTCCAAAGGGAGCTCTGGGAAACAAACCCAAATAGGAGCTATTTTAAGCTTGGTAGCATTGAAACCAACATATCGTATTTTTAAATGGAGAAATACCTTACCAAGAAACTAGGGGTCTCCTTGGAGAAGTTTGGTACAAGCTTCAATGGAATGGAAGGAGAATAAGAGGAATCCATTCATAAAATATACCACATATAGGAGAACGAAAATATTTGGATGCCCACTTGTGAATACTATTAATGTTTGATATATGACAAAAGAACCTCCCAATAATGGTAGATTTCAAGTGAGAAAAAGCTCTTGGAAACTACTATGGGAGAGAAAAATGATCAAGTTTCAAGCTCCTCAAGCAAGGAACATGTTGTGTTCATGAGACCCTTTTTTGAGAAATATTTTTCTTTAAATTTGGTGAAAAGGAAGGTGCTAGAAACAATAGATAATGACCACATTGATGTGGATAAAGGATCCCCATGCAAGGTTATAAGGAAACTTGATGTTGTAGGTGTGAGTCCTTTGATTGAGTTTTCTCTTTCAAAAAATGGAAGGACATTCCATTCCCGTCTTGCCCCTATTTTGAGGATTTTTGTGAAGTTTAGTTCAAACTACCTTGATTGTCTTGGGTTTATTTTTGGTTTTGAGTTTTTTACAAAGCCAACTTCTAGTTCCCTACTCCAATTCAATAAGAATATTATATAATCTATAGGTATACAATAACCAAATAAAATATTTAATGGTAAAAAATATAAACATGAGGAAGGATGACACACCAACAAAGTATACATATGATAACCAAATACAATATTTAATGATAAAAGTATAAACATGAGGAAGGATGGAAACCAACAAAGTATAGGTCATAGCAAAATATGAATAGCATGCCATGGTGATGTGTGAAAAATAATCAACTCTTACATTGATGAAGAGTGTGGTAATTTTTCTAAACACTCTTAGTAATGATATGTTTGTGTTTAATAATGTATTAAATAATACACAATTAATGTTTTACATTGTTCAATAAACCATTTATTCATGGGGCACCCACTATTTGTTTGAATTCTAGTTATAGAATCAAATTTTAAGAGGATATTTACAGTAGTAGTTGATAAAATATTGACTAATGAAGTATCTTTCTCATTCTTTCTTATGATAAAAGTAGGGTAAGGTGAGGTTCCTTTAGGATACTTCAACATAATTAGTGAGAAGAAATATGTCTACATGAATAATAGTACAAGGGCTTGCAATACTAGTAGGAATGGGGGCTAGAAATAATCCTTAGGTTTTGAGGTTAAGGCATATGTACACATGTCTAACTAGGAGCATGTGAGGTAACACATATAGATGTGAAATCATGGAAAACTACACCAAAAATATTCTTAATATTTATATGGATAAATTGTCACTAGATTCATTCTTGAGCTCTTTTGGAGAAATTGTCCCTTGAATTCTTCTTTGGCTCTTGAATAGAACAATCCCTTAAATTATATTGGATATGGTGGATTTTATAGGATACTTTGAGAACCAAGGGAAGACCTCTCCTATTCCTTATCTTCCTTCCTCTTGTCTCTTTTTATTTGATGTAACACATGTAATATTGTGTTAAGATAATTCTTGTGTCATGTGTGGTGGTTTTTACCATCTCATATGATCCCTATGTATATGTGTGTGTTGGTGCCTTATGATACCTTGTATGATGTGAATTTATCCTTGGGACTATGTATTTATGATCCTCTCCATAACTCAAGGGTTACCTAGAGTTCCATATAGATCTATTGCACTTGATGATTTTTATATGGTACGGTGGAAAATAATATTCCCCCATTATTCCTTTCATGAAGATAGCATGACAGCTAGTAGTGTTCCTTCCTCATCTTATGTATTGGGATCATTTAGTGGATACAAAATATTGTAATAATTTTTGTATAATTGTTATTATAAAGTGTGATCCCTCCATGTGTAGAAGTGGCTCTCTATCATTTAACTGTATAAGTGTATTTGATTTGAATAGGTTATTTTCCTTATGATAGAATTGATACATGTGGTGGTTTATCTTATCAATGAAAATAATTAATCTTTCTTATTGTAGTCTCCTTTGTATGTTAAGTCACTTCTTTGTGTTTTGTAATTAAGTGGATATATTGTGTTATCATAATGGAAGAGAGTTCCATTGATTATTTGAGACTTCTTGAATGATTATATAACTCAAGGACATGGTCTTTTGAGTTGACTTTCTCTTGTGAGTAATATTTTTAATGTCCTTAGCTTTAGATTTATATTCAATAAGTTCCTTTTATCTTGGGATCCATCTATATTGAGAGGTAAAAAATGTGGCCAAGTTGGGGCCACATCCTCATGAATATATCCCAAATTTCATTCATAAAAATATAAAAATATGGAACGTATGCTTCATTTGATGATAAAACGTTGCTTGTTTATTTTTATCTTAGAGTTATTTTCAACTATATTTGTAGCCATGAAAACATTATTTAGCTCACAAATTTAATTAAGTTCAAAAGAATGAAGTGTTGAAACTCTGGAGTTTAGAAAAAAATACTTAAGGTGTTTTATGAACTAGAATAGAATTTCAGAGTCTGGAGTTGTTTGTGCATAAATATTGGGGAATGTGGAGCATTTTTTCTCTAAGTGTTTATTTCTTTGATCTCTCGACCCCCAGGCCCTTTTCTCTTTCGGTTCATTTTCTTGTCCTATCACTTATCACATTGGAGAAGGTTTTTGGAAGCAATGAAAGGATTTTAGTGGAAAGGTGTGCAATGTTGCCACGTAGTGGCTGCACTACCTTTTTAGGATTTGCTTTCTCTTTGGGACTGACGGTATACATGTGGCTCCCCCACAGGTGTTTTCCTCGAAACTGATCTCTCATTTTTTGAAAAAAGCATGCCTGCTTGCCACGTCACCCATCTTATGCTGGGGAGTTCTCTTCATCATCTGGGCAGGGCTTTTACGAATATTGTCGAGTGTCAATGCTTTGGTTTCGTCCGCGACTCTTGAAGATGGCCTCTTTTGACAACGCCTTTTTTTTTGCCAGTATCAAATCAAATTATATAGAGGAAAGCATTTAAAACCGTACCTTTTTTCTGACAAGAGGAATTGCATGAAGCTTGCTTGAGATTTGAATCCTCGAGTTGTCATCACCTATTACCATTATGGAAGCATCTCAATTTTATTATCAAATATAATCTTATTTTTGGTCAGATTTGAGGTTAAATTTGGTGGCGACACCTATTAGGGTTTTTAGCTTTGGTGGAGGAGAGTGCTTGATAATTTTTTGCTTCCCTTTTCCTATAGAAGGGAAGTTTTCCTAGAAGAGATATCATCACATCATCAAATGATTAGAGGATATGCTCGACTGGCCACTAGATAGATTATCAGTAGCAATAGGATAGGATATAGCAGATTTCTTGCAAAGCCTTAATCACTCTTTTGTAATTGATGCTGGCCAAGAAACTTATTCAATTGTTTGACCTTAGCATTTTTAGTAATATCAAGAACAAATTTGTATCACATTGTGCTCACATGGCCTTTATTTTTATGCTTTATTAATAGTCATATATATTAAATGCTTTGTGTTCTAGTTATTTCTATGCAAGTCTTGATCATTAATTCTCAATTGTTTAGGTTCTATGATCTCTAAACTTTAGCTTTTAGGAAATTGAACCATGTTTTTAATACTCTTTCAATCTCTTGTTAAAATTTATAGTGTTTTCATACTATGCTATTAAGTGGATAGCTTTATAAGAATCTAAAGTATCCTATTCGAATCTAGGTTTCCTTTTTCTGCTTGAACCTTAATGGGTGCTTCCCACGAGGCGATTTGAGTGTCTACTTTGTGTCTACATCGGCCTTAATTGTTTGTTCTCCTTCCAACAATAGAGGGTCTGTGGCATTTTTTGTTCACTTTATCATAAAATGGAGTTGTTAAGGAGCTTTGAAATGCTTTAAAACCTTTGGGATATTGCCACCTTTAGTTTCCCTTTATCCATTTCCTTCTCCCTTTTCCCATACCCAGAGAAGAGTTGGCTTCTTTAACAATCCTGGAGGTTATCTAGTGAGGCGCAAGCAGGTCCCCCACTCACTGAATTTCCCATAAGGCTTTTCGAGAGAAGTGCAAGCTTTTAAGATCAATAGTTCTTTTATGGCACGCTTGATGGGACCTGAAGTTCTTTCATACTATCTAATACTTAGCCTTCAATAGGAACCTAAACCATATTAAGGTGAAGCCACAATAGTGGTTTACAATTCAAGCGAGGAAGGAAAACTCACCAAAAATGACCCCAAAGCAAAAAAAGTGATTTTGGGGGTTCGTACAAACCTATAGGTTTGAGCGAACCCATTAGAGGTTTGAATGAACCCCTTTGAATTTTGACCACCAAAAAACCAAAAAAAGATGCATAGCAAATGGGTTTGAGTGAACCCCTTTGAAGGGGTTCGAATGAACTAGGGGGATTCACTCGAACCCTTAGGGGTTCGTACCAACCCCCCTTATTGCTCATCCCCCCTAAGACACAAAAAAAACCTAAATTTTGGCACTTCAGAGCTTGAGTTGAGGATGAAAATGGAGGAATATTCACAAACCCAACTAGAATCAGGTAGTTCTCTGAACGAGCTATCCAACGAATATAATTTTAATATGTTTTCATTTTATTATGTATTTGTTAGTTTAGTTTTATTAAACATAGGTTTTTCATCGAAAATGAAGGTCTCTGTTCTACACATGGAAAAATAGCAAATTATCAATTTTTTTTTTGAAAAATATGAGTGCACCAGATATTGAAGTCCTTGATCCAACAAAAAAAAATTGAATTTTGATATATACAAAAAAATTACGCATTATATAGTTGCGCTATGCCGAATTGCAATTAGTTTGACTTCAAACTTGATTAAGGGAAAAATATTCAATAAAAATCTATCTAACCAAGTGGAAGCACTAGATATCAAAGTTACAAATCTAAATTTAAAAATTAGAATTTTATCCTTCATGGAAAAAAAGTTATGTTATACGGTGTGCATCACTTTTTTAAAATGTTGTTTTCTAGAAAAATCCAGTTTTCGTGGGATATGGAAAAAGAAGTACAATCTAATTCCAAAAATTTTGAAAAATATATTTTTAGAATCTACAGAAAAAATGTGATGAGACTCTAGTTTGCATCATCTTCAAATTCTTCACTGTTTAGCCGCTATAGGCTCCAGAATGTGAAGATTTAGTTAACAATAATAATTTCAGTGTTCAGTTTGGCCAAAAATTGTAAACCACTATTGTGGGATCACCCATTAGTAGGAGAGACTAGTAAACTCATGGACAAATTCTAAACTAGAGCATCCTTGAGAAGAAAATTATAGTATTTTTAATTACCCTCTTCAGCCCTTGGGAGGAGACAAGCCATAGGTTCAGTATCACTTGGAGAAGCAATAGGGTTAGGAGTGCTAGCCCAAAGTCTAGTGACTTATCCACCCCTCGAGATGGCCAAGCCTTTCAAATTAGAATACCTGTTCACCCAATCCATAGGGGTTTATTTTTGATGGCTCTCCAAGGAGGTCCTAGAAATTTTATAACCTGGGATAGTGGCATTCTGTTAGTTCTTCCCACCCCTCTAGATGTGTTGCCTATCATCCCTGCTAATACCCTCAAAGCAATCCCAAAGTTCACCGAGAAAGATTTTAAAACACCTTCCAAACACCTATAGGATATAGCAGAGGTTTGTAGTGTTCACAACATCATAGAGAAAAATGTCACCCTTAGATTGTTAGCTATGTATTTCATGTTGGCAACACAAGGGAAGACAACTAAGAAGGGGGATGAATCAGTTGTCACAAAAATTTAAACTTATTAAACTTATTAACCTTATTCTTAGATTTGATTAATAACCATGAAAACATAAATCATCAACACATCAAAAATACACATAACACCAAGATTTTTTATGTGGAAACCAAGTGTTAGGGGAAAAACCACGGTGGAGGTCAGTCCATAAGATTATACCATGGTAAGAGTATAAAGATTAAAATGGGGAATGCACATGCATTCAGGCACACTGCCTAGAGCTTACTGCTCAATTACAACAAGTCTTACTGCCCAAAGGAAGACACACTGTCTTATAGGAACATTTAGATTACATCCACATGGATTTGAACTAAGAAAATAGCATCTGCTAATGCCTAATTATAGTTCTGATTAAGCAAATGAAAACTTCTTCACACTCTTCTTCACTCTTCTTCACACTCTGCTCAACCTTTGAATGATTTGAACATTATTCGCACATCTCATCTACTTGCATTCCTTCAAATGGCATAAACAATCGCTTATATATATCCGTAACAAGTAATTACATCATTACATGTCAGCTTAAACAAAATAATAAAATGAATACAAAATATCGGTCCAAATCAATAACAATTATTAATGTGAATCAACCAAGGTTAGCCACAACATAGTGAAGACCCAAAATAAAATCCTCAAACATGAACCACCTTCAAAAATTATTCCTCGAAGATCCACAACATGCTACAATCACCCTGTCGGCCATGAACATGAAAAACATTAACACACAAGAGAAAATCACAAATCGTGAGCACAATGATCAACGCGGACATGCAACAAAGATAGAGCACAATCTAGAAACATCCAAAAAAATCATGAATCACCAGAGAAACATCCGCAACAATTGAGCTTACTAGAATTGCATCATCTTCAATCAAGAACACCAACTAAAGCAACAAAAAACTTGTCAGAATACAAATCCTCATAACTCGATCAAAACTTCAAGCGGATCTTTGAAACTCAATGTGGATAAACTAGATATACTCAACAAAAAACCTTGTAATCCACAAACTCTGATCATCAACATAATGAGCTAACCAACAGACTAAACTTCACTTCATCATTGACAACCTGCAACTTATTCTATTACAATTTTCTCAGTATCCTCGACATATACAACATCTAATGCATTAATGCTAATAGTGTTGACATCAGTGACAACCACATATCAGCAACACAACCACAACATCCAACAATCTCCCCCTTTGGCATTGATGGCAACACATGATGTGAAAAACACCATCAATGCGACTATCTCTTAACACTTACTCCCCTTAGGTTCTGACTCTTTTCTCCTTAACTCTTCACATGACTCTTCTCCCCAAATTTTTTTTCACATGATCTTCTCCCCCTTTGACAGCAATGACAAAGATCTCTATAAGCTTTGAACCACATATCTGAATATTTGACTACTCCCCATGAGTAGCAACCACCACAACATCAATCCAGATCAAGATATTATTATGAAATGCACAGACTGATGCAAAGCAATGCATCTTAGTTCTGATTAGGAGGGGTAATCACCCCTAACTTCCCTCTGAGATACTCAAAAGTATCCTTTGGAAATGGCTTGTTAAAGATGTCAGCAATCTATTCCTTAGTAGGCACATACTCCAATCTGACTTCCTTTTCACTCACTTTCTCTCTCAAAAAGTGAAACTTGATAGATATATGCTTGGTCTTTGAATGCAACACTAAATCCTTAGAAATGTTAATTGTACTTGAATTATCACAGAATATAGGAATAGGTTCATCATACACAACTCTGATATCTTTCAACATCTACTTCATCCACAATACTTGAGTACAATTGTTAGCAACAACAATGTGTTCTGCCTCTGCAGTAGATAAAGAAATGGCATTCTGCTTCTTACTTAGCCATGAAATCAGCTTCTTTCCCAAGAAGAATGCACCACCACTAGTACTTTTTTTTTCATTCACATCTCCTTCCCAACCAGCATCAGTAAAGGCACTCAAAGTAAGATACTCATCTTTAGGATACCATTGGCCAAAATCAATTGTCACCTTCAAGTATTTGAAAATCCTCTTCACAATAGTCACATGAGATTCCTTAGGATCAACTTGAAATCTTGCAACAATACATACAACATTCATGATGTCAGGTCTAGTTTGAGTTAAATACAAAAATCTACCAATCATCAATATGTATCTAGTCTGATTTTCTTTCGAAGAATCATCATCTTGTGTCAACTTACATACGGTCACCATAGGTATACCAACTAGTTTTGAATCTTCCATGCCGAACTTCTTCAACAATTCTTTCACATACTTGGACTAAGATATAAAGACCCCTTTTTCTAACTGAGTAATTTGCAATCCCAGAAAGAATTTCATCTCTCCAATCATGGACATTTCAAACTCACTTTGCATACCATCAAAAAAATTCATGCACAAACCATCATCTCCTCCAAAAATGATATCATCAACAAAGACTTCCACAATCAAATCTTTATCATCATCAATCTTGAAATATAGATTACTATCAGCAGTACCTCTGTTAAATCCAAGCTTCAACAAGTACTTGTCCAATATGGCATACCAAGCTCTAGGGGCTTTCTTAAGTCCATGCAATGCGTTCTTCAACTGACAAATCATGTCTCCCTGATCATTCAACTGAAATCCATCAGGTTGCTCAACATACACTTCTTCTTCCAATTCACCATTTAGAAATGTTGACTTGACATCCATCTGATAAACCTTGTAGTTTTTGTAAGCAGCATAAGCAAGAAACAGTCTAACAGCTTCAATCCTAGCAACAGGGGCAAAAGTTTCTTCAAATTCAATTCCTTCCATCTGAGAATATCCTTTATACACTAGTCTTTCTTTGTTTCTAACAACTTCACCTTTCTCATTCAGTTTGTTTCTAAAGACCCATTTAGTTCCAATGAAATTTTTGTCCTTAGGTCTAGCAACAAGAACCCATGTATCATTCTTCTCAATCTATTGTAGTTCTTCTTTCATTGCTTCAACCCAATTTTCATCTTTACATGCTTCATTCACACTATTAGGCTCAGTCTTTGAAATCAAACAATACTATTCTACATTTTTTCTCCTAGTTTGAACACCTTTATTCTTATCACCAATAATCTGGTCTTCTGAATGATTTAATATTACATACCTTGGAGTCTTAGGATGTTCTTGAACTTCAAGCTCTTGCGCTCTCTCTTCTACACTTTCACTAGTTTCTCCTTCCTCTTGATTTTCTTGATTCACCGAAATGATTTGAACTTGATTTGAAGTCTGAACTTTCTTTCCTTTATTTTTACTATCATTTTGATCATTTGAATCATATCCACAGGTTCTAGGTGGTCTATCTATGTCTTCATCAACCTTGAAATTTGCATTTTCAACCATTTTCCTCAATCTATTATTGTAATACCAGTAGGCCTTGCTTTTAGTAGAATAACCAAGAAGGATTCCTTCATCACTCCTAGCATCATACTTTCCTATATATTCATCTCTTTTGATATAACATCTACTCCCAAATATTTTGAAATATCTAACAGTAGGTTTATGACCATACCATAGCTCATAAGGGGTCTTATCAGTATCACCTTTGATTTGTACCCGATTGAGAGTGTAAACAATAGTTGTCACAACTTCTCTCCAGTAGATATGATGAAAATTTCCTTCCAACATCATAGTTCTAGCAGCTTCTTCAATTTTCTTGTTCTTCCTTTCCACAACTCCATTTTGTTGAGGTGTCCGCGGTGTAGATAATTGTCTCTTTATTCCATGCTTTTCACAAAAAGAATTAAACTCACTGGAAGTGAGTTCACCACCTCTATCTAATCTCAAACACTTAATCTTCAGGCATGTCTCTATCTCAATCATAGCCTTAAAGATCTTGAACTTCTCCAGTGCTTCAGATTTCTCCTTCAAGAAAGTAACCCACGTCATTCTAGAATAATCATCAATGTGTAATATGAAATACATGTATCCTTGTAAACTTTTAATTCTAGCAGAACCACACAAGTCAGTATGCACAAGCTCCAACAATTCATTTGAACTATGTTGTTTTCTCTAAAATGAAACTCTAGTTTGCTTCCCTAATTGACATTCCTTGCATATGACATTAGTAGGTTTTACCAACTTAGGAAGATCTCTCATAGCCTACCCATAGAACTTATCTTGATTATATTTTCAAAGTTGACATGACACATTCTCCTATGCCACAACCAACTTTCATCAACTTGAGAAATCAAACAAATTTTACTAGCAACACTCAGGTGAAAGATATTACCTTTTATTTTTGTACCTGATGCAATCACATTTTCGGAACTCCCCAATATTCTACACTTTCCATCCTTGAACTAAAGATTGTATCACTTATCAACCATCTGTCCAACACTTAAAAGGTTATGCTTTAGACCTTCCACATATAGGACATCATCAGTATTATGCTTACCATCAAGAGAAATGCAGCCTCTGCCATGGATTACACCAGTTGTGTTAGCATCAAATCTCACTACAACACCATAATACTTTTCCAAGCTCACAAACTTACTTTTATATCCTATCATATGATGCTATCATATGATGAGAGCATCCACTGTCGATCACCCATTCATCTTTCTCTTCAACTCAAGCAACTAGGGCTTTCTCCACATTTGTATAACTAGCAAATTTAGTAGACACAAGATTATTTTCCTTGATAGCAATAAATACCCATTTGTCCTCACTTACATTCCCTTTATCAGATTCATCATCTGTCACACCTTCATCAGTAGCATAATAACACTTTCTTTGAAATCTAGGCTTGTTAGGTCTTGACGTAGGAACTCTTTTTGGACACCTTGATGCAAAATGACCTATCTTATTGCAAGAAAAACATTTAATAGGAAACTTTCCTTTTATAATTACCTTCTCCTCTGGCTTCTCTCTTGACAATAAGTGCTTCAAGTTCATTTAGTTCTCTTTCTTCTTCTTCTTTAGTCTGTCTCATTTCTTCTTCATACTTGAATACCTTTCTAGAAGAACTTTCACCTTGATCATATCTTTGTTTATCTCTTTCAGAAGTAGTAGCCTTGAATCCAGATTCTACCTTAGGAAGGGAATCACCAAATTCACTCAACTCAAAAGTAGTAAGCTTACCAATCAACATATCTTTGGTAACATTTGTCATGGTTTGGAGCTCTTCAATTGTTGTAGCTTTGACTTTGTATGCAGCAGGCAAGGATCTAAGCACTTTAGCAACAATCTCTGATTCTTCCAACTGTCCACTAGCACATCTGATACCACACACAAGTTCATTCACTCTCTGCATGAAGGAGGTAATATTCTCATCGCCACCCATTCTCAACATTCGTATTTCCCTTTCAAACTTTGTAGCTTAGCAATCTTCGCATTAGCATCACCTTCATACAAAGTTTCCAAATTTTTATAGATCTCATAAGCAGTTTTTAGATTCATAACATTAGTCATCTCAAAATCAGTCAAAGCACTCAATAATGCTTCCTTAGCCTTGATATTGCACTCAACATCCTTAATCTCAGTGGTAGTAGTGGGACCATTATGTGGAATAACATACCTATTACTTGTAATGCTCTCATAGGATTCACCAGTGCATTTCAGATGACACTCCATTCAAGTCTTCCACATAGAATAATTTTTTCCATCAAATCTCAGACTGTCCTTCTTGTATGTCGCCATCCCGGATCACCTCAAGCAGTTAAACTTCTTCCAAGGAACCTGCTCTGATACCAATTGTTGGCAACACAAGGGAAAACAATTGAGAGGGGGGGTGAATTAGTTGTCATAGAAATTCAAACTTATTAAACTTATTAACCTTATTCTTAGATATAATTAATAACCATGAAAGCATAAATCATTAACACATTAGAAATACACATAACACCAATATTTTTACATGGAAATCCTATTCAGGGAAAAACCACAGTGGATGTTAGTCCACAAGATTATACCTTGTTAAAAGTATAAAGATTAAAATGGGGAATGCACATGCATTCAGACACACTGCCTAGAGCTCACTGCTCAATTATAACAAGACTTACTACACAAAGGAAGACACACTATCTTAAAGGAACATTCAGATTACATTTGTAAGGATTTGAACTAAGAAAATAGCATCTGCTAATGCCTGACTAGAGTTCCGGTTAAACACATGAAAACTTCTTCACACTCTTCGTCACTCTTCTTCACTCTTCTCCACTCTTCCTCACACTCTACTCTTCCTTCAAATGATTTGAACATTATTCACACAACATCTCATCTATTCGCATGCCTTCAAATGGCATAAGAAATCACTTATATATATCCGCAACAAGAAATTACATCATTACATGTCAACTTAAACAAAATAAAATGAATACAAACTGTCGGCCCAAATCAATAGAAAATATTAATGCGAATCAACCAAGGTCAGCCACAACATAGTGAAGACCCAAAATAAATCCTCAAACATGAACCACCTTCAAAAATTATTCCTTGAAGCTCCACAATACGCTACAATCACCCTGTCAGCCATGAACATGAAAAACATGAACACACAAGAGAAAATAACAAATCACGAGCACAACGATCAATGCAGATGTGCAACAAAGATTGAGCAAGATCTAGAAACATCCACAAAAATCATGAATCACTAGAGAAACATCTGAAACAATTGAGCTTACTAGAATCACATCATCTTCAATTAGGATCACCAACTGAAACAATAGAAAAACTATCAGAATACAAATATTCATAACTCAATCAAAACTTCATGTTGATCTCTAAAACTCAACGTGGGTAAACTAGATATACTCGAAAAAAACCCTATAATCCACAACCTTTGATAATCAACGTACTAAGTTAACCAATAGACTGAACTTCACTTCATCACTAACAACCTAAAACTTATTCTATTACAATTTTCTCAATATCCTCAACATATACAACTTCTAATGCATTAATGCTAATAGTGTTGACATCAATGATAACAACATATCAGCGACACAACCACAACATCCAACATTTCAAAGGGGAGGCTCAAGATTAGTATAGATCCCTGGCTCCCAATACCATCCATTCTTGGGATGACCTCAGAGATAAGATTTTTCATCACTTTTAAGAGAAAGGAGACTACTCGTCCTTACTACAACAATTGATTACAATCAAGAAAGCCCCGTAGGAGGCCATGACTAACTTCAATACCAGGTTCAATAAAGTTTTTCCAAGGATTCCCATGGCAGTTAGGCCTCTAGCAGTCATGGATTTCATGTTCTATCTAAAGAATTTCAATTCATATATCACAGTCATGGTATAGTCACTCATAGTTGTGTGGCGTTGAAAATCGGACACTCTTGAGAAAAGAGACAATTTCATGCTTAATTTAGACCTACTTTTGAGTACCCCTGCATTATTCATCCTTCAAATCAACATTTATAGGCCCATAAGACCCATTATTTTTGATCTAGAGGCTCATTTCACTTAAAAAGTCACTTAAATCCTAAGAAATAACACTCAATTCATTCATATCCCGAAAACCCACCTTCAAAAACCACTAGTGGGACCCATTCGCCACCTTGGGTGAATGAGTCCCCTCTAGTGGGACCCATTCGCCAAAGGTGGTGAATGATTCCCTTTTGAGGGAAATTTCAATTTTGAGTGGGAATTCAATTAATTCAACTTATTTTTCGGTGGATGTCGGATTCTTAGGCCTAAGTAATGGGAAAATTAGGTGTTGGTGCCTATAAATACACATTTTAAGTCATTTTTCACATCTCTTAGTCACTTTTACAAAGCAATTTCAAAAGTTAAGTTTTAGGAGTCTTCCACAAGACGCTTTAGGACAGTAAACTAGGGTTTTTGCAGGTCTTCAAGCTCACTTCTTGATCAAGATTTAACATTACAAAGAGTTGTTGATGGATGCCTATGGTGAATCATGGAAAAATCTAGGTTGAGGAGATGCAACTAGCCATCAAATCACACCTAAAGACTTGTTTTCAAAGTGATTCCATCTTCTGTGTCATTTACATCTATTTGATATGTTGTAGGGTTTCTAGGGTTGAATTCTTGCATCATTCAAATCACCTTTGCACATTTTATTCTAGCACAATATAATAGGGTTTTGACATACTTCAGATTTTCCTAGTCTATAACACACTTAATGCTAGGGTTTTATGTAGATTTTTTTCCATTCAAGGTTTGATTACCCAACTAGGGGTTTGACCAAGGAAAACCCCCCATTAGACAACCAATTTTAAGCTATTTTGTAGGAATTTTTTGAGATCCTGATTTGGGTTTTCATCGAGAAGTGTTGTATAGGTGTCAAGATGCAGGTTTGAGATCTAATTTTGCAAAAAATTGAAAGTGGAATAATTCACCATGATGGCGAATGAGTCCTTGATGAGGTGACTTTCAAAATTAGATGTAGATCTTGATACCTAGTAAGTGAGAACCAGTTTTCAAGTAGAAAACGCTGAACTAGGACTGATTCGCCCAGGGTGGCGAATGAGTCCCAATCAACATAAAAGTCAAATTTACTAGATTTTCAGAGTGTTTTCTAGTCTTCATTAGCCTCACATATGCACACATTCTAAATTATAGCTTTCTATTTAGTTTCATTTGTGTTTTTGATCATCTTTTTAAGCTTTCTACAAATGTCACTATGTTTTCAAACATTGCATATTTTATTAGTTCTGCATTAATAATTAGTCAATTTCATAACTTATTTGCACTTAGATTATTCCATTTAGTCTTAATCACATCATACAATCCTTTATTTGAGTGAACCACCTTCAATTTTAGGGTTCTATCTCTCTCTTTTTAGGTGAAAGTTCCTAAGAGTGCAAGAGAAGTCCATAGAACAACAAAATTGATGGTTCAAGTTGATACCTTACTTGACGCATATGATCTGGCTATGTGAGTAGAGAATAGTTTAATATATACTGGGAAGCTTCCACCATGACCGTTGATGTTGATTTCCACATAAATCTTTGGTAGAACCCAAGAGGAGGTAACTCCCAGCACCTCTACTTTGCTCTCTTGCACATCAGCTGCATCACCACTTTCAATGTATATGTACCCAAATGTACAACCAAGCACGTTGGGATATTCTTCGTTGGCTATGAATGTAACCGACATGAAAAATCTAATGAGGACTTTCAAAAATGATTTCTTGTGATTATTCAACACCAACAGGCAGCGCCTCGAAAAACCCTTGCACAATATTATCAAGCAAGGAGGTCACCTTTCTAGCATAACACATACTAAGGAGATTCAAGAGGGATTAACTAGTCATAGGCATCATGAAAGATGGTCCTAGTGACCATCCCATTGTATAAAATAAAAACCAACATTTGTAAGGACTTGATTCAAAGATGAAACAACCAGGAAAAAGATATAAATGCTTGGTGTTTTCTATGCAACAACGCCCATATGCCTTGAAATTATCTGTGGGGAAATATTTAGTAGAAGGTAATGGAACAAAGAAGTCAAAGAAATCCCTCAGATACTGAAATTTATTAGTCCCCAAGGATTGAGAATGTCATATTTAGTGCTCAAATGCAAGGAATATCCCTAGAGCAAGAATTGGATATCTCCCTTGACCAAGCACTCTTTTCTTGGATGGAGGGAGAAGACTCAGTGTTCACAAATGAAGTCTCAACCACGAGAACACCACAAGTACAATCAGACTATAATAATAGATCAAAGAGAAGGTTCACCAAAGAATACATGCCACATGTACCATCAACAATGCCTACCCAAAAACCACAATGACCCTATCTACAAGTACCACAAACACAACCAAAAGCCATAGATAAATTTTCTAGTCCACCTGTGGTAGACCAACCTTTTCCTAAGGAAGAAGAAGCACACCAGTTCAAATCAAAGGTCCCACAAATCAAAAAACTTAATGTGGTGGAGAAATTAAAGAAGGCTCCCACTAATGTATCCCTATGGGGCGTCCTATCCGTTCTATAAAAGAAGAATTCACTTTGGGGTGCATTGAATAGAGATGAACAAACTCTGCCACCAGATTTAATCCTGCTACATAATCAAGAAAAGGGAAAAAGGCCTTCATCGAACCCCCAATCTTCATTGGCTATAAGTAAGTAATCCAAAGCCCACTCCCCTTTTCTTGACTCTTATCATAGGGGACATGATACTACACAATAATATGATAGATTCAAGGGGCCAGTACAATAGTCATGCCCAAGCCAGTGACCAACGCTCTAAACTTGAAATATGAACCCCTTGACAAGGGAATTATGTAGTTAGATGGAAAGAAGGTCCCAACCATTGGTTGCATTAAAGGCCTCTCTTTGACCTCTTTTTCCTATTTGAGCCAAACCGTCACCCAAAAAGTAGTCATAATTGAAATTCCCCCTATCTTCAGAATGTTCCTATCAAGGGATTTCATAGCAAAGATTGGTGGATACCTGGTTCTTGACTAGTCTCACTTAATTTTACAAACCAAGTACAAAGAAAAGATGAAGATCTTGTTTGAATCTTTGCATCCCAAACACACTGTAGAGAATAATATACTGAGTGTTGAAGCGACACTTGTCTCCATCTCCAAGAAGGAGATGCATTATGTGGAGATGTTGGAAGAAGAAGAGACCAAAAGTGTTTATACCCTTGAAGAATATGTCCTACTCAATCAATTTATTGATTCTAACCCTTTTGAGAACCTCCATTCTACTGCTTCGGGTACTTATGTAATCTTTGATGAAGATCAGGCCCTCCTGAAATTGGTCAAAGAGCAAGATAAACCAAGTGTACTAGGTGACAACAACTTATGGACATTAAATTTTGACAGTGTCAAGTGTAATGCTAGATTTGGAGCCAAGATTCGTCTCATGTCTCCAACTAGGTCAAAGAACCTTAGATATTTCTGGCTTTAGTTCCCTTATTTGAACAATGATGTAAAATATGAAGGACTGCTTCATGGTCTAACTCTAGCGAAGCAAATAGGCATAAAAATAATACGAGTGTTTGATGACTTCGAGCTAGTGGTAAGCCAGATTTGAGGATAGGTGTCTGCTAAGAATGTGAGAATGTAGTCCTATTGACACAAAATATGAGACCTAATCAAAAGGTTTGAGGCTTTAAATATCCAGGTCATCCCAAGATCTCAAAAAATTTCTACGAATAGAATGGATTTGTTGGCTTGCAATTTGAGCCAACCTATGGATCAACAAAGAATGAACATGTTGTGCACATCATCGTCTAACCATTTATCCCCAATAATGATGAGAACTGGTAGGTCTTCAAAGATGATGCTCAAATTGCTACTTTCTTACAACAGTTAAGAGAGTTGGGTATGTGCAAGATCATGATGGGCCAAAAAGTGGTGATATGATTGGTATGTGTAGGGTATGTGGCTGATGACTTTTTTTTACCAAAAGTTGATGAAATGAAAAGGGTTTTTAAAGGAAATTCTTAGCTTTCCACCAATATAAATTATGATTTAATTTGAATTTAATACATAATTATTATTGATTTTCTATTTGAATTACAACTAAATTCTTGATTGATAAGCTGATTGAAAAACATCTATAGCTTTCAAACGATACCACATTTTTTGAATCTAAAACATGCATCATATACTATGCTTCATATACTATAAGATTAAAAAAAATGAATTTCATGAAGTTTTGACCAAGTTAAGGTGGTTAGACATATGAGTTTTTATATTTTCTAGAAGTTGTAATAAAAAATTATAATTAATTATTTACTTGGAAAAAAATTACAAAAAAATATCCATCACATTAGGACATGATTCCTCTACTTATATCTAAAATATTATAAAAAAATATTATCATTTTATTATGGTTAGGGTGGTCAGATAGACACCTACTTCTTATTTTTTCCCTAAAATTTAAGTACCACTGCATAGAAATTTCAAATTTTTACCAAATAGATTATTATTTTTTAAATAAACCTAGTAGTTTAGAAACTACATTCAATTTTCTACAGATTCTATTCTTACATATTTTTGAAATAATATAGATAATATATTCAAATTTTTACATCAAGTTTCCTAACTCTATTCTTTTTTTTAATTTTTCACCACTTAAGGGCCTATTTTTTCCATCATGATCTTGCACATACCCAGTTTTCTAATCAAGCACAATCTAGGTATGAAGAGAGTGACGAGCACATGATCCAACTCAAAAATAATAAGCTCATGTGAGGCCTAATCTCTCTCAAGAACCTCTTTGACTGAGGACATTAGAAACATTAAACAAAGATTCACAATTGATAAGGAGGACTATGAATACCTCGATGTTGGAGATGGTGGGAAGCACAAAGTTGGGAGCAACATGTCATAGAATGATAAAGAGAAGTTGAGATCCTTATGCACTAAGTACAATGGATTCATGGCCTAGACCTACGATAATCTCAAAGGATATGATCCTAGCATAATCCAACACACTATTGACTTGGTTGAGGGATCCAAGCCAATTCGACAGAAGTAAAGGCCGGTCAACTTGAAGGTGGAATCCCTAAAGGTTCAAGTGCTTGCAAATTTGATCAAGTCAAATATTATATACTTGATTAAGGACTCCATTTGGGTGTCCAATTTGGTCCCAGTCTAAAAAGGAATGGAAAAATTTAGCTGTGTGTGGATTTTTTGGACTTGAACAAACCCTCATTAAAAGATCACTACCCTTTGCATTCAATGGAACAAATATTACAAACTATAGCGGGATAAAAAATGTTCTCACTACTCGATGGATTTTTGAGCTATAATCAAGTCTACGTGAAGGAGGAGAATCAACACAAAATCACATTCACCACCAAGTGGGGAATGTTTGCATATGTGAAAATGCCCTTTGGCCTCTCAAATATGGGTGCCACTTTTCAATGTGTGATGGACATGTGATCGACATTGCATTGAAGGGTTTTATCAACAAGATCATCCTTATACATCTCAATGACCTAACCATATTTTCAAAATCCAAGGGTGACCATTTTAATCACTTGGAAATGGTTTTCCAGAAGTGCCAACCATTTGGGTTTTCTTTAAATCCCCAAAAATTTGTATTTAGAGTACTACAAAGATTTTTTTTTGGATTTTTGGTATCCAAGGAAGGAATAGCCATCAATCCCAAAAGGGTGAATGCTATAATAGAATTAAAACTTGTTAATCAAAAGCGATTGGAATCTTTCTTAGGGAAGATTAATTTCGTTAGCCAATTCATCTTAGATTTCCTAAGCATTATGAGACCTATCACACAAATGTTAAAGAAAGGCTTAGCATTAAAATGGAATCAAGAAGGAAAACTTGCCTTTGAGAAGATCAAGGTAGCCATCTCCATAGCTCTGGTGTTAGCCAACTTGGAATTTTCAAAAGACTTCGTGTTGTATGTTTACAATGACTAATATAGCATAGCCTCTATGCTCGCATAGAAGGACAAAGAAGGATGCGAGGAACACCCCATTGCTTTCCACTCAAGGAACCTGAAAGGGTATGAAACCAGGAATTTTTTTTTTCAAAAATAAGGCCTTTGCCATTGGCAAAAACCTCAAAAAGTTTTGAAATTCGGTTTTGGCCAATAAAATTACAATCCTTGTCAGCTATCCCATTGTGATGGAGTACATCATAGAAGGCAAAATCACCTAGAAAAGGGAAAAATGGATCACTAAGATCTTAGAGTATGATGTTGACATTCAAATGATAAAATTGGTCAGAGAAAGAATCCTATGCGAGTATCTCGCTCAAGAGCTTGATCCTAACACAAAAGAGGAGACTGACTAGGTCTTCACAAACCAATTCGAGTTAGATGAGTCCTAGGTGGCTGATTAGATGAGATTCATGTAGACTAGTTGGTACCCACCCAACATCTTGACACACAAAAAAAGATACTATAGGCTTCAAGGCACAAGATACATGCTTGTTTAAGGAATTCTATTTAAAAAAAATTATGAGAAAGTTCTACTCCATTGTGTGGATAAAGTCTAGGTGGATAGAATCTTGGGCAAATTTCATAGTAGCCTAGAAGGTGGAAATTTCTCTACCAAGACCACTACCTTAATAATCATGTAGGAAAAATACTACAGGTCGATGTTTTTCATTAGAACGAAGAAGAAATCCACTATGCCCTTAAACACGATCATGATTTAGGAGCCCTTCGCACAATGGGGGTTGAACTTAATTATAATGATCAATCCCATGCCTAGGTCAGACCACAAATGGATCTTGACAACCACTGATTATTTCATAATGTGGAAGGAGACGACCCCTCTAAAAAATACAATGGAAGTTGAGGTTGTTAACTTCCTAAAGGAGTTAGTGCCAAGGTTCAGACCCTTGAAGACTATCATTTTAGATAATGCATGATCCTTTGTGGAGTCTGATATTTCCAACTTTTCTCTCAAGAATAGGGTTTACCTAAAAACCTTTTCAAACTATTACCCGCAAGGGAATGGTCTGGTAGAATCCATCAATAAGAACTTGATCAAGTTGATCAAATGCATCAAGTCAAAGCATCAAAAGGAATGGTACATGTATCTATGAGTCACTTTTTGGGAAGACCACATTACTCTTAAGAAAATCCTAAAGGCCTCTCCCTATGAGTTGGTATATGAGAAGGAAGTATTCCTACCTATTTTGATGGAGATACCGATGCTACAATTGCTAAAGTATTTAGAGGTGAAAGAAAGCAGTAGGATGGAAGTGAGGCTTCCTAAACTACTAATCCTTGAAGAGAAAAGAGAAAGGTGTTTGATTCCATGATTAAATGCCACCAAGTATTCAAACGGTAGTTTGACAAAAAGGCCTCTGACCCACATTTCAGGGAGGGAAGTCTTGTGCTAAAATTTGACGAGCGAGCCATGAAACCAGACTAGCACACCAAGTTAAATTCCCTATGGAAGGGAGCCTTTCAAATTTCTAAATGGAAGGTGAACAACACATATGAGCTTGATGACTAGACAAAAAAATTCTTGGGATACCAGTGAATGGTATTCACTTGAAAATATTCAATTAAAAACTCGTAGTTCTTTAAAAAAAATCACTTTATGTAACATATGTAAAAAGTTTTTGTAAAAATGTTTTTTGTGAATAAGACAAGTGCTAAAATAGAGAGAAGCTATATTGTATTAATAATTCCAAATGATTAAATATATTTTGGGGTACAAAGGCCTATATTTATTGGAGCTCATGAGCTCAAGGGGAAAAGTATAGAAAAACTTCTTTTCAAAAGTGGCCAAATAGAAAAATTCATCAATTATGTCAAAATTTTGGAGGTAGTTGTACAAGAAAGTATGAATTCCCAACCTCCACTTTGCAATGAGAAAAACATAGTTTTTGGAGACTTTACAATGACAAAATCCTCATCATAGAGGTCGATGACAACCTTTCTAGACATCAGTCATCAACATTTACCACTACTCCTTCGGGTTGTCGACCAACTTCTCGAAAGAAATGATCCACCCCATGCCATGAATCAGCTCAATATTGTTGATGCAAAGAAGGTAGGAGTTGTTCAGCCTCACTCATTGGTGGTGCTAGAAAAGATTCATCATTCGGGGGTCTAACAAGAGAGGAAACCACAAAACCACCTCCGCATTATCAACATGTCAACACAGATCCATTGTAAAAGGGATTCCAATGCCAAGAATGACCACATTGACAATCTTCTCAAGACCTTCTAGGTATGATAGGAAAAGTATAGTCTAAAAAAGTTCCACTATCCATGGCTTTGCAATGTCCAGGTCTAATAGAGATGCAACAAACTAAGAAATGATGTTCATATTGCAACAATGTTGGTTCAGGTCCGTGACATAGTCTTTCCTTAATACCCACTTGAATGCGATAATGGAAAGATGGTCTTGGGTCCACAAGAGGTGTTTGGTTCTTCCATCATAGATTTCTCCAATAAAAGAGGCTTGCAACTTTCAACTCAGAAGCCTAATTGGAGTACCCATTTTTCTCTAAAAGCAAAGAAATAATGGAAAGGACTTGCAAAATTAGTGAATATTTTGGTGAAGGCAATACTCTATTTATAGAAAAATATGAACTGGAAAGTTTGTAAATGGAAAACATTTTTTTCTATTGAAAAGACAATGAGAAATGCACGTTCGCAGTAAGAGAAGAAGGAAAATCGTACATTAAGGATTTCATAGGGTTTTAAAATGAAATGTAGGTGATGTTATCAATAAATGGATATACAATGTATTGCCATGTGTTTGTCACCTTTGTGACCAGCAACCAGCTCCATCACTTGAAAAGACTGTCATTAAAAGCTACTTCTTGCTTAATTAATACAAAAATATTTCCTAATTACGTCTCCCATTTCTCAATTCTATCCTTTACCAAAAACCAAGCGAGGAATGTACTAAAATTCCTTTCCTAAAGCAAAGGTCACGTTTTCAAAGAAAGTAGGGCTTTATATTGCATGTAGTACCCTTCGCTAGTAGTACTTGAATGGATAGCGTTAACAAACATGCATTTATTCTTCAAACACATGAGTAAATTGGTTACTAAAACAAAAAGTTTCTAAGTGGCATGGCTCTTCGTAGAAGTAAAATTCTCTAAGTCCATAAGGAAGTGTTGTAGAAACTTTTCAAAAATTATGATAATGGCAGCCAAAGCATCATCCTCCGATAAGGGTATTTCGTCCCAGCCAACATGTGTAGAAATATTCAGGGATATATCCTTTTCCAATGCACCCATGCTATAAGAATGAGACTTGCACCATACCAGAAGCATAATGCCTAGAGACCACATTGACACAAAGGCATTCAAATATTTTGTAGATGATATCTTTGATCAAAAGTTGCATACCAACCACAAGAGTTTGTGGGAAGGGGATTTGTAGAGGATTTTTTCCATGTCACCAGTGGGAAAAGTTGTAGGCCTGGGAGAAAGGCTCTGGAATTGAGGTTCACCACAATGCATGCTACCCTACATGCATCCATGCCTAGAATTGGTGGATATCTATGTTGAAAAGCTAGACAAGGTGAGTGGAACTATCATAGGTGGGGAGCTCAAAGTCACCATTATTGTTGTGGCAATCAGGGATATTTTATGCATCCATACTCATATGGAGGTCAAAATTTTCTCATGGGATGATATGAAGAGATACTGGAGAACTTAGAGAACTATGATGTCTTTCTACTAGGATGAAATGAGTGAGGGGCCTGATGATGATGAGGGGCCCAAATTCCCTCTATCATTTAGTTTTTTTAAATCAAACTTGAAGAATGTGTTTTTGATGTTGGATTTTGTGTATGGCCTAGATCGTGTTGATAATATTCATGAGTACCGAATGGGTTTAGCTTTAAAACTGAAAAAAGAAAAGGGGAAATGCCTGTAAGATTTCACCATGATAATTACATAAAGGATGCTCAAACAACTGAGCAAGTGCCACCATTATGCTAAGTTCGGGTATTTATCCTTCTTGGTTCATTTGATTTTGCACTAGAACCCTATTTTTTTAGCCATTTGGGATTATTGCTTGATAGGTTTAGTGGTTCAAGGTTGATAAAACTAGTATCAATATGGACCCATGTGATTTTGAGCACATATGATTATTATTTGTTCATAGAATATTTTTTGAATCCTATACTTCAAGATTTATCCTAGTAGCCTTTGCAAATGTTTCCTCCTGGGTATCTAGAATGGATGCAGAATCATAAAACCCTACTAGATTGGTTGATGGGGTTGGATTTCAATTTTATCAAATTTCATGGGTTTACAAGCAAGCCTTTTCAGCTGCCTAGGTGTGTAATGGCTAGGAAAGTTGCTTTGGAGATCTATTGGAAAATGTCGATTGTAGATCTTAACTACGGTGCTAGAAAGAAGAAGAAGCTCCTTCATGTAATTCCCCTTACTATCAAAACTAGTAAAGTGACACTCATAAAGAGGGAAGAGTAACAACTATTGATAGCAAGTTGGCCTATCTCAGCCTTAGGCTCATTTGTGATAAATGTAGGTACAATCTGAAAAGGAACATGAGTTTTCGACATGATCCATGGCCATACTAGGAGGAAAGATCAAATCCAACCCTGGACAACCAGGAAGCCTCTGTGGATTTGGATGCCATACCATTTGTATGGTATCCATGGCTTCCTCTTTATAATGCTATCATATAATTCAACCTAGGCCTTCAAATGAGTATGTCTTATAAGAAACAACTGAGGAAGAAGGGGTGGTTCATGAGGAAAATGGTTTATTTTTAGAGATATCGATAGGAGATCAACCATAAAATCCCCTTGTGTGGCACCATTCCCACCAACAATGAATTTGACGACATTTATGATAAAGAGGCTAGGGTATGATCCAAATGAAGAAACCGATCAAGATCCCGAACAAGAGAATATCCAAGGCACCAACTCACCACCTCTAGTAGCTAAAACTAGTAAAGGGAAAAAAAATGTAGTAGTGCAGAAAATTAAGTCATAGGTCTCATCTAGCATTTCAAAAAAGGAAAATGGACTCAACGGTCTATAAGGAGTTCTTCAGCAGTTCAAAAATCCTAAGGTTTGTCAGGATCAGTTGTCGAAGGGTCTAGAGCAACCAATGCACCCCCTATAAAGAGAAGGATACTCCAAGACCTAGGCAGGCAAGGATCCTCATACAAAGAAGGAGAAGAAGTGGATTTTTCTTTTTGAGTGTCTTTGACCCCTACAATTTAGGTAATTTTTGCACTTGCTATTCTTTCTTCCATTGCATCGTTAGTAGCTACTGCATAATCATCCACCAAAGAAATCCTTCATATGTTGATTATGATCTGCTTGTCCTTAACATACCCTATCCATATTTGCTAAAGAGCCTCATATGGAAGCCTTGCATGATGAGCATGCGTCTTCTACCGCAGCTGTGGTAAACACTTTAATCGCTTTATCTGAATCCCATCTTTCATTTTTGGAATCACCCATGCTATATCTTTCATCACCATTACCCACCTCTAGTAATTTTCCACTATTTTTTACCACTACACCTATCACCCCAATGAGTACTCTACTTTTGACACAGCATTTGTGAGGCATCTTTCCTTTCTCTCTGATAGCCTTCCCTTTTGCCTCTCTCAAAGCTCAAGCATCCATAAGCACACCCTGTGCCACTCTTTATGGCCTTCCTCTATTTTTCCCCCTTGCTGCACAAAGTATTGAGTCCATTTAGATTCTCTAGACTCAAGTAGAGTTAAATAGGTAGGCCCAAAAGGAGAGAAAGCAAAAATAATTGGTAAAGAACAAAGTGGCTATAGCTTCCGCAAGGCTATATGAATTCTTTCATGAAGAGTGAATATCTTTAATGATTTTGGCTATGAATCCAATGGCTTCCAATCCTAAGGGATAAATGTAGTATGAAGAGTACAAGATTCAGGTTGTAGGTCTGAATATGAATGAAGTGCTCTCCCACAACAAAATTGGCCTTGCCAAGGCCATGCAAAAGGTGGTGTATACTGATTACACTAGGTTGGAGAAGAAGTTAAAGAAGTGAGAGGTGGAGTTATATACCTTGAAAGCTACCATTGACTGAGATCAAGTAGAGATAAGAGAAAAATACATGGAGATCACCCACCTTAGGTAGGCACATGACATACAAGGAGAAGCGGCCACATCACTTCAAGCCGCTTAGACTGAAAATGATAAGCTTTTAACCGAGGTTCATAAAATGACATGTGAGGTTGATACTGAGCACAAGATGACTGAAGAAGTGAAATCCCAAATGTAACAAGCTACAAAGGAAGTGCAACAAAAATAGGAGTTCGTCGACATCTTAGGTTTGCAGAATAGTATCAATGTGGAATTGCAAAGAGAGTTGTAGAAAATGCAAGAGAAATGGTCTAAATAAATGGACTAAACTAAGAAAATGAGTGAGAAATTTGAGAAAGAGAAGACCCAGATGAAAAGAAAGATGACCAGTGCTCAGTCTCAAGCAACTAAAGAGCTTTAATGAGATTAGATATACATTGATGGATTGAAGGAGGAGACAAAGGATAAGGAGACTTATTTCTAACTAGAATTGATTTTGGAAAGAAGATCTAAGCTCCTCTTGATAACATAGGTTGTTCTTTTCCCACTAGGAAAGAATCAAAGGTGCAACAACAACCTTGAGGCCAGAAGTAGGTTTCATAGTTGATGTGTAGGAGCTGAATGTAAAGGTCGGCCCAATTATTGACCAAATCCTAAATACAGTCATCTGTTGATCTACCAAGTCATCCAATTTGATAACCAAGCTATACAATGTGACTAATGAGATTCTAGTGATTTATGGGATTCTAGACTGAAGAGAAGCTACTAGGAAGGCAAACGAATTCATCACATGCAACCAGGCCACCTAGAGGGGTAAGAATTGTTAGCTAGCACTAACTAAAAAGATCAATGATATAATGGAGGATTTTAGAGCCTTAGTTATTTTTGGTTTCCCATCTCCATTTTCACCTAATGGAGTGGTACTCACCAAAGAGAAACTCAAATAGGCCTTAAAGGCCAAGCAACAGGACCAGTTGGAGCTTGAGAAGCTAAGCTCACCACCCACAACCAAAGAGATTGAGAATATGTTGCTCCATTTGGACTAGATCTTTTCCCTCATTGGAGAGGCCCAAGGAAAATGGGGAGAAATTTCCTTCAAGAAAATATTCGACCTTGATCAAGCTTCAAAGCCATTGCATGCATTAGTATTTCCTTCTAACAAAGACTGGGAATTTTTGCATTCTACATTCCCTAGATTCTGAGGAATTGTAGATTTCTTTATTTTTATGCAGTTTGGATATCTAGGTTCATGCCTCTATAGATAAAGGCCCCCTTGTGAATCACAAAAACTATGGATCATTTTTTCTTTAAGTTTTTATTTCTTTGATCTATTGTCTCCAAGGCCCTTTTCTCTTTTGGTTCATATTTTTGTCCTATCACCTGTCCTGTCAGTGAAGGTTTTTTGAAGTTGTAGAAGGATTTTAGTGAAAAGGTGTGCAATGGTGCTGCATAGTGGTTGTGCTACCTTTTCAAGATTTACTTTCTCTTTGGGTTCAATGGTATACATGTGGCACCCTCACGAGTGTTTTCCTCCAAACTACTCTCTAATTTTTTGAATAAATCTTGCCCACTCACCATGTCACCCATCATTTTTCGAGGATTTCTCTTCACCATTAGGGCATGGCTTTTACACATATTTTTGGGTGGAAAAAATTTGGTTTCATTTGCCACTCTTGAATATGGTTTCTTTTGACATCACCATTTTTTTCATCATTATCAAATTGGATTGGATAGCGACAAGCATTTAAAACTATATATTTTTTCTGACAAGAGGACCTACACGAAGCTTGTTTGAGATTTGAATCATTGAGTTGTCACTAACTATTTCCATTATGCAAGTAGCTTTATTTTTATTATCATATCTAATGGATTATTTTTTGTCAAATTTGAGGTTATCTAGTGGTGACACTTGTTAGGGTTTTTAGATTTGGTGGAGGAGAGTACTTGATGACTATATGTTTCCTTTTCCTATAAAAAGGATTTTTTCCTAGAAGGGATATCATCACATCAACAGATGATCATCAGATGATTAGAGGATATGCTCAATCAATAGATAGATTATCAGTAGCAATAGGATAAGATATAGCAGATTTCTTACAGAGCATTAATCACTCTTTTGTAATTGATTCCAAGACACCTATTCAGTTGCTTGACCTTAACATTTTTAGTAATATCAAGAATAAAGGTGTATCACATTGTGCTCACGTGGCCTTTATTTTCACACTTTATACTCAGTCATATATATTGAATGTTATGTGTTCTAGTTATTTCTTGTAATTCTTGATCATTAATTCTCAATTGTTTAGCTTCTATGATCTCTAAACTTAAGCTTTTAGGAAATTGAAGCATTTTTCAATATTCTTTCAATCTCATGTTAAATTTTCTAGTGTTTTCATATTATGTTGTTAAGTGGATAGCTCTATAAGTATCTAAAGTATCATGTTCAAATTTTGGTTTCCTTTTTCTTCTTGAACCTTAATGGGTGCTTCCCATGGGGGGATTTGAATGTTTACTGTGTGCCTACATCAGCCTTAGGTGTTTGTTCTCCTTCTAATAATGAAGGGTTTGTGGCATTTTGTGTTCACTTTATTAGAAAATGGAGCTATTAAGGAGCTTTGAAATGTTGTAAAACCTTTGGCACATTGCTATCTTTAGTTTCACTTTATGCATTTCCTTCTCCCTTTTCCCATACATAGAGAAGAGTCATCTTCTTTAACAATCCCAAAGCTTACTCAGTGAGGCACAAGTAGGTCCCCCACTCACTGAATTTCCCATAAGGTTGTTTGAGAGAAGCATAAGCTTTTAAGATCAATAGGGACTTTACTAAACTTGTACATATTTTTCTATCAAAAGTTCCATGGATTTAGATTTTTCATGGAATTGAAGTTTAGTATGAACTTGTAATGTGTAGATGTGTGAAGTGTCGATGAATTTTGAGGTTTGATGTGTATTGAGCTTAAGGTTTGGAGTCTAATTGAATTTTATAAACATGAAAAATAAAAAGAGGATTTTTGAGGCTCGAAAAACCTTTCATATAAAATGTTGGGATTATTTTCACATTGCATTATTATAAATTAGTGATGTCTCTTATTTCCATGTTATTTTGTGAAATAAAAATTGGGGTTCAATATGCCTTCATAATTTTTAGGTTTTTAACAAATAGTAAAGTGTGCAAGTTCATAGTTTACAATCATATTTTAAGGTCAAAGACACAATTATCCTTCTATTAAACATTATGTTTTTTGGGTTGAAATCTAACCCACTTACAAGTTCTTGCAAATATTCTAAATTTTTTATGTTGGCCCTTCTAATTTTTGTAGCTTGTATATATGTTAGGAAAGAGCTCCATTAGTTTTAATGATCCTATCTCTTGCTTATGCCTCATTTTCTATGTCAACTGTGGTTCATTATCCAATGGTATATTTAGTTCTTCCACTTTTTTCATCATAAATTTTGATTGGTGTGCATGACAAGTGTGTCATGAAGAGTTGCACATGACAACTTGGGTATGTTAGTTTATTGTGTGGTTTTGGCTCTCCACTTTAATGGTGTAAGAAAATTATCGGTTAACTTTTTCCTTATTCATATACTAGCATAATAGACGAGGCATTACACTTGATATATAATTCAATGTTATAGCATTAGGAGCTTTATTTTGTAAGTGATCCATGGTCCTTTTACATGTGGTGTGTTTGTTTAGCATGAGTCTATTTCTTGTTGATATTTTTATTTGTGTTGTGATAACCTAAGAATTTTTCTTGTGAAGGGGGATGTATCCTAGGAACTAACACACTTTTTTTGTGCTTTAGGTAACCTTGATTAGGATTCTCTATAAATAGAATTTGAGCACTCTCCTTCTATAAGTGAAAATCATTCTAAGGTTGAATTTGGGCTTCTAGAGATAACATGGTTGTTGTGAGATTTTTTGAATAAATTTTTTCCTAGGAAAGAGGAATTTTAGGTTAAAGTGTCCCAACTATCTCAAAGGAATTAAGAAACATATTTTATAGAGAGAATATCCTAGGAGTCCTCTCTAGTTTAGAGAAAGGGAGAAACCCTAGTAGGAAAGCTCATGTTGTGAGGCTAGGTAGTTGGTGGATGGACATAGTGTGTTATTATCTCATATGGAAGATGTAGTTTGAGATAATACACCCAAATTTGAAGTTTTAATAGATGGAATTGAAGTAAATATTTCACTCTTAAACCTATATAAGTTGTTTGTTATTGTTAGCAAGAGACACAGGGAAACATAGTCTAGAGATTTGAACCCTAATATCTCATATGTAGTCATTTTATACCCTATAAGATATAGTAAGAGAAAAGAGAAATTGCAATAGAAAAACTATATTAACATACATTCCTTATTTACTTGACATCAAAAAATAGAATTAATTCATTTATAACACATGAATATACCGGTCCTTATATCTCTGTATATATTATATTGTATCAATTACAAAGGTATGTCTTAGTCTCTACTTTATATATATTATATTCACATATCTTCTCCTTTCTTAAATTTATTATATACACATATTTATACAATGTCTCTTAGAGAGACATGACTCTTATGAAAAACCTCCAACTTGATCTTCCTTGTTAGACTTAGGTTCCACAGATCATATGTAGTATCTTGTCATATTTTTTGTTGCTACTGTATGAACCTAATAACATGATTCCCCTTTTTAAAATGATGTATTTTTCTCAAGATATGATAGTTATATTTTGGGAAGTATGTGTTTGTATATTACCTTTAGTTTTTCTAGTTCAGTGTCCCATTATTTCTTTGCTTGTTGTAGGACCTTGATGTGTCCTTGAATGTTGATATGTGTTGCCTCTAATTCAACAAGACTTCCAAGTATCTAGATTCTATGTGTTGCATTATTTTCTTCCCCCAAAATTCTTGTTAAGTTTTCCAATTTTATACTTATGGACTCTCTTAATTTCTTGATTTGCATCTTAATCTTCTCCATTTGATCATGAACCTATTATATTTGCATATGCCTACTTTTTTTTTGGATCTAATCAATAATAGATTGGCCATTAATCTTTGTAGCATTGAAATTTTGCATAGGATTGGTAAATATATGTCTCTAATTAAAGATGATCCTCTCTCTATTTGTTTTTTTCATAATATTGGAAGACAACCGTTAGGAACAATAACAATACAAATTAATGTAGGACCCAAGATTTTTCCTACCCTTATCCATGTCATGCCAGGTTCTCTATCATATAATATTCTTCTTGGTATATCATGGATTTATGTTATGAGATTAATCATGTATATTCTTTAGTGCATGATGAATTATGCACATTGTAGCGTAGAAAAATGGATCTTTGGAAATTTTCATGCTCACTTGGGCCCTTCTTGTGGATGTTGGCTTATTTTTTCCTTGATTTAGTGTTATAATGTGGTATTTGGGTATGGTATCTAAACCAGTTTTCCAGTTGCACTCTCTAGTATTCTAGTCCATAATCCTCCACAATTAACAGTTACTGCTTGCAGTTTTTGGAAACTGTTTATGGTTATTGAAGGCATGTATGTTCATAATTTCATGTGCTCTGGTGCTCGTATGACATATTGGCATTATTCTATTGATCACCTTTTGCAATGAAGACTATTTCTGGCCAACTTCTTGGATTAGTCATGATATGGTGAATTAATTTTGTTATGTGGATATATGTGTGACCTATCTTAGGTCTATGCCAACTTGATGTAGTGTATTAAGCATTTGAATTTCTGTTTGGGAATATTTTATGAATACTTGAAGCCGACAGGTTGGTATTTTTGGTAAGCAAGGAGTTGCATCTAATTAGGCCGACCTAATTGATCCTTGCAAATAGATCGAGTATATATATGTGTTGAATACTTTTTGAAAGTGAGTACAGAGTGTGTGTGTGTGATCAATGAAGGAGTAGTGAAGTGTGCTAAGTCAGTCTATTGAGCATCGCCAGGACTGCATCAACACTTTTTAGGTGCAATATTTTTTAGTTCATTTTGGTTGTGAAGCCCAATTTTTTTTTGTGAATATTTTGTAGGAAGTGAACCTCCCTTGTAAGTAGTGAACTTTTGTATTCGTATAGTGAGTCCTATTTAGGGAAATGAGCCCTTGGCAATGAGCCTTATATATTCAATTTTGAAACTAATCTATATTGTGACTTAATCCTCACCGTGGTTTTTCCCTTATTGGGTTTTCTATGTAAAAATCTAGTGTTCATTGTGTTGATTTACTTTCTGTTATCTTCATTTCATGTTCATGCTTAATAAAAGATTAGTGTGGTTGTGGAATTGATAATTGTTGAATTTTAGGTTTGATTTTTTGGACAACTAATTCACCCCCCCTCTTAGTTGTCCTACACTTGTTAACAATTGGTATCAAAGCTTGGTTCCTTTGGAAAAGCCTAATAGCTTGACAAAGATCCTGAAGATGGAAGAAATGAATGATAAAGGAGAGCTTCAGATTGCTCTTGAAGATATTGACAAAGTGGAAAGATAAAATAGAGATCTGAAAGAGAATCTTGATGAAGCAAATGAATGTGTTTGGAAGCTAAAAGAATAATTAAAGAAATTCAAGAAGAGACACAAAGAAGTAAGTCAACAACTGAAATAAGAGATAATTGGACTGAAAGTGACTGTAGAAGAAAAGAACACAATTGAAGAATGTCTGAATAGAATGGTGCAAAATAAATTTGATGAATGATCTAAACTTGAACAGGTGGTAGTAAACTTGAGAGTACACCTGGAAAAATAAAAACTTTGTGAGAACAATTTTAGATCTAGCTTCGAGAAGCTTGGAGAACTTCTTGCAAGATAGAAACCAGGTAAAGACAAAGGTGGCCTTGGAAATGAAGCATGTAGAAGTTCTAAGGACAATCAAATGACTGAGGACAAAGGGAAGTAGAAAGAAATTTTGCAAGGAGACAGCCTGTGAGATAGCCTAATGCATAGAGGTATCCCTCTTTCAATGTTATTTATTTTTCTAGTAATAAATATGGTCACAAGGCAATAGAATGCAGGAATAGGAAGAACTAGTCTTCTGGTGAGAAAGATCAGTTAGGTAATGATGAATAGATTTGATGGAGGAAGAATGAATCAATCCTTTAATGGATACTGCTATACCTATAACAAATTTGGACATAGAGCAAAATAATGTAGATTGAGAAGTAATGGAGGTTAAACTAATCAGAAAAGTGTTGTCTGATATAATTGTAATAAACTAGGACATATCTCGAAGGTTTGTAGAATTTAGAAGGGAAAATAATATGCTATAGTAGAGAAGAATTACCTGGTAAAGAAGATCAACAAAGAAGAGGTTAAGCAAGAGATAACTAAGATATGGAAGAAGAAAGAAGAAGAAAAACCTGAAACTGTTGATGTGTTTGTGCCCTTATCTGGTATGGACAATTCCTTCAAGAATTAGACCTAGCATGGTCTTAGGGGGAGCATTATCATAAAATTATAAAAACCCCCTAAATAAATGGTGTGTCAGAGGATGACACAAGGATGAAATGTGAAGGATGAATAATTAGAGGTTTTCGAAAAGGATCTAGAAGAAAACATGTTGCAATGATAATTTGCAGACCGAATCAGGGTTTTCTGTGTTAGGAAGAATGTTTTTAGCAGCTTTCTGATGTCGACCACATTTAATACATTTTAGGGAAAATCAATGGTGTATAAGATAAAATTGTAAGCCTTTTTTTATCAATGGTGCATTTGAAGAGTTTGAAATGTGCCTTGAAGTGATCCTGAAGTAGTTTGAAGCAATTCTGAAGGGAATTCAAAGAAATTGTCATGGGTAATCAAGAATCATTTCTCAGTTTAGAAAAGGGAAGAAGGAAAAGGAATAATTTTTGATTAATCATTTAAGCACAATAATGGATAAAGGATCAAGTGACGACATTCCTCCAAAGCTGAAAGGAGTTGAATTGGAATAATTTTATAATAGGAAGATGAATGTAATGGAACTAGGGCTGAAGGAAAACAAATTATAAAGCATAAAAACCCTAGGTATGGATTTGTGAGGAGAATTTCCTTGGTTTGATGATAAAGAGTTTATTTTGTTCTTGTTGAGTTGTTACAAGAACAGTAGCATTGTATTGGGCAAACCCTACCTAATCATGAAGGAAGTGATCGAAGTGATTACTGGATTATGTAGTATTGGGGATCTTCCTAGAAAGAAAACTGTGAAATACAAAGATGTGGAGGAACTCACTGGCATTAATAAAGACCCTCAAGCTCTATTGATAAATACTCTTGCAGATTCTACTATAAGGTATGATGTGTACAATGTTTCTTACAAAATCTATTTTAGAAATCATGAAAGCTCGACTTCGGCTATTGCTATATACATTGCACATATGATGGTTAAGGAAAATAGGTAGTTTGATTTGTGTAGCCTATTACTTGAAAATCTATCTAAAAATGTTTGAATGTTAGTGGTTGAGGGTTATCCCTTTTGGTTTGGATCTTTGCTTGTGTGCTTGGTATTTTAATTTTTTAGGTCCCTACCGGGAAGAGAAAATGTTGTGTGGGAATCTGGTATTCCTTTTGGGAAACAAGTCTACAAATACTTGGAATCATTGGTAGATAATGTAAGTATGTACAAATCATATTTCACATCCTTAAGAACAAATATATGCTTTGGTATGTCAACACTGAGTTAGTTTGAAGTGGGTTCATCCTCTAGTAAAAGAGAACTAGAAGCTATCATTAGTGATTCCCCTCTGGAATCAAAGAAAAAAAAGGCTATAACTGAAGAAATCACTATCTTTTTAGAAGAGAAGGAAAAAGAATCTATGCCTAGATCTGAATCTCCTAATCCAAAAGACATCTAGTCTATGTTTGTTAAAGGAAAGATGAAGAATATTGGTGAGATATGAAATGCAACCTCACTAGTTGACAAACTGAAGACTGATGATGCTCTAGTAGAGTATCTACTTTGAAAAGGTATTGATGTATCAATTGCCTCTGACTCTTTACCAAAAAATTAAATTGAGATTGTTGAAGAAATAATGTTTCTTGAAGGTCCAGAAGGATTAAAGTCAGAAGCCTTGGTTGAAAAGAGATGTACTAAAGCTAAGAAAACATTATCTAAACTTATAATAGAAACAAAGGAATACATCAAGGAAATATTAGATATATACAAATTGTCTCCGATGGCCTACTGCAGTAGACAATTTTAGAAGTAGGATTGAAGCAATTGAATTTGAGGTGAACAAAATAAAAAAGAACTTTGATATCTTTGAAGACAAAGAAGGGAAACAAAGGTTAAGAGTTGGTGAATTATAAGTTGAGTTGATTGTTGTATAGATACAAAGAGATGATGTGGTGAAGACTTTCTAGCTCCTTAAGGAAATTGTTGAGGTCCGATTAGACCATCTTTCTAGAATACTTACTAATGCAAAAGATTGTGAATAGGTTGACTCACATTTTCCTCATCAGTCTTTTTCATTTTCTTTTTCTTATATCTTTTTCATTTTTTTGATTGCATGTGTGTAATGTGATCCCCCATGATTTTTTGTTTGATGTTCTCCACTTTGTGTGATTCCTATATGTGTACCTTCATTCTTCTCTATTTCATGTATCACTTTCTCCTTTTTATCTTTTGTCTTTTTCTTTTGTTTTCCTTTTCGGGATGATGCAAGGAATTGATACATTCATGTCTCTTTCATGTTGACCCAAAAGGCCTTTTTCTTTCTATTTTACCCTTTTCACTTGTCTTTTTCTTTTTTTCTTGTGTTTTCCTTTTGGGGATAACACAAGGCATCAAGACATTCATGTATCCTTCATGTTGACCCAAAATATTTTCCTTTTCTTTCACATTTTATTTTTCATGTCTTGTGTTTTCCTCTTGGGGATGACGCAAGATGTCGAGACACCATATGTCTCTTTCATGTTGACCCAAAAGGTTTTTCTTTGTTTTCACTCTCTTTGTGTCATTCTTCCAGTTCTATGTATATTTGGTGGATGATGATAGTTCCAAGCTCCTTACAAAAACATTGCAGCAATGAACATACTGACCCCAAATCCATAGATCCATTATGTGTTTGGTGTTTTCATTTTGGGGGCATCCCCTTCCTTTTCTTTTTTTTTCATTTCCTTTACATGGCGTAGCTTTACTCAGAAACATATGACTTGGCATATGGCATTTCAAGTTGGCTCTCATGTCTTCTCTATTTGCATTTTTCATTTGATACTTTAAAGTAATTTCTCATAGTATGGTGTTATCAATTCCTTTAAAGTGGGTGCATACATTGGAATTATTCTTTGCATTTTCCTTTTCTTTTTTCTTAGTGTAGTATTCTTACTTCATACGATGTATTTGTCACTTTGTGGATGACATTGGGTGTGATGTACTTCATGAGCATGATCTATCTTAGCATATTACATTCCTCTTAGTGGCCTGATGTGACAAACTACATCCCATAAGTTGTGAATTTTCTATTCTTTGATCGGTCCTCTCTTGGAGACATTAGGCACATTGTTCCCTAAGTTAAAGACCTCGCATGAACTAAGCAAGACTCCTTTGAACATTATTTGCATGTTGCATTTTCCATTTGTTATATGGCCACCTTACATAACATAGCTTGCATGCCTATGGTGCCATCACATTTGTTCATGAGCTCCAAGCATACAAAATTTTTCTTGTCTTATGAAGCTCGAAAAGCCATTTTTCTTTTGTGGCACCTTATTAAAGTTATGAAGAGGTATAACTTTGGTATGGTTGAGCAGGAAACCCATTCTAAGGCATGAATTTCCCCATAGCCACCTATGTGTGTGTGAGTGCATACTAGCCATGAGTGTATGTTTCTCACCTTCTAGGACTTCTTTCTTGGTAGACAACCATGAGTTTCATCACCTCAAAGTGAGTATGCATTTTATGGACAAACAACCTAGATCTGATCCACATTGTGCTAGACAAATGATCGAAGCTTGATTTGATTCTCTCTTTTCTTTTTCTTTCTTTTCTTTTCTCCCTTTCATATTTGGCAGTGTATGATTGGCCTTGTCACCGCTATTTACATCATTTTCATGTGTGTTCCCTTGTGTTTATGTTTGGTTTGCTATGGGATCTTGATCTTAAGGGCTTGAAACCCCTCTTTATTGTTGTTTTCTCATCTTACCAGCATGGGTGCACTCAGATCCCTCTTGATGTGTGTGTTTTGCTACTTTAGTGTGATTTTGAAGCAACTTCATCCTCTCACTAAAGTGGGGGCTAAATGTAGCGTAGAAAAATGGATCTTTGGACATTTTCATGCTCACTGGGGTCCTTCTTGTAGATGTTGGATTATTTTTTTCTTGATTTAGTGTTGCAATGTGGTTAACACATTCACATTAGGCCTTGGGTCCTTGTGAACTGATAAGAATTTTATGATGCCTTGCAAAAGTTTTGTGAAGTGTTGTAACACACCTTCACACTTTTCTAGGGACTTGTTAATATATTTCTCCTAAATAACCTCTTTTTATCATTTACCAAGCCTTATTTCAAAGTGTTGTAAAGTGTTGTAACAAAATTTCATGCTTTCTAGGATTTTCATTAATAATTGGACGTTTCTTATGCTTTAATTGGCCCCATTTTACATCTATAGGCCTTACTTAACTGTTTTTTTGAAAATAATCCAGGGGATAAACATCATTTAAAATATCTAAATTCTGAAACCCACTTTAAATGGCTTAGGTGGGACCCATTCGCCATTAGGGGTGAATGAGTCCCTTTTGGCAAAAAATAAAAAATTAATTCAAATTTTTGATGGGTTTTTAATTTTCTAAGATCTAAGGTCAGCCTGTGATGTATTTTTCTAAGAATTATTGCATAACTAAGTATAAATATAGGGTTTTTCTACTCATTTCACCCCCAATCACTCAACCAATTAATTAATCAATCAATCAGTCAAGCATTCTAGGCATTTCAAGCATTTTCAAGTCTACATCCATTGGAGCTATTACTTGCATGTTTGCAACATTCTACTTCAAGGGTTTGGTGAGTTGTAGCATTGTCTTTATTCATTCATCATTCTCTTTCCATATTTCATTTCATTTTCAAGGGTTTAATTATCAACTCGTGGTTTGACCAAGGAAAACCCCTTTTAACTAACCCTACAACAATTTTTCCCTCTTTGCATGTAATTTGTAGGTTTAGGTTGCAAATTTTTCAAAGAGAAAGATTGGAAAAGTTGTCAACAAATTATCAAAGCTATTCAAAGTTGTCAAAACACTAAGAGAATCTTGGGGAACACCTACAGGTTGAATTTGACAGTTTCTGAGCTAGATCTGAAAATTAGGAGTAGAAGTGTAGACTAAAGGATACAGATTCCACTTTTGAATTTCCAAAAATTTGAAATTGGACTGATTCACCGTGAGTGGTGAATGAGTCCCACTATAGGAGTTTGACATAGATTTTTGCAATTCTAAGTACCTAGTTGTCTAAAACCTTTTTTGACAAAGTACTCGTGAAGCAAAACTAAGTCACCCAATTTGGTGTATAAGTCCTAGTTGGCATCAACAGTGAATTCTTTAGGATTCTAGAGCTTCTTTCCATCTCTTTCCAGTCTCCAAGGGCACACTTTCAATTTCATAAGTTTTTGTTACAGTTTACTTACATTTCTAGGTCTTTTTGAATATCACATTATGTTTTCAAACATATTTCATTTGGTAGTTAATCTCTTTTATTAGTTTTCAACCCTTAGAACAATCTCCTTTGACAGATTTCAATCTCCTTTGCATTGGAATCCCAAGGGTTTGTTCTTGAGTGATCCATTAAAATTTTTGTACCTCTCTCCTTTTAGGCTCAAAACCCTAGAAGTGTAAGAGAGACACATATACAAAAATCTTTGATTCACACATAATAATGAGGACTATACAATTTAAGTGGATCCAAAATAAAAAAATTATTTAGAAAAAAAATATTGACATAAAACTCCTATTTCTAAATCTCTTAGTGATTTGATTCCATCTTTAAAATTTGAACCAATACCTCCTAGTGATAATGATTCCAACGATAGTAAATTACCTATGACTACACCCTTTAGCAATTATTGGGATTCATTATATTTTACACCTTCTTTCATTGGGGAGAATAAATCTCACCATCAATGCTTGAAGATCTAATGGTTCTTTCAGTAGCTTCAACACAATCTTGTCTATGTTCTTCTTATCAAACATCTAAAATCAACACCATAACTCCTTTTAAAAATGATAATAATCTTAATGTCACTTTTGATGATGATTGGGATTCATTATATTTTACACCCTCATTTTTTTGAGAGTACAAAATCTCACAATATAAACCTAAGGAATCTATTTTTATTTATAGAATCTTCTAAAAACTCAAATCAATAAGCATCATTACCCCATGATGGAATTTGGGGCTCTTTAGCTTTCCTCCTTTTTCTATTAGAAAAATATAATAATGATCCTCCCCCTCTTGACATCTCAAAACTTAAAAAGGGTATGCATTCTTGCAAAAGGATCAATATTTCTCATGTCAATAATTTGCTAATATTTTTTGAAAAATAATCATACTTCTCATTTAAACAATATTTTTCCTCCTTCATATGAGTTGGAAAAGCATTGTGGGGTTAGATTTAAAATTCTTTCTAAAGTTGGATATAATGAAAACATGAAACATAGAGTTAAGTATCTTGAGAAGCTTAATCCATACCTTGCTAAAAGGGGTTTTTTTTGCTAACCTTCTCATTTTTCTACATCTCATCCTCCATCAATCAATGTATTTATGGCCTCTTGTGGTGAGCAAGAAAACTTTTCTTCATAAGAGAAAATATTTTCCCCAACACTTTATCCTCCATCTGAGAAAGAGCATATATTTTTAAGCATTCTCAAATCCCATTTGATTACTCTTCCTTCTCCAACATGTAAGAAATTTTATAAACATAATCATACAAATCATTCTTTTTGTGCATATCATCGAGTTCATAGTCATTCCACCAATGAATTTCAGTCCTTGAGCAATAAAATACAACTTCTTGATTGTGGTGCTATCACTATTCCATGTGTTGATGCACCTATCCATCATAAGAAAACTCTCCCATATTATGTTTCTCCTCACTATATGGCACTTTTAGCTCCATTTTTTTGCTAATGATGGTATTTTAGCATCATAAATTATCACCCTTGACAATTTCCTGCTAGGTTTATTTCCCCCTTTTGTGTCTAGACCAAATTGTGTGTTTAATTTACTCATATTATAATAATTTTTGGAAAATTAGATGTTGAATTATGATTAAGGAATTAATATTTATTTACCAATGCTTAAGGCCCCAAAATTGGTTTGGACTAGGGTGCCCAACACCCCTATCCCACCTATTCTATCCCCAATTCAAATATGTCAGTTTCAACATTTTAAAATTTACAAATCCAAATTCATTTATCGACTATTGATAATTAATTTGTGGGAGATTAAAGAATTTCATATAAATACAATTATTTTTCACTATTTGAAATCCTAGTGAAATTAATTGAGCAATTGTAGCATCCTAAAGAAAGCAAGAGTAGAACTATAGCAACATCATTTAAGTCAAGCATCATGTTAAAATGCATCAAATTTTCTTGTGAGTTTATTTTTGTTTCATGTTTATTTTTTTTATGAGTACTAACACCTGTAGTACTTCAAATCAAGCATCCGAATTATCCTTGAAGGTGATGAGAATAATAATTTAAATCCATCAAGAAATGTAGATCTGAGTGGTGAGTTCCAAAAATTATCAATTTATCATGTGTTTATCATTTAGCCTTTTTCCAACTAAGGGTAAGCTCTCTTTTACATCATTACAACCATTGTGGAGGTGGAAATACCAAAATGAGGTTTGAATTAGGCAAGCCCATATATGGCACAACCCTTTCCCCTCTTTTTTCTTTGTAGGTTGTAGATTTAGAGAAATATTGGAGAGGATTGAAGACCTAATTGTTAATTCAAGAATTCAAGTCCTACAAGTCAACAAATTAGGGAAGTGGATTTTATTAGAAACAAATGAAGTTCCAACACTTAGTCTAGATAGGAAGATCTTACAAATAGAGGCCAGTTGAGATCTAAATTTTGATATTGAGTATCTACTTTTAAAGTCCAGGGTGCCCAATGCCCTTATCCAACCATCTCAAGCTCAAATTTATATGGCAAGTTCCTATGTGTCTACCCTTTACTCTTCTAAACTATGTTTCTTGCGTGTAGTTCTGTATTTTTGAAAAATTGCCTTAGTTAGCTATATTTTCATAGTTAACCTAGGTACATCTTTTCATTATCAAATTAAATAAATTATCCATCAATTAATCATCATACATGCACACACAAAAGTACTAAAACCCTAATCCATCATTCTTTCTCTTTCATTGAGGTTAGTAGCCAAGTGGGTCTTTGAGATAAATTTTAGTTCTTTCCCTTATGATATTGGAAGAAGTGTGACTTACAGCCTACATCCCTTTTTCCAACATCACATTTTGTTGAACCCTAAAATTTGTACACTTTAAAACCTTTTCCAATCTGAAACAAAGGAAAATAGGGGTGAACCAAATGGGGAAAATGGGGTTTGATTGACCTATCTTCCTTCATTAATTAGGAAATGAGATCCCCACCAATAATTGACTAGAAATCCTTAGGTGAATCAACTCAAGGTGAGAATATTCGGGTTTCCTTATGCTTGGAGGATGGCAGTAAAGTTCAAATAACACTTTTGGGAGAAAAAAGAAAAATAGAAAATCAACATAATTGTTCCAATTCAAACTTTCAACAACAAAATAAAGTAGTATATCTGACAAGGTCTGAGTGATGTGTACCTGTCACCAAAAGTCACTTTTAGGAGGTAAACTAGGACTAATTCACCTATTGGTGAATGTGTCCTTTGTCAAGGATTTTAACAATATTTTGGGAGCCTCTAATACTGATTTGTAGCTTTTGATTTGTCTAGGTTTTAGTGCTAGAAAGTCAAAAATCAGATTTTTAGGTGAGATTTCATGATTTGACAACAACGTTGGCAACTTTGACAACTTTTCCAATCTTTCTCTTCAAAATATCTTCAATCCTTCTTCAACCTAAATTTTTAACACAAGAACAAGAGGGAAAAATTGTTTGTTTCTGGTGAATGGGGGTTTTCCTTGGTCAAACCCCATTTGGGTAATTAAACCTTGAATTGAGATAATGAAATGTGAAGGAACACTAAATGAACAATGCTATGTTACCACTCACCAAACCCTTAAATAAGCCTTGGAATGGATATCTAGGAAGGTCTAAAACATGCATGGAATGGGTTCAATGGATGTATATCTTGATGCTTGAATTGATGTTTTGAATGCTTGACTTGAACTTTGAAACCTACATCACAATGTTAGCTCCAAAAACATGCATGATGCAAGAAGACTTTGACATGATGTTTAGATCTTGAATGCTTCAATAAATCTCCGATATATCTATAGTTGAATGCTCTTGATCATCAACTTTTCTATAGGAATTTTTGCATAGAAAACTCTAGCCTCTTAGGATTTGAAATGATGAAATAACCTTATATTTTTAGGTATGTATCTTTAATTTCCCAAAATTCAAATATTACAAGACGACATCAAAATTTAAATTTAGAGATGTTAAAATACTGCCAAAAACATATTTTAAATTTAGGTTCAAAGTCTTAGGGAGGACCCATTTTCCCATGTGTGAATGGGTTCTAGGTGTCTATTCTTGGAACAAACATTGCTCAAGGTAAAGTATTATGTGTTGGAAATAATTATCATCAGGTTTACCCTTCAAAAGATGTAATTTATTAGGATTTTAGATGTAAAATAGGGTTTATTAAGGACAAATTAAGTCAAAATTAATTAGGAGGGCCCAAAAAAGTACAAAATTTAAAGGGATACATTTTTGTACACTACATTCAGCCCCCACTTTAGTGAGAGGATGAACTTGCATCAAACTCACACTAAAGTAGAAAATCAAGAGATTTTTAATTTTACAACTATTGGAAAGATAAGATGACAAAGGCCAAGGATGATGATCAAGCCCCCAAGATCTAAATCTCATGGAAAAACTAAAAAAGGCACAAGGAGACACAAGCATATGTTAAACATATATATAAAATAATGACAAGATACTTAATCATACAATGCCAAAGACTAAAAGAAAGAAAAAAGAGGAAAAAAGGCTGGATCAAGCCTTGACTATTTGTCCAACTCCATGTGGATCAAGCCCTAGATATTTTTCCAAAAAACATTTACAAGTGAAATCCACTATCCACTATGCAAACAAAATATGCTCACATGGGCTAGTGAAATCTATTGTCGACTAGGTGAGCCCCCAAAAGTGGCCAATGAGAGAATCTTATTAGGCTTCCATAACCATGTACCAAATTTTTACCTCTAATAAATTTGATAAGGCACAACACAATATGAATTTTAAGCTTCATAAGGTTAGCAAGCTACATTATGCTAAAAACTTATGAAAAAAAATCGCTCCATTGGCAAGAAAGGTGTGTTATGCTTGGTGGCCATGGAAAAGGGTTCGAGCTTCATAAGGTTAGCAAGCTAAATTATGTTAAACACTCATAAAAAAAATGTAAATAAGATAAGCCATGTTCAAATGGGTTTTTCTTAGTTCGTGTAAGGTCTCTTATTAGGTCACATCATGCCTAATGTCTCCAAGAGAGGACAAGTCTAGGATAAAAGATTCACACCTTAGGGAATGCAATGCGTAGCATCACCACTAAGAGGAATGGTGTATGCCAAGAAAGGTCACACTCTTGGAGGACATCAAACGCAATGAAACCACCAAGAAGAGGACACATCACATGAAGTAAGAAGACCCCACTTTGAAACATAAGATATAGTAAAAAATTTCAAAATGATAATGCCAATGTATTCCCCCACTTTAAAGAAATTGCTAAACACCATGTTGTGAGAAATTACTTTAAAGTAGCCAATGATAAATGCTAAACAATAAAGAAGACATGAGAGCTTATTTCGAAAGCTCTATGTCAAGCATATGTTTCCAAATGAAGCTATAAGATGAAAAAGGGGTTTCCCCCAAATAAAATACCAAAATAATGCATAAGGGATTCATATATTTAGGGTTAGCATATATCTTTGCAACAATGATATTGAACCACAAATTTTTTTAGGGGCTTTTCTCTTACACTTCTAGGGGTTTTCACCTAAAAGGAGAGAGGTATCCCACAAAAACTTTGGGGTTCACTCAAGACTAATGCTACTATGATTGAAATATGTCTAAATGGAATGCCCTAAATGCAAAGAACTGAAAAAGGAAATGAATTATTAATGCAAAACTAATGAAATGCAAGTTGTTTGCAAACACATTGTGATATGCAAAATGACCTAAGAATGTAAACAAACTATAAAAAAAATGAATAAAACTAAAGAGTTGCACTTGGAAACTGGAATGTGATGTAGAGAGGCTCTCAAATCTTGCAAAATTTGTTGTTGAAGCCAACTGGGACACTTATGCCAAGTTGGATGGCTAAGTCATGTTTTGAGGAGATTCTACCAGAACAGGTTTTAGTGAAAAGGGTATCCAAAAATACATAAATCACTTAAATTTAGGCCTGGTAGTGGGACTAATTCACCACTAATGGTGACTTAGTCCACCTTTAGCTTTTTACAATTTTGGGACAGGAATCTGTAGCTCTCGGTCTGCACTTCTCTTCTTAATAGGTGTCTGGATATGAATCTACAAAAATGGGCTGCAAATGATCTCCAAGCTTCACTTAAGGCTTTGTTGACTTGAATGAATTTGATGGAATGATGACACCTTTTAACACCTTCTCTTTGACAAATCTACATACAAGATCTTCAAAAAACACATGGAAAAAGGGGAAAAAGGGTTAAGGGTTAGTGAATAGGGGTTTGCCTTGGTCAAACCCCAATTTGGTAATAAAACATTTGAAAATGAAATGAAATGAAAGAGAGAATGATGAATGAACAACATGCAATGCTACAACTCACCAAACCCTTGATGTGGAAATTTGAAGATATGCAAGTAAATACTCCAATGTATGCTTCATAGTGCCTAGAATGCTTGAGAATGATTAATAAGTGAACACTAATGTATGAATGAAGGTATTAGATGAATGGGGGGGGGAAATGAGAGGAAATTTTTTTATTTATACTTGATTTTACAAAATTTCTTAAAATAACACATCACAGGCCAACCTCAAGGTTAAGAGAACAACATCCCACCAAAAATTTAAAATAATTTTGATTTTTATGCCCAGTGGGACTAAGTTGCCCTAGGTGGCGACTTGGTCCCACCAAGGAAATTTTATTGGGTGTCAAGAATTAAAGTTTATTTAATGATGTTTAATAGGATTATTCTCCAAAACACACTTAAGTAGGGACAAAAAGTGCATTAAGGGGTCATTTAAACATAAGAAAGGTTCAAATTAGTGATGACAAGCCTAGAAAAGTGTGAAAGTTTGTTACAACTCTTTGCAACACTTTGAAATAAGACTTGGTAAGTGATAAAAAGATGTTATTTAGGTGAATTATAATAAAAGGGTCCTAGAAAATTTTGAAAGTGGGTTATAACAATTCACAACACTTTTACAAGACATCATAGAATTCTTATTGATTCACAAGGGTCGAAGACCTAATGTGAATGTGTTGACCACATTACAACATTAAATCTAGGAAAAACTAGGCCAACATCCATAAGAGAGACTCAAATGAGTGTAAAAATGTCTAATTATACATTTTTTGGCAACACATTTAGCCCCCACTTTAGTGAGAGGATGAATTTTCTTCAAACTCACACTAAAGTAGTCAAACATGCATATCAAGACAGATCCAAATGAACTCATACTAGCAAGATGAGATAAAAAAAATCAAGAGCAATGATCAAGCCTCTAGGATCAAGATCCCATGGTAAACCAAACATTAGTACAAAGGAACACACATGAAAATTATGAAAAAGAATGAAACAAAGAGAAGGAGAAGGAAAAGAGAGTCAGATCAAGCTTCGACCATTTTTCCATCCCATTGTGGATCGGATCTAGGTTGTTTTTCTAGAAGAAGAAATGTATACTCACTCTGAGGCAATGGAACTCATGGTTGTCCGCCAGGTGAGAAGGCCCAAAAGGTGAGAAACATACACTCATGGTTGGTATGTACTCACACACACAGGTGGCTATGGGGAAAGTCATGCCTTGGAATGGGCTTCCTGTTCAACCATACCAAAGTTATACCTCCAGATAACTTTAATAAGGTGCCACAAAAGAAAATGACATTTTTTAGGTTCACGAGACAAGCAAAACTTTGTATGCTTGGAGCTCATGAACAAATGCAATGGAACCACAGGCATGTTGGCTGTGTTATGCAAGGTGGCCATATAAAAAATACAAAATGCAACATGAAAAAGGATGTTAAAAGGATTATTTCTTAGTTCATGTGAGGTCTTAGCTTAGGGAAAATTGTGTCTAATCTCTCCAAGAGAGGAATAATCAAAGAATAGAAAATTTGCAACTTAGGGAATGCAATGTGTCGCATCAAGCCACTATGAGGAATGTAATATGCTAATATAGATCATGCTCATGAAGGACACCACACCCAATGTCATCCACAAAGTGACAAAATGCATTGTATGAAGTAACAAGGATGCACTAAGAACCAAGAAAAAGGAAAATGCAAGAAAATAATGCCAATGTATGCCCCCACTTTAAAGGAATTTCTACACACCATACTGTGAGCAATTACTTTAAAGTAGTAGATGAAAATTGCAAACAAGAAAGAAGACATGGGAGCCAACTTGGAAAGCCCTTATGCCAAGTTGTATGTTTCCAAGTAAGGCTACGTCATGTGAGAGAAAAAGGAAAAGAGAAAAGGAAGGGTTTTCCCCCAAAATAAAAACACCAAACACATAAGGGATCTATGGATTTGGGGTCAGTATGTTCTTTGTTGCAATGTTTTGTTAGAGAGCTTGGAACTGTCATCATTCCCCAAATACATGGAACTAGTAGAATGACATAAAGTGAGCAAAAATAAAGAAAAATAAATATCCTTTTAGGTCAAAATGGAAGAGACATAGGGTGTATCAACACTTTGTGTCATCCCCAAAAAGAAAACACAAGAAAAGACAAAAGAAAAGGGCCTTTTGGGTCAACATGAAAGAGACATGAATTGTCTCAATGCCTTGTGTCATCCCCAAAAGGAAAACACAAGAAAGAAAAAAGAAAAGGTGAAAGTGATGTATGACATAGAGAAGAATGAAGGTACAAATAGAGGAATGGCATAAAGAGAGAGAACATCAAATAGAACATCATGGAGAAACACATTATGCACATGAAACACACAAAATAAAAAATAAAAGTAGCATGTAAAAGACTAGTAAGGAAAATGCGAGTTAGCCATTAAGCAAGTCATCCAACTCCTAGTCATGTTCATGATATGTTGAGGGTGAGAAACTAGCCAAAGGGACAATAGAAAGTTCCAAACTATGGGAAGCACTAGGTTCTACACTCTTTGTAGGAGATTTGTTATTTAAGCTCATGGAAGAGGAAAATAAAGTATTCAGATCATTATGCACCTCTTTGTCTATTTTAGTGATCTCATCATTGTTAGCTAGATTAATCACAACGGGAGGATGAATGATAATGTCCAATGAAGGGTGTACCTATTGTTGGGGTTGTTGTATTGTATTGTCTTGTTGTGATTGGGGAGGAGGGTCATCATGCATTGCTTCTATCAAGTGTGGATTTTGATTTTCTTTGTTTTCTTCTACTTGTAATTTGTGAGCAATGGAATGATGTCTACACCTACACTACCTAGGTCCTTTGTTTCTTTTGGTTTTATTATTGATTTTTGTTTATGAAAGAGCAGGTTGGTCAACCATAGGTTGTTTTTCTTCCCTAGGGGGAGGAATGGAAGCAACCATGGAAGGTTTGTCAGCCACTTTCTCCCTTTCTTTGTAAACTTTTTTTATGTGAGGAGGTATGATGGAGTTGTTATCAGTGTCTTGTGGTCTCTTAGATGATGTTGGGGAGGTTTCAACTGTTGGTTGAGCTTGGTTGGTTGGTTCTTGTTTGGGTTGAAGTATTGTTTCATTTAGGATAGGAGTGTTGGAAGTGGACAGGGACATGTTGTGGAGAGACAAGTCTACTATTTTCTTTGCTTTAAATTTTTGGTAAGAAATGAAAAAGAAGTCTCTACGAGGTGTTATAGGTTCCACGGGCTCTGGCCAAGATGCTTCCAACAAAAAATTTCCTTTAGAAGACAAAGGGTTAAAGTTGCTATGGTGAACAGTGAATATTTTATTGTAAAAGGGAAACTTTAAACATTTGTGTATGAACAAAGGGAAAGCTTTCATTAAGAAAAGCCTTGGATGACCTAGCCACAAATGAAATTGATCTGATTACAAGATGATTGAGAATGTGGCATCCAATGTTTTTTTCCCTATTTTTAATGGAAGTACGATCGATCCTATCCTAGGCCAAGCAAAACCATTATGTGTTTTGATCCATGCTTTTGGTTTATCATAATCATCTTGGTAAAGATCATGTAATAGAAAAAATTCCTCAGTGATCATGTTCTCTCCATAGGCGGGATCTATGAGTATCCCATTAGTGGGCTTATCATAAATATGACTGGCTATGTTAAGAGGACCATCATGGAGATTTGTAAGTATGTCCTTAGAGGAGAAAGTAATATCAAGAGATTTTGTAGGTTGGCCCTTACGAGGGATAACATCTACCGCACCTACCATTTCATCCATAGGATTAATAGTGGTAATAAGTGAAATGGTATTAGGATGATCAACATCTAAATGAACATTCATCACATCATTCTTTGGAGTTTCACTAGCTTTGACAAATGAAACATTAGTTTGGGCATTGGATTAGTGAAAATTTGCAAATTTTTATTTGGAGGGGCAACAAACTTATTGCCTTGATCATTAACACCTGCAATGGATAGACGGCTAGAATCAATGACATATTGCATAAGATGTTTAAGATTCTTACAATTTTTCATTTCATGTCAATTTTGTCTATGATAATGGCAATAAGCATTGGATTTAAAGTTTGGAGGTGAAGCTTTAGTAAGATTGGGTGCTTTAATGGTAGGTAAGGTAATCATTTGTTGTTGTAAGATTTGGGACATTGTGTTATGAAGGGTGTCTGGTAAAGGTGTGAATTGTATTTTCGGATGTCCATAACTATAAGGTATCATGGTTTTAACATCCACTTCTTGGTTGTTAATGGGGTTTGAACTATAATAACCCTTTGTTTTTCTTTTTGAATGGTTGAGAATTGTTTGGATTAGCATGTTCAGATTTGTCAACTTGGCTAGAAGTGGACTTTGCATCGCGACTACTAATCAAATTGTGATCATTGGAAAGGGTGGTACACAAGTGCATGAAGGAGGGAAATTTAATCATGGTGAGTTTGTCTTGAAGTTTGGTTTACAAGTTTTGTATAAACATCTTTTGAAGGTATTGGTTAGGAATTTTGACATCGATTTGAGAATAAAGCAATTGATAGCATGAGATAAAATCAGTTATCTTTTCTTCATGTTGTTTGCATCTCATCAAATCAGCCAAGGTATTCTTTGGAGTCATATGCACTTGGAAATTATTTATAAATGCATCAACTAGTTCATTGAATGAAAAAATTGAATTATTCAGTAAATATGAGAACCATTCCAAGGTAGTGTCTTTTAAGGTTTGAGGAAACAATTTTGCTAGTAGTTTATCATCAAGGAAAAAGTCACTACATAAGGCAGTGTAAGCATTAACATGGTTAGAAGGATCTCCCTTCCCTCCATATTTATCAGATCTAGGCTTCTCTAATCCTTGTGGCATAAGGGTTGGCAATATTTAGATAGATAGTGGGCTGCTTTGAACATAATAGGTGGGTGGTCCATTCTGATTTTGGTTTATGGTGGATATTTGTTTTTTAATGGAGGAGATGGTTTGGAAAATTTGGGTTATGAGAGGGTCATTGTAAGTGGTATGATGTGGAAGGGAAAGTGGCGATGGAGTATATGTAGTGGTAGGACAAATAAAGGGAATGCTTATAAATGGTAGGGTAGAAGAGGATAGAACATGCAATGCCACATAGGAATTAGGAATGCTAATAGGAATAGTCAAGGAAGGAATCGCATTACTAACTTGTTGCAATGTTTTTTGTGACTTGAGGAGTGGTATAGGTAGGTGTGAATGCTACCATGGAAGGAAGAGGGGTTTGAGGTCCTCCTTGGCTAACCACAATGTTTTCTGGTTGAGATGTATGAGAGGTGGAAGGAACATGTTTTTTGTATATCTCAACTATCAGTTTCATAATGTCTAGGCCTTCTTCACTTTCAAGCATGTGATGGATGTTTTCTATGGTAGGAATTGCAGTGGTTGAAATGTTTTAAAGACACACTTGACGCTGAATATATGTTAAGTCCTCATGAATGTTAATGATTTTTTCTTGTGGGATGTGATTGTTCTATGTGTCAACTTGCATGTTATTGGAAGGCAAAGAGTTGCTAAACGTACTATCCATGCCTAGTGTACTAGTTGCAATACTAGGAGTGGAAGCTTTGGATAACCCAAGGTCCACAATGGGTATTTTATCATGGGATAACATGAATCTCAAACTTCTTCTTTAACTAAGGTATTATCAATAGGACACCAAACACTCATGCAAAGGTTTCTAAATGTGGGTGAATGCAAGTGCAATGTAAACTAAGAGCAATAAAATATTGATAACTAAAATTCTAGAAGGAAACATAGAAATGCAATAATAGAAAATAGAAATGCAAAAAATGATCCAAAAATGATAGAAATTATAGTGTAGAATGTTCAAGTGGACTAAGTTGCCTAGTGTGGCGAATTAGTCCTAGTAGTCACATTTTTAAGAATTTTCAAAAAAAAAAATTGGATTTTATGCTTTTTAGGTTTTTCAGATGTAGATATATTATGAAAATGTAGATTTTTTTTTGAATTTTTAATGAAATGCAATGCAAAAATGTAAGCTATATGAGCTTTTGACTAATGCAAATTTTAAAACCCTAGGATGCAATTTAAACAATGCAAAACCTAATGCAATGTTCATGCAAGTTATTATTAGGATGTAAATGCACTCAAAATAAAAAATAAGATGTTCGAAAGTTGGGTTCACTAAAATAAACCACAAATTTTTGTAGGGGCTTCTCTCTTACACTTCTAGGTTTTTTCACCTAAAAGGACAATGGTATCTCACAAAAAATTGAGGGTTCACTCAATACTAATGCTAATATGATTGAAATATGTCTAAATGAAATTCCCTAAAACTAAAAAAGGAAATGAATTATTAATGCAAAACTAATGAAATCCAAGTTGCTTGAAAACACATTGTGATATGTAAAATGACCTAAGAATGCAAACAAACTATAATAGAAATGAATAAAATTGAAGAGGTGCACCTGGAAACTAGAATGTGATGTAGAGAGGTTCTGGAATCCTGCATAATTTACTGTTGAAGCCAAATAGGACACTTATGCCAAGCTAGGCAAGTTAGTCCTATTTTGGGGAGATTCTGCTAGAACAGGTTTTAGTGAAAATGGTATCCAGAAATACATAAATCACTTTTCAGGCCTAGAAATGGGCCTAATTTGCCACTAATGGTAACTTATTCCACCTTCAGCTTTTAGGAACTTTGGGACATGAATATGTAGCTCTTGGTCTACACTTCTCTTCTTGATAGGTGTCCAGATATGAATCTATAGAAATTGGGCTGAAAAGGATCTCCAAGCTTCACTTAGGGCTTTTTTGACTTGAATGACTTTGATGGAATGATGATACCTTTTAACACCTTTCTCTTTGACAAATATACATACAAGACTTGCAAAAAACACATGTAAAGAGGGGGAAAAGGGTTAAGAGTTAGTGAATAGGGGTTTGCCTTAGTCAAACCCCAATTTGGTAATCAAACCCTTGAAAATGAAATGAAATAAAGAGAGAATGATGAATGAACAACATGCAATGCTACAACTCACCAAACCCTTGATGTAGAAATTTAAAGATATATGCAAGTAAATACTCCAATGTATGCTTCATAGTGCCTAGAATGCTTGAGAATGATTAATAAGTGAATGCTAATGTATGAATGATTGTATTAGATGAATGGGGGGGAAATGAGAGAAAAACCCTTTATTTATACTTGATTTTACAAATTTTCCGAAAAATAACACATCACAGGCCGACCTCAAGGCTAAGAGAATAACATCCTAGAAATTTAAAATAATTTTGATTTTTATGCCCTGTGGGATAAGTCGCCCCAAGTGATAACTTGGTCCCACTAGGGAAATTTTTTTGGGTGTCAGGAATTAAAGTGTATTTGATGATGTTTAATTGTATTATTCTCCAAAACAGACTTAAGTAGGGCCAAAAAGTGCATTAAGGGGTAATTTAAACATAAGAAAGGGTCAAATTAGTTATGAAAAGCCTAGAAAAGCATGAAAGTTTGTTACAATTCTTTACAACACTTTGAAATAAGACTTGGTAAGTGATAAAAAGAGGTTATTTAGGTGAATTATAATAAAAATATCCTAGAAAAGTGTGAAATTGGATTACAACACTTCACAAAAATTTTACAAGACATCATAGAATTCTTATTGATTCATAAGGGTCTAATACCTAATGTGAATGTGTTGACCACATTCCAAAATTAAATCTATGCATAACTAGGAAAACATCCATAAGAGAGACTCAAATGAGTTCAAAAATTTCCAAGTATACATTTTTTTGTGACATAGATATTATAGAGCTCAAAAACATCATCATCCACCAAATACTCATAGAACTGGAAGAATGATACCTAGAGAACAAAAATGATCAAAAGATTTTGGGTCAAGATAGAAGAGACCTAAATGTCTCAACACCTTGTGTCATCCTGAAAAGGAAAACACAAGACAAAATAAAAGATAAAGGTTTATGATATATAGAAGAATGCATGTACAAATAGAGGAATGAACATAAGAACATTCCAAACAAAACAACACAGGGGATCACATTACGCACATAATAATCATACAAAGAACATGAAAAGAAAACAAAGAAAAAGACTAGTATGACACATGTGAGTCAACCTATAGCAACTCATCTTAATCCCAACTTTGTTCAGTATATGCGGAAGGAAGATAACTAGCCAAAGGACAACATCAAGTGTTGTACTAGGAATATCACCAAGTTCAACATGTGGTGAGTAACTCGTTTTACGAGGACCATCATGGTTGTTATCATTTAATCTCATGGAAGAGGAAAACAATAAATTTAACTCAATATGCATTTCCTCATCAATTTTAGGAATTTTATTATCATCATCCAATTTAATCAAAATAGGAGGTCTCATGATAATGTCTATAGAAGTTTCTTATTATTTTTGTTGTGGTGAAGGCGCAAAATCATTATGCATTTCTTGAGTTGTTGATTCAAATTTTATTTGTAATAGACAAGCAATAGCAAGATATCTATGCCTACACTCTCTAGCATTTTAGTTTCTTTTTTTTTAGTTTTCAAGTTGTGATTGTGTAGGAGTGGGTTTCTCAACCATAGGTTTCCTTTCTTCCCTCAAGGGAGGAACAAAAGGAACCATGGGAGGTTTTTTAACCACTTTCTTTTTAACTTTATAAGCTTGTTTGATTTTAGGAGGCACAATGGGATGTATTTGGTTATCTTTTGGTCTCTTGAAGGAAATGGTTAAAGTATTTTTCATGGATTGGTCTTGGTTAATTAGAAAGGGATTTTGGTTCAATCATGGTCTCATCAAGTATAGGAGGCTCAATCATGGGTTGAGGAATATTACTAGGGGATAATTTTTTTATGCTCTTTTCCTTAAATATTTGATAAAATTTGAAAAAGAAGTCCTCATGAGGCCTAATAGGTTCCATAAGTTAAGGCCAAAATAAATCCAATGAGAAATTCCCACAAGAAGATGCATGATTAAAGCCACTATGGTGCATAGTATAGATCTCATTTCCAAATGGAAAATTTAAGCATTTATTCACAATCAATAGGATAACATTCATGGAGCGAAGCCATGGGTAGCCTAACCTAACATGAAATTGTTCTAATAATGGGATGATGGAGAATGAGACAATTTTTTTGTTCCAACTTCTAAAGGAATAGTTATTGAACCTATCGTAGGGAAAGAAAAACCATTATGTGTTTTGATCCATAATTTTGGTTGTTCAAAATTATCTTGATAAAGCTCATGCACAAACAAGAATTATTCAGTTATCACATTCTCTACATGGATGGGATCAATTAATATCGCATTAGTAGGCTTGTCATTGGTTCTTCCAGCTATGTAAAGAGGACCATCGGGTGCATGTTTGATTATGTCATGTTGTGAGAAAGAAATGTCAAGGGGATTTTTGGTTAGGTCCTTATGAGGTTGAACTTCAATGATTCTAACCAAAGAGTCCATAGGATGTTCCTCATTATCTCATGTTATCATCATTTGTATCAACATTCACAACATCATTCTTCATTTTACCAACTTTCACAAAGGAGATGCTATGATTTGGCATAGGATTGGTAAAAAAATTCAAGTTTTGGTTAGGAGGGACAAAAAAATTATTACCTCGATCATTAACACCACCAATTTGAATATTATTATAATTAATGGGGTCTTGCACAATATGTTTAAATTGCTTACAATGTTCTATATCATGTCCATTTTTTTGGTGATATGGAAAAAGGAATTTTGTCTATAGTTTGGAGGTAAAAGATTAGTAGGATTAGGAGCTCTAATAGGAGGTAAGGAAATTAAGTTCTTGTCCAAGATCTGCAACATGATGTTATGAAGGGTATCAGGTAGAGGGGTAAATTGTCTATTCCTCTCCCCAAATGTATATGGATTTGGTGCAGGAGCATCAATCTATTTTCATCTGAATTTGATCAAGTTTGTGTGATGATAGGTTGAAATAGGAGGTCGAGGTCTTGAGGTGTGTCAATAAGGTCTAAATTGACCATTATAATTTTTTAGGAGTCCAATTTTCCCAAAAGATGCAATGTTGTTAAAATGATGCTCAAAATGCAAGAATGTGTAGATAAGGGTTTTTGAAGGGTTTTAGTGTGTTAGGTATTAGGTTTTGATAAATAAGGTATTTTTGGACTATTTAATGTGGTATTGAGTCTTTGTGATGGTCATTAGGAGGTTTTGAGGGTTAAATTGCAAAATTGACAAAATTGTCAAAAGTTGTCAATACAAAAAATGTAAAAGTTGCTAATTTGCACTCATGAGAATTCCTATGGTAATTGGAACCTAAAAGGAAGTTTGAGCCATTGGGATGGTTTGGATTATGTTTAAAAAGGCTGAAGAACATTGAGGAAAGAGGGTAGAAACTTTGTTTTAATGATTCATCAATAAAAATCTCCCAATTTGTTAGTAATTCTATATTTTGCATATAATCTTTGAAATTGCAGACTTGGTACGTGACTTTATGATATCATATTGAACCAATTAATTATAGAAATCATTTTAGACTGGTATTAGTTCCCAGTTGAGTCTATATTGGTGGTTTTTCATTAAATTTGGGGAGATATTTTGCTCAGTTTTTGTAACCAAGTCTGTAGGGCTTGATTTAGCGGTTTTGAGGCTTTAATCATGGAATAAAGCCCATTCCACCTTTTGTACTCCATTTTAATAAGTGGAATTGGAATATTATGTTATATTTAGGATGGTAGGATATGATTTTTGATTTGTGTGAAAGGTTTTGAGAATTTTTACTGACTTTCTTGAGAAAAATAGTGAATTTGGGTATGAAAATGATGGAAATATGAGTGAGTTTGATAAAATAATGTGAGTAGAGGTCATAAGAAGGATTTTTGAATGTGGTAAGACATTTTAATGAGTTTTGGAGGTGGTGGAAATATTTTATGAGGTTGTACACACTAAGAACCAATAAACCCTACCCTTAATGAGTGGAAAATGAGGGTTTTCTAGAATAGTGACTGGATGAGAGTTGGTGACTCTAAAACTTGTTGAAAAGGGATTTTTGTTACCTATTGTTAAGGTCTAAGAGGTTATTCAAGGATGGTTTTGAGATTCAAGAACACTTCCTTTGGAAAAGAGACCTAATTGGTCTACTAGGTCAGCGTAGTTTCATGAATTTGAATGAGTTGTTAAAAGGGAACCTATGGTGGTTTTGAAATATGTTTAAATTTTCCTTGAAGGGTATTTTAAAGTGACAAGAATTTGAGTATTGCAAGTTTCTTTGTGAAGGAAAGTTGAGAAAATTGGGTTTGTAGACCTACTAGTGGAAGGACAGAGTCAATTTGGTTAAGTGTTTTGTAAAGATTTTGGGGAACTTGTTGTTGATAGAAATAGCTTGAATTGTGTTGCTTTAGGTGGAATCCATCAAGCTCTACATTAGTTGGTATTAAAGCACAAGGAATAGGTATTTTGAAGGTTAAAGGTTGTTGATTTAAGAGAGGAAAGTAGGAATTTGAATAGTGAAAGTATCAATATGCCTCCAAAAGGAGATAATGTGGTAAGAAAGATGCGAGAGATGTAAGAGAAAACTGAAAGGGAGATCAAAAAGTTGCAAGAACTGTAAAAGAGATTTCTAGCAAGGTTGGAGAATGTTGAGACAAGACAAAAGAGAGGAATGATTGTGAGTGAAAAAAGTGAGCCCGAAGATGAAGAGGATGAAGAATATGAAGATGTAGATGAAGAGTTGGATCCAGAAGACCAAAGAATGGCCAAGCTATTGAAGGAAGTAAAAGGAAACAAGCATAAGGTAAAAGTTGATTTTCCAATGTATGATGGTACTTTAGATGAAGAAGCATTGTTAGATTGGATTGATTCTTTAGACAAATTCTTTGAATGTGAGGATGTATTTGATGAGGAAAAAGTGAGGATAGCCAAGACTAAATTGAAGGGGCATGGATTAGTTTGGTGGGATTATGAACAAGTAGAGATGAGAAGAAGAGGTAAGTGTAAAATTGTTTCATGGGATAGGATGGTAGCTAAGTTAAAGGGTAAATTTTTGCCAAATGATTATGCTATCCAAATGTAAAAAAAAATTCAAGATTTAAAGCAAAGAGAAATGGATGTGAAAACCTATACTAATGATTTTTATAAACTGAGCATAAGGGCATGACATATGGTTTATGATGTTGCGAAAGTGGCCAAGTATCTTAGTGGATTAAGGTTTAACATCCAGGATGAAATAAGTTTTCATAATCCTAAGACAATTGAATAATGTTAGCAGATGACTATAAGGGAAAAATAAAAGGTGAAAATAATACAAGAAAAGACAACAAGATGTAGAGGCAGCACTTCAAGGGGTAGAGGTACATTTTCTTCTTCAAGACAAACCAATGTGATGGGGAGCCCTATACCTCAAGAGCACTCTTTCTCTTCCCAAGACCTATTCTTTGGTCTTCTTAGGGAATTCCACTCTACCCTACTCAGGGATTTATCCTAAACCCCTAACACCTTGTAGGTCTCTCCCCCAATTTCAAAATCTTCACCAACACTCTCAATTCGCCACAAGGCTTCCCTGAGCTCCACACTGACCCAAGTGCATCCTAACCACTCTAGGGCTAGGGTAAGGTGGTATTATTTTTATTTAGGTGTTTTGACTCCTCACTGATCCATTTCATTAGATACTTTCACCTTTTTCCCTTAGCTTTCAAGAATTTCTAGTTTCTAGGCCTTGTAGATTTTTTGCCCCTTTTTGGCCTCCTAGAACCCAATTTCTTGGCTTCTCTCAAAAACGGCCTTAACAACCCCAAAATATTTTTGGATATTACTTCTATTAGTACCCTAGGATTAAATATTTACCAGGTGTAAGGTTCTGCAAGTGTTCGTATATAGGATTGTTCTCATACCCCCTAATTTTAAGGGTTTCTAGGGTTTTGGCTCCTTTTTCCAACTTTGAGGGCTTCAAAGACCTCCTCAACTCCCCTCCTTGCACAAAAATTTCTGGAATATATGTTCCCACACTCTCCTTCTCTTGATTGGCACAAACCAATCCATTTATCAGTTTTCTTTACTACTGTCCTCTCCAAGCTACTAGCCAGAATGCACTTGCACTCGCCTAGTGCTTGTTGAATTCAACTCTTCCCCTGCAAACCAACACTCCACACATACTATTTACACTGTAAAAATAGTATCCTACTTGATTCCAAGTGGCCATGGTATCCTTTCCATGGGAATTCAAGTGGGGATCATGATTTCCAAAAATTGGCCTAAACCGGCTGTATGGCCAAAACTACAAAAACTTGCAAAATAGAAAAAAATTGAACTAAATGGCTAATCTAATGCCTCAAACAGTAAATAAGTGACACAAAGGAAATCCTCAAACCATCAGACAAGATCTTTCAATCCATAATTGATTGGATGAAGGCTCAAATGCAAATATTCACTCAAAAGTTGTTGAATTCCAATCACACAATATGCTCTCCAAGTCTCAATTCGTGAAAATGAAATTCCAACCTAGGTATTAGGGTTTGGATGACCTTATATAACTTTCTCCCACGTGCTAGGACCCTTAGGTTAGGATTATAACACCATTAATGCCTTTTTTGAACTTTTAGGCCAAATTCCTAAGACAACATTGACTAGTTTTTCCTAAACTCTACACTAAGACTTTTCCAAACCTCAAAGCTCTAAACCAACCTAAGTTTTACATAATACACACATCAAAAACACACTTGGGACTTTATAACATATTCCTTATTCCCTTGGTGGTTGGCTAGAACCACCTACAAGCCAAAAATCACGAAGATCTTCCAAAAGACCTTAAGGTGCTCCTGCACCATTCTCCCCCTGCAACAAATAAGTTAAGGAACCTGTGGTGTCAAGAGATCCTCACTAATTCCATGCTTCTTAAAGTCACCTTCTGCTAACCAAGTATACTCTAACTCTGGTTGATGTTTCCACTTCACTAGGCGCTCCTTGTATGTTTTGTGCCTAGTCTTCTTCTACCTTGAGTCTAAAATCCTATCCACTTGTGGTTTGATCTATTCAGGCACCTTGAGTGCTTCCACATCCTTTTTGATCTCAGCATTGTACTATTCTTCATCTATTTCTGGTCCTTTATACTTCACCAAGTCTTTCACATTGAAGATAGGAGAAATAGCCATCTCCTTGGGTAACTCCACCTTGTAAGCATTTGATCCATACTTAGCCAACACTTTACATGGCCCTATCCTCTTCATTTGCAGCTTGCTTGGTATGCCTTTCTATAACCTTTCCTTGTTCAAGTATACCATCACCAAATCACCTATCTCAAATTGTAATTCTCTTCTCCCTTCATCTCTCTTAGCCTTCAACTTTTGATTAGCCTCTATCAATGTCTTCTTGACCTGCTCATGAACCTCTCTCATTGACTGAGCAAAATCATCAGCATGTCCATTGATCCCTTCATATCCTTCTAGATCTCTAATCTCAAGTACACCCCTTGGATGTAAACCATAGACTATCTCAAATGGACTCTTACCTGTAGTCCTATTTGTGCTATCATTGCAAGAAAATTATGCTTGTGGAATCACTTTCTCCCATCCTTGTCCATACTCCTTAGTTAAGCATCTCAACAAGTTCCTAAGTACCCTATTAATCACCTCTATCTGTCCATCTGTTTGTGGATGACATGCTGAGCTATCGGACAAGTTGGTTCCTAGCCTCTTCCAAAGAGTTTTCCAAAAATGCCCCATAAACTTCACATCTCTGTCTGCAACTATGCTCCTTAGAAACCCATGTATCCTCACTACTTCCTTGAAGAATAGGTGTGCAATCTGACTTACAACATGTGTTGTCTTGCATGGTATGAAATGGCTCATCTTGTTGAATCTATCCACTACAACAAACACACTATCCAAACTAGTTGGTGTCCTAGGTAGACCTACTATGAAGTCCATGCTTATGCATTCCCATGGTCTATTTGGAATAGGTAATGGCTGGTAAAGACCTGAATTGCTTGATGTTCCATTTTCCTTTTGACATACTCCACATTGTTCAACATATCTTCTTACATCTCTTTGCATCTTAGGCCACCAATAGAACCTCTCCACTAAGTCTAGTGTCTTGTTCAAACCAAAGTGACCACTCAAACTTCCATTATGCTTTTCTTGGATCAGATTCTCCCTCATAGAACCTATAGGAACACAAAATTGCTTCCCCCTAAACAATAAGCCATTTTTCAAGGTGTAATCAACATATTCACTATGAAAATGGTTCTCAAAATCAGTACATACCTTGTATATTTCTGAGAAATTAGAATCTCCTTCATATAGATCTTTGAATCCTTCAACCCCTTGTGCTTTGTAGTTGTATCTCTTGGACAATAAGCAACCTCCTACTAAGATCATCATCAACCTTGTTGTTAACTCCCTTCTTATGCTTGATGGTAAAAGTGTATGACTGCAAAAAATCCATCCACTTGATATGCCTCAAACTGAGCTTCTCTTGAGTATTTATGTAGCTTAAGGCCTGATTGTCGGTGTATACCACAAATTCCTTTGGCAATAGGTAGTGCCTCCACTTCTTAAGAGCCTGGACCAAAGCATATAGCTCTAAGTCATAGGATGAGTACCTAGAATTTGCTTCATTCAACCTTTCACTAAAGAATGCCACTAGCCTGCCTTCTTGGCTTAGAACAACCCCAACTGCTATGTTACTTGCATCGCATTCCACTATGAATGGCTTGTCAAAACTTGGTAAAACTAGGATAGGTTGGGTAGATATATCCCTCTTCAATATTTCAAACCTTTCATTGGCTTCTTTGGTCCACACAAACATTGTTTCCAGTCCTCCTTTTACGGTGTCAAGAATCGATGCACAAATTTCACTAAACCTTCTCACAAACTTCCTATAGAATTGTGCCAATCCATGGAAACTCCTAACTTTTGTCCCTGTCTTGGGAGTATGCCAACTAAGAATGGCTTCAACCTTGCTTTTATCCATCTTCAAGTTCCCTTGAGATACCACAAATCCTAGGTAGACTAACTCTTGCTTCATGAACTCACTCTTCTCAAGATTGATGGTGAGCTTCTCCTCTTGAAGTTTCTTCAACACAAGTTCTAGGTGCTTCATATGTTCTTCTTTTGTTTTGATAAAGATGAGGATATCATCTAGGTAGACAACCACAAAGACTCCTATAAAGTACTTCAAGACCTCATTCATCACCCTCATAAAAGTGCTAGGTGCATTTGTAAGCCCAAATGGCATCACTAACCATTCATATAACCCTTTTGTGGTTTTGAATGCTGACTTCCATTCATCTGCCTCCTTCATCCTAATATGATAATAGCCACTTTTCAAATCAATTTTAGAGTAGTACTTAGCACCCCCTAAACAGTCCATTAGATCTTTTATCCTAGGAATAGGAAACCTATATCTAATGGTTATCCTATTTATGTCCCTAGAATCAGTACACATCCTCCACTTATCTCCCTTCTTAGGTGCCAACACAACTGGAACAACACATGGACTTATGCTCTTTCTGATCAGCCCTTGGTCCAAAAGTTCTTGAACTTTCCTTGCTATCTCTTTCTTCTGCTCCAGTGTCATCTTGTATGCAGCCTTGTTAGGTAGTGTTGCTCTTGGTATAAAGTCTATTTGATGACTGATTGCTCTCTTAGGTGGTAGTGTAGTTGGTGTACCTTCACAAATAATGTCCTTGAACCGATTCAATAGTCACTTCACTTCTGTGGTCATAGGTAGCTAATTAGGTAACTCCTCTTCCTTTGGATTCAACATGATTGCATAGACAACTCCTTCTTCCACCTTGATGTCTTTTAGAAATTCCTTTCCACTCAACAAAAGGACACTGGTTTCTGCCTTTTCCACTGTATTTTCTTCTAACAAAGACTGTATTTTGTAAGTCACTCCATCCTTCTTGAATGAATACTTATTCTCCTTGCCATGATGCACTGCCTCCCTATCATATTTCCATGGTCTTCCAAGTAGCAGATGGCATGCATCCATTGGTAACACATCACATAGTATCCTATCATGATACTTTCCTATAGTAAACTCAACCCACACTTGTTCATTGACTAGTATATTCTGCCCCTTGTTCAACCAAGTAACCTTGTAAGGGCACACATGGGGTATCTTGGTGAGTTTCAACTTTTGTACTGTCTCCTCTGAGATGAAATTATCACTAGACCCTGAATGAATGATAACCTTGCAAACCTTTCCTAGTATCTTGCACTTGACTCTAAAAAGAGCTCTCCTTTGTTTGTGTTCTTCCTCGGTAGGTGCTTTGATCAAAATTCTCCTTAACATGAGATTCTCACCTTTCTCTGAATCTAGACTCACCTCTGATTGTTTGGAGCAGTCCTCTTCTTGAACAAAGTTGATCTTCCTCTCACTTTGTGAAGATGTTGGCTTGTTAGGACACCTATAAGCTGGATGACCCAACTGTCCACAATTGTACCATTTCATGGAAGCAAAATGAGAGCTTCTCCCAAAGCCTCCTGATCTACCTCTTCCTCCATTGTTTGAGCTTCTACCTCTGTAACCCCCTCTACTATTTGTCTCATGGGACTGCTCTCCACCTTTGGAATCACCTTGCCCTTTGTTATCTTGGTTTCTTCCACCAAAACCTCCTCTATGTCCACCTCTAGGGTCTCTACCTCTTCCTTTACCCCTAGTATTGGAATCTTGTTTCTTTTTTAGTTTCTCTTCCACCTTAATAGCCATTTGATAGAAGCTATGGAGGGTAGTAAGTGTGAAAAGACTCAACTCCTCTTGGATGATCCACCTAAGACCATTTAGATACCTAGCCACCTTGATGCTTTCAGCTTCTTGCACTCTAGATCTAAGGCTTAGTTTTTGGAACTCCTCTGTATATGTAGCTACATCTAGGTCTCTTTGTCTGAGATTTTGCCTCTTCTTGTGCAATTGAATTTCATAGTCCTCAGGTAGATAGTTCTCATTCACTTTAGCCACCATTGTCTTCCAACTTCCTATGGGTTTCTTGCCTTCTCTCTTTCTTCTTGTAGAAACTTCCACCAAGTTAATGCTTTTCGTCTTAACCTTGATTTGGCTATCTTCACCTTTTGTGCTTCTATAATTCCATCACATTCAAAGTGATTCTCCATTCCCTCTATCCATTCCATAACCAACTCTGCATCCATTCTCCCTATGAACACTGGGACACCTTCAAGTGTCTTGCCACTCAATGCCTTCAATGCCTTCAGGAAGGGTTCCTCTGCTAATGGAGGGTCAGGTTCTTGTTCTATGTCCTCCTCCACTTGGTATTTACCCTTTCTTTTGTCCTCTGACAACTGCACTTTCATCTTGCTTGTCGTTTCAGCAACTTCTTCCAATTTTTGCTTCATCTCTTCCATAGCCTCTTCAAGAAGCTTATTCTTCTCTCGCTGCTCTATCAAGTCTCTAGCTAGCTCTACATTGGTCACCATGGTATTCTCTCCTATGGATTCACTTCCCTCTGACATTTACTAGTTTCAATTCCCAAGCCTTTATTGGCTCTGATACCAATTTGATGGGGAGCCCTATACCTCAAGAGCACTCTTGCTCTTCCCAAGACCTCTTCTTTGGTCTTATTAGGGTATTCCACTCTACCCTACTCAGGGATTTCTCCTAAACCCCTAACGCCTTGTAGGTGTCTCCACCAATTTCAAAATCTTCACCAACACTCTCAATTCGCCACTAGGCTTCCCTGAGCTCCACACTGACCCAAGTGCATCCTAACCACTCTAGGGCTAGGGTAAGGTGGTATTGTTGTTCTTTAGGTGTTTTGACTCCTCACTAATCCATTTCATTGGATACTTTCACCTTTTTCCCTTCGCTTTCAAGAATTTCTAGTTTCTAGGCCTTATAGCCTTTTTGCCCCTTTTAGGCCTCCTAGAACCTGGTTTCTTGGCTTCTCTAAAAAATGGCCTTAACAACCCCAAAATATTTTTGGATATTACTTCTAGTAGTACCATAGGTTTCAATATTTACCAGGTGTAAGGTTTTGTAAGTTTCTATACATAGGACTGTCCTCATACCCCCTAATTTTAAGGGTTTCTAGGGTTTTGGCTCCTTTTTCCAACTTTGAGGGCCTCAAAGACCTCCTCAACTCCCCTCCTTGAACACACATGTCTAGAATACATGTTCCTACACTCTCCTACTCTTGATTGGCACAAACCACTCCATTTATCAATTTTATTTATTGCTGTCCTCTCCAAGCCACTAGCCAAAATGCACTTGCACTCGCCTAGTGCTTGTTGAATTCGAGTCTTCCCCTACAAACCAAGACTCCACACACACTATTTACACTATAAAAAAAGTCCCCTACTTGATTCCAAGTTTCCATGCTAGCCTTTCCATGAGAATTCAAGTGGGGATCATGATTTCCAAAAACTGGCCTAAACCAGTTGTATGGCCAAAACTCCAAAAACTTGCAAAACAAAAACAATTGAACTAAATGGCTAATATAATGCTTCACACAGTAAATAAGTGACACAAAGGAAAGCCTCAAACCATCATACAAGACCTTTCAATCCATCATTGATTGGATGAAGGCTCAAATGCAAATATTCACTCAAAAGTTGTTGAATTCCAATCACACAATATGCTCTCCAAGTCTCGATTCATGAAAATGAACTTCCAACCCAGGTATTAGGGTTTGGATGACCTTATATACCTTTCTCCCACATTCTAGGACCCTTAGGTCAGGCTTAGAACACCATTAATTCCTTTTTTGAACTTTTAGGCCAAATTCCTAAGACAACATTGACTAGTTTTTCCTAAACTCTACACTAAGACTTTTCCAAACCTCAAAGCTCTAAACCAACCTAAGTTTTCCATAACACACAAATCAAAAAAAAACTTGGGAATTTATAACATATTCCTTATTCCCTTGGTGGTTGGCTAGAACCACCTACAAGCCAAAAATCACTAAGATCTTCCAAAAGACCTTAAGGTGCTCCTACACCACAATGAAATCCAAGGTGATGCACATAAAGGACAAGAACCAATTGTGGAATTCAGAGGTGGATTCAGGTGATCAAGAGGAAGATTTGGAGGTGGTAGGAATGCAAATATATTCTCAGGAAGGTGCTACAACTGTAATGAGTTTGGACATCCATTCTACAAATGCCTTGAAAAATTTGGTGCTTCATCAAGTGGTGTAGAAAGGAAGAATGAAAGTAGAGCTGGAATTGTCTAAGAAGATGAATGTGAGTTCAAATTCCAATAGTATACATGCTACACCTGAAGTTGGAGAAATTTTTATGGTGAGAAGAACCTTATTTCAAGCATCCAAGGAAAGGGAGATGGCTCAAATAAGGAAATTGTTCAAGGCAACTTGCAAGTGTAAAGGTAAGGTGTCTAAAATAGTGATAGATTCAAGATAAACCGATAATGTAGTGTCTTGTGAAATGGTTGATAAGTTATAGTTGGAAAGAATCCCTCTTCAAACACCATACAAAGCTTCATGGGTGAGTGATGATCAGTCCATTCTTGTTAAAGAGCAAGCACTAGTTGAATTTCAAATTGGTGAATATAGGGATAAAGTGCTTTGTGATATTTTACCAATGAGTTGTTGCCAATTACTCCTTGGAAGACCATGGAAAATTGATAGGAACTCAATCTATGATGGGAGAGCTAACACATATCATATTGTGAAAGAGGCTATCACTTTTATACTGACCCCATTGCAGGAGGGTGGAAAAGAGCAAGAGAAGGAAACCATGGTTATCACTTTTGGTAAGAAAGAGGTTGAAAAGTTTGTGAGAGATAAACAAGAAGGGAAAAAGACATTTGCAGCCACTTCAAGGCTAAGAGAAGAGAGGATAGAGAATTTGAAGGCTACTATAGTCATGAAAAGAAACAAAGAAGTTGAAATAAAGGTGACTAATAATGAGTTAGAGAAGGACAAGGGTGAGATCCCTAAAAAGACTAAAAATGAGCTGAAAAGGAAATAGGGAATTGAGGTTGGGACAATATTTTGTCCAATATGTACTAAGGGAGTTGCAGGGTAGTCAAGAACTATAAATACAGTAGATAAGTATGTTAAGATAGGGAACATTAAGGAAGGAAGTCTAAACACAAAGGTGTATGGAAAAAAGAAGGCGATTCAAGAACAAGAGAGTAGTTTCAAGGATAAAGGTAGAGATAAGGAAGAAGTAGTTGAACTCTAGATTGGGAAAGGAGTATTTGTAGGTGTTAAGGCAAGAACAAGATCGGTCACAATTGTAGGGATAGTCAGGAGATGTTTATCAGGGAAGTCTATGTTAAAGAGGTAGAAGTTAGGTGGTAAGTTGATTGATCATAGAGATGGTGTTGCAAAATAATAGCCTATGGTCTAGAGGAAAAGGAAAAGATAAAATGAAGAGCAAGGAGATGTAGGAGACAAGTTGGAGCAATCTGCAGTTCATTTCCAAGAGACTTGGAAAAGTTTTAAGGGCGGTTGTATGGTGCAGGAGCACTAATCTATTTTCATCTAAATTTGATCAATTTTGTGTGATGATAGGTTTACATAGGGGGTCAAGGTCTTGTGGTGTTTCAATAAGGTCTAAATTGACCATTAGAATGTTTTAGGAGTACAATTTTGCTAAAATATGCATTGTTGTCAAAATGATGCTCAAAATGCAAGAATGTATAGATAAGGGTTTTTGAAGGGTCTTAGTGTGTTAAGTCTTAGGTTTTGAAAAATAAGATCTTGTTGGACCATTTAATGTGGTATTGAGTCTTTGTGATGGTCATTAGGATATTTTGAGGGTTAAATTGCAAAATTGACAAAATTGTCAAAAGTTGCTAATTTGCACTCATGAGAAGTCAAACGGTCATTGGAACCTAAAATGAAGCTTTATTCATTGGGATGATTTGGATTGTGTTTAAAAAGGCTAAAGAACCTTGAGAAAAGAGGTTAAAAACTCTGAATTTGTCAATAATTTTGTATTTTTGCATATAATCTTTGAAATTGTAGACTTGGTATGTGACTGTACAGTAGCATATTGAAACAATTAATTGTGGAAATCATTTCAAACTGGTATTCATTCTCATTTGAGTGTATATTGGTGGTTTTTCATTAAATTTAAGGAGATATTTTGCTAAGTTTTTGTAATCGGGTCTGTAGGGCTTGATTTAGGGGTTTTGAGGCTTTAATCATGTAATAAAGCCCATTACACATTTTGTACTCCATGTTTCTAAGTGGAATGGGAATATGATGTTAGATTTAGGATGGTAGGGTAGGATTTTTTATTTGTGTGAAATATTTTAAGAAGTTTTGTTGACTTTCCTGAGAAAAATGGTCAATTTGGGTATGAAAATGATGGAAATGTGAGTGAGTTTAATAAAATAATGTGAGTAGAGGTTGTAAGAAGTCTTTGTGAGTGTGGGAAGACATTTTAGTGAGTTTTGGAGGTAGTGGCGAGATTTTATGAGGTTGAAGACACTAAGAACCAATAAACCCTACCCTTAATGAGTGAAAAATGAGGGTTTTCTAGAATAGTGGCTCGATGAGAGTTGGTGACTCTAAAAACTATTGAAAAGGGCTTTTTGTTACCTGTTGTTAAGGTTTAAGAGGTTATTCAAGGTTAGTTGTGAGATTCAAGAACACTTCCTTTGGAAAAGATACCTAATTGGTCTACAAGGTCAGCGTAGTCTCATGAATTCGAATGAGTTTTTGAAAGGGAACCTATGGCGGTTTTGAAATATGTTTAAAGTTTCCTTGAAGGTTATTTGAAAGTGACAAGGGTTTGAGTATTGGAAGGTTCTTTGTGAAGGAAAATTGAGCAAATTGGGTCTACAGACCTACTAGTGGAAGGACAGAGTTAGTTTGGTTAAGTGTTTTGTAAGGATTTTGGGGAACCTATTGCTGATTGAAATAGCTTGAATTGTGCTAGTTTAGGTGGAAACCATCAAGCTCTACATTAGGATTTTTCATCTTTATAGTATCCATTTGGGTGTGAACATGTTGATTTGGTTGAGGGGGATTAAGTTGTAGAAAGTCTTTATTTTTTTTCTTGAATGGTTTGTAGTTGTTCTGAGTCAGGGATTTGGACTTTTCAGGATGGTTAGAGGTAGGTTTCACTTCATGACTACTAACTGAATTTTGGTAATCACGAAGGACTATACATAATTGTGTGGACGGAAATTTCATCATCCCAATCTTATCTATAATTTTATTTTGTAAATTCTCAGTGAACATTCATTGAAGGTCAGGATCAAGAATCTTAATGTTTATTTGTTAATAAATCAATTGATAATGGGTGATAAAGTCAGTGAACTTTTCATCAACCTTTTTCTTACATCTCATTAAATGTGCTAAGATCATCTTAGGACCCATGTGTACTTGGAAATGATTATGGAAGGCTTCAATAAGTTAATTAAATGAACGCATTGAGTTATTTAGTAAGGAACAAAACCATTCCAAGGAAGTTTATTTCAAGGATCTAGGGAAGAGATCAACCAAGAGTTTATCCTAAAAAATGAAGTCACTACATAAGGTTGTGTATGCAAAAACATGACTAACGAGATATCATTTCCCACCATATTCGTCAAATCTTGGAATGTTTATACCTTGTGGAATTTGTGTTCAAAATATCTCTAAGGATAATGGGTTGCTTTTGACATATTGTGAAGGTTGGCCATTTTGGTTTTGATTCAATATAGAAATTTTCTATTGGAAGGATGAAACACTTTGTGAAAGTTGGTTAAGGATAGGATCATTGTTTATATTGTGATATGGAGGTGAATAAGGTGAAGATGCATATGTGTTCAGAGGACAAGTGAAGTGTAAATTTGTGAGGGGGGATGGATTAGGAGTTATGATATTTGAATGCACAAAACTAGAGGGATTCCCAATGGAAATACCTAAGGTAGTATGGACATTGATAGTAGGTTGTATGGTTATAGTAACAGTCGGATTAGTGTATGTCAACATAGAGTTCATCGTTGTGGAAGGAGGAATTGGATTTCCACCTTGACTTTGAGTATATCCAAAAGTTTGAGAACAACTAGTCATTATAGGGACATGGTTGGTAGCGATATGATTTAAGCTACAAATAACTTCTATTCTTTGTTCATTATCAATTATTCTGCTCATGTTATCTATGGGAGGAACCACAACACCAACAATGTTTTTAAAACTCATAATGTTTTGTAATTTATCTAATTATTCATCCATTCTTCTTAGGTTCTCTTAAGAGACATTAGCAACCATGGATTCAACATTAGTAACATTGGTTGTTGGTAAGGAGGTCATAGGAAATGAAGTGACAAGGTTATGATCCATGATGGGTTGATTAGTGTCAACACTATGAGTGAAAGAGTTAGAAAACCCAACATCCATGATGAGTGATGTATTGTGGGATGACATGAGTCTTGAACTACGTCTCATGATAATATTGGAAATAAGACACCAAGTTTTGAAGCTCATACAAGTTTCACCAAACCTAGGTGGACCCAAAATGGAGGATAGGCACTAGGTAACAATCAATGCAATGCAAATATATAAAATGAGATAGTAATTTCTAGATTTTAAAATGGATAATTTTTTTATTATACTGTGCAAAAACAAAAAAATGATGTAATTTTTAAATGTAATTTTAAATTCAAACAATGCATTGAATTTGAAAAATTAAACTTACTATGAATAATTCAAAAAATATAAATTTTAGAAACTAAAACAAAAAATTGAATACAAAAATATAGAATGCAAAAATAGTGTTTTTGATGCTCATAAATGTAGAAAAATCCCTGATCAAGGACTCATTCTCCAATGGGTGAATGGGTTTCACTTCAGGGTTTTGAAAAATCAAATTGTAGATTTTTGAGTTGTTATTTATGCTTTCAGATTCTAGGTGCAAATAGATGATTATAGTTTCAAGTTTCTAGAAAATTAGATGTAAATGTAAGTGCAAAATGATGTTAAGTGACAAGAAAAAAGACCTAATTTGAGATGCAATTTTGATTCAATTTTCTAATTGAAATGACTGATCATGTAATGTTAGCTAAACACAATAAAAAATTATTGAGATTTTTGAATTTTCTAGATTTTAAATAATGCAAAAATGCAAAACCTAAGTCCGTAAATGAGATGCAAACTAATGAAAGAAAACAACCCTAAGTGAGATGTAAATCAATTCAATTCAATGCAAAGGAATGTAAATCCTAGATCTAAGGTTGAAATGGACTCCAAAATCAGAAATTTATGATGCTCAAAATTTCGGTTCACCAAAATGAAACAAAGGAAAATAGGGTTGAATCAAATGGGGGAAATTGGGTTTGATAGGCCTATCTTCATTCATTAGGAAATGAGATCCCCAAAAAAAATTGACTAACAAAATGTAAATGAAGGAACGTAAATCCTAGATCTAAGGTTGAAATGGACTCTAAAATCAAAAATTTATGATGCTCAAAAGTTAGGTTCACTAAAATGAAATGAAGGAAAATAAAGGTGAATCAAATGGGGAAAATGGGGTTTGATAGACCTATCTTCCTCCATTCATTAGGAAATGAGATCCCCAATGAGAATTGACTAACAAACCTTAGGTGAATCAACTCAAGGTGAGAATCTTTAGTTTCCTTTTACTTTGAGGATGGGGATAAATTTCAAACAACGCCTTTGGGAGAAAAACTAAAAAATAGAAAATCAACCTAATCATGCCAATTCAAACTTGTAACAGCAATAAAAATATCAATATTAGTATAAACAAAAAAATTTCGGCAGATCTTAAAAGGTCTAAGTGATGTGTACCTATCACCAATAGTCACTTTCAAGATTGGGAGTGTCAGATACTAATCTATAGCTTCTAATTTGTCTAGGTTTCAATGCCAAAAAGTCATAAATCATATCTTTAGGTGAGATTTCATGATTTGAAAACTTTGAAAACTTTTCCAATCTTGCTCTTCAAAATATATTCAATCCTTCTTCAACATAAATCTACAACACAAACAAAAGAGGGAATTTTTTTTTGTTTTTGATGAATGGGGGTTTACCTTGGTCAAAACCCGTTTGGGTAATGAAACCTTAAATTGAAATAATGAAGTGTGAAGGAACAATGAATGAACAATGCTATGTTACCACTCACCAAACCCTTGAATAAATCTTTGAATGGAGATCTTGGAATATATGCAACTTGCATGAAATGGATTCAATGGATGTGGGTCTTGATGCTTGAATTGATTCTTTGAATGCTTGACTTAATCTTTGAAACCTACAACACAATGTTAGCTCCAAAAACATGCGTGTTGCAAGAAGACTTTGACATGATGATTAGATCTTGAATGCTGCAATAAATCTCTGATATATCTACTCTTTAATTCTCTTGATCATCAGCTTTGCTATATGAATGTTTGCATAAAAAAATCTAGCCTCTTAGGATTTGAAATGATGAAATAACCTTATATTTATAGGTATGTATCCTTAATTTCTAGACATTAAAATATTACAAGATGACATCAAAATTTGAATTTAGAGATGTTAAAATACCACCAAAAACATATTTTAAATTTAGGTTCAAAGGCCTAGGGAGGACCCATTCACCCATGGGTGAATGGGTCCTAGTTCCCTATTTCTAGAACACACATTGCTCAAGGAAAAGTATTATGTGTTGGAATTAATTATTGTTAGGTTCCCCCTTTGGAAAATGTAATTTAGTATGCTTGTAGATGCAAAATAGGTCTTTTTAAGGCCTAATTAAGTCCAATTTTATTAGGTCCTAAACAAAGTGTGAAAATATAAAGGGATACATTTTTCTACACTACAAAATCTTAATTAGGTTACGTTAAAATCTGAATATAACTTGCAAAACATTGAAATTACAATTTATGCATAAAAATTAAGATAACAATCACTGACAAAATTGATATTTGCATAGTATTTACAATCCCAAAAAAAATATTATTTTTAGTTGTTGCAAGATAGATCAGGTCACTTATTTTATTATACAATCTTAGTTAGGTCATGCCAAGATCTTAAAATGATACGAAAGTGTTTAATTTTGTGATTTATGCATGCACATGTTCAAAAAGTAAAAATTTACATTGTTGTTGATGTTTTAAAGTTGGAAAAAATTTAATTTCTAGATTTTTCAAACTAGGTTCATTTGATTACTACATTTTACAATTTGAAAGTTGTCTTTGGACACATTTACATCATTTCTAAAATCTAAAATTACATGGATACTAATGATTACATATAGAAAAAATATAATTTTGTGCATATTTTGAAATCTACATGTTGCTAGAGCTGAACATATACATATTAGGATCATCAAACAGTATAGCACATCTCCAAATTTTGAGATTAGTAAAATCAACCTCACTGGTATAGGCTACCCAATGCCCTTGTCTAGTCATTTTTGGCTAAAATTAGGATCACAAATATGCCTTTGTGATTCTTGTACAATTCTAGATGATTGTGATGTGTTTTTCATCTCTTATAAAATTTATGAGCTTCATGACGTGGTTTCTTATAGCTAATACCCCCATGAGAAGTAGTTTCAAACTTATGGCTTCCTATGCTACAATAACAACTGATGTTGAGCTTGAGTCTTATAACTCTTTCAATCAAGGTACTGCATTCACTCAATCCATCTTTGACTACCTTCCTAATCTGAAATTACCTATGTATTCATTGCAACCTATCATTCATGTGGACTTGGAGGTTGCTATTGCCTATATCCCTAAAGATAAACTAAAAAAGTTGGATAAAGATCTAGAATGACTTCAAGAAAACCTAATTATCAAGCCTTTGGCTAGAGAAATAGTGCCTAGTGTGGTTAACCTTGGGACTTGAATTAATGAATCACAAGGGATAGAAGTGTTGTGTATTCGAGCTCACATAGTAGATGCTAACATTCCTATAGATCCTAGTTGTGTTCATGATTTGACTAATACTAAAATGAATTATGAAAACAAGTTTCTTCTCTTACAATAATGCCTTTTATTCCTATGTTTACTCCACTAGTAATTACTGTTGGAAACAAGCAACATTAAGAGGGGGGGTGAATTAGTGTTGTGAAAAAATTCAACTTAAATGTTCTTCCATTTAACTTACTTAATCATTCAACAAAAGAAACATGCATCGTCAAGAAGAAAGTAATCACAACACCATAATTTTTATGTGGAAACCCTATTAGGGGAAAAACCATAGTGGATGGCCAATCCACAATATAATATGAGTATACCCAAAATGAAAAGTACAAAATGGGAATACACTTGCATTCAGGCTCACTACCTAGAGCTCACTACTCAAAAAGAATGGGCTCACTACCCTACAATGATTTGGAAAAGATCCAAAAGAATGAACTGATGAAATAACATCAACAATGCCTAATTACAATTCCAATTAAGCTCTATAGATAATCTCCTCTTCTTCTGACTGATTCAACAATTCTTCTATGCTTTGCACAACTCGCTCTACAAAAATCTTAAAGCACAAGTGAAATTGTGCATAATCGCCTAATCACTCATCCTGATGCTCGTAACATACCATCACACTTCCTCTTTCCATATCTCAAATGATATATTGAATCTCTTATATATGTTTGCATCTAGAAATAAAGTCTCTATAGGTCGGCCTTAATAAAACTTGGAAATATTATCAACTGTCGATCCAAATCATGAACAATTTTGATGTGCACCCAAACAAGTCAGCTAGACTATAGCTAGGATCCATAATTAAATATTTGAACATAATTTTTTTTTAAATAATTTCATTTTACACATCGACAATGCACCACATTCACTGAGTCAGCTACAATGAGAAAGTAGATACAGAACATCCTATCGGACCTCCAAGCTCGTACTATAACTAATGCAACACCACAAAATTTAGTAATAAGATAATATACATGCTCAACAAGCAATCCCAAAGGTCCAAAACTCAAAACGATGATCTGGTGAAGTAGACAGATTAGTTGTCTGACTAGATACCCTGTTCTTCAAGTATTCTACTAGTAACACACAATATTTCACTTTATTTGTTGGTATGACTAGATACTGATTTGCAGACAATGGAAATGACTTTAGTTGCCATCAGTGACAACACTAGAAGCTATATGCCAACAATCTCCCCTTTTGGCATTGATGGCAACACTTAGTGAAAAATGACTAAGTGTCGAAACTGGTAAGTACACTACAAAAATTCAAAATATTGCTCCCCCTAAGAATGTCAAGGCATTTTTCACTGCACTCTCTCCCCTTTTGACATCAATGAAAAAAATAGTGAATCTAAAATTGCAAAACTTTTGAGACTTACAAAATTTTGAAGACATCTACAAAGTTATTCTTCAGTCCACTTAAGTTTGATTCCTAGACACTTCTCAAACTCTCCAAAATGGTTATATGACCACAAAGTAGATATCACAAAGTTTTTGTTGCTTCGAGACTTACTGGATCAGGAGTGGCCATATCATTTGTAGCTTCTTTCAGAGCATTCACCATTATCTTAATCTTTGGACTTATTATTCCCTTGAGTTCACATACTCTACCAATAATCCTTTCATTTTCAAGTTTTAGACTCTTTATTTGGTTGAGCGAGGACATTACCTGAATTTCTTGTTTACAAACACTACTGGCTAATGGGTCAAAAGTGTTGGAAATAGTGACCAACTGTTGTTCAATGTCTTTCACCTTCTTCTCATTTGCTTCAGTAAAGTTTGACAAGACCAAGCAATATTTGTACACTTTTCCTCCTTCGAACATAGTACCTTGAATATTTTTTATGCAAGTTCCTAACAAAGCTTTGTCTTTGGCAATAAGTTCATTTAGGCTACCAACTCTCTTCTCCTTGAACTCCTTTTTCATTTTAATCAAAGTTGATTTCTCAAAAGATTCAAAATGAGAATCTACAAAATTTATTAGCTTCTTTAACTCACTGGAGGAGGAACCTAATGGGTCCATAACATAAGTAGGCATTATTTTCTATAAAACCCCAGATACAAGCTTTAGTAGTTCACTGTCCTCTATGTGAGATTTTAGTATCTTATCATTTTCTTTGGCTTGAGAAATTTTAGTGACCTTCAACATCTGAATTGGAGACAGAGTGGATAGGTTAATTGAGCTTTCATCTAAATCAGGATCTGATTCTTCCTATTGCTCCAATAGAGATTCCTTCACTTCCTCTATTATGATTTCTTGATCCTTTTCCTTTTCAACCTTGAATTCTGCTTCAGGATTGACTTTAGGAATTTTAGCTTCTTCAGTATGCACCTCTTTTTCCTCAGCTAACACCTCAATAGGGACCTTAGTTACCACAGGTGTCTCTATATTTTCCACATTAGGAGAAGTTAGAATATCCTCAAATTCTGGAGGATCAGACACATTCATGTTCTCCTCATTCACAGTCTCTTCTTCTAATTCAATTACCTCCACATTCACTTCCTCATTTCCTTGAACATTTTCAGTATTGATTTCCTCAATGTTAATCTTATCCCTTGACAAAAGTTCTTCCAGAATTTTCTTAGTTTCACTAAAAATAGCGTCAGTTTCACCAATCATGAGTTTATTTATTCTCTTTTTTCTCTTAGATTCCCTTTTAGCTTTTTCAAAGAATAAATCCATTTCTTCAATTGTCATTTCTGGGCACAAATCGACTAGGACTCTCTTCCTCAAATTTTCTTCTTCTGATAAGGCACTCAACCTCCTAGACTCCAAAGCATTATACAAACTTGTAGGTAAACCAGACATGATTTCAACAAGAGCTTTACTAAAAACGTTCATATGATTTATTGTTGCTTCTTTAAGAATTCTCTTACCATATTCATCAAATATATTATACGAATCACAAAGTTTCTTGATATTTCCTTCTTTTACTATTGCATTCTCAACTTCCTCAACAAACATACTTGGTTTGTCAATTTTGGCCTTTTTCTTTTCTTTTTCTCCTCTACCAGAAGATTTTCTTTTTTTCAATTTGACAACTTGTGTACTAGTAGCCTTTATCTCCCTTACTATTTCTTCTAAATCAGTTTCTTCCTCTTCATCTACAAGCACAAATTTGTAAGATCTTATGCTTTTATTCTTCTTTCTTTTTCTAGAAGCCTCGGCTTGATTTGACTAAGGTGTAGAGGAACTTCTAGTGTGAGCAGGAGATGTTCCCGGACCAGCTGATTCTGCCTTTTTTTTCTTCTTAGCTGCTTCAGCCTCATCTCTTTGCCTTCTCACTTCTTTTAGTTTATGCACAGGGATGCCAATACTCTCTACAAAAGCTTTTGTCTCTTTTCTTACCCTTCTGACTATCATGGAATTTTTCAATTTTGAATGAACCTACAAGCTTTTCTCTGCATAAGTACCAAACGTTACTTCTCCCTAATCAAGTGGTGAATTTAGTAGGTGTTTTTCATACATCCTCAAAATTTTCTCATCTATAGGCATGATCCAAACTATTCTAGGATCAACAGCTTCCATATGGCACTGGTCAATGTCTACCATGAAGCAAATAGTGTCTTTGTGTTGTTCCACTATTGTGGTAGGAATTTTTTCTCTAGCATGCATCAGATTTTGAAAAATTTTAAAGTATCCCCAAAGGAAATCTTGTATGGCGAGTTTGTCGATCACCCAATCCACATATAACATATTCCATATTTGAACACCTACCAACATATCATTATGCCATTGAACTTTACCAACTCTCGGTACCTCACTTGAGAAGTAGAAAAACAAACATATCAGAAAGTTATCATACTTGAATGTGTTCTTATCCTTTTTTATTTTTCCCAAATTCTCCAATAACTAGCTTCTGAGCGGTTTGAACATAAATCATAGTCTACATTTTGTTTGACCATTTCATATGTTGCGTAGATAGTTATGTCAGATACTAAATTCTCCTAGCTTGAGTGATAAATATTATAGCCAATAACCATTGATGCAAATTTTACATCGACTGTGGCAATATCGTGTACTGTCATTTCTCTTCTATGCCATTGCAAGCCTGCCACTTCAGTAACCTTATCATTCTTCACAGACTTCAAAACTGGAAATCTACCAGTGGAATTTAGTCACGTGACTGCACTTATAGTTTCTTTTGTGATTTTTAATGGCACATCTAACCACATGAATTCATTATGGACATGACTCAACATATATCAAGCCCATTCATCTTCTTCAAATATGGGTAATTTAGCAAATTGCGCAAATTTCTTATCTTCTAGGGTTTTAAATTTTTGTTTCATAGTATAATCTTCTTGAATTATATGATGAGAGTATAGATCCATCAAATGAGAGGTTCCTAAATCTTCAATTTTTGCATGCACATAATCCCTAATACCCTCAATATGCAAGACTCCATATGACACTGATAAAAATGCACCTAAGGGCTCTATATCTACAAACTTATACAGATTCCATTTGAACTTTGGACACAGCCTATCCTTAACTTTGACTATTAGAGGATTAGACATGATTGCAATCACACAAATTTATAGGTTTTCAATAAATACCTTTTGGGAACAAAAACAAAATTTGATTACAGATTCTCCTTTATGCTTAAGTCTCTCCACAAATTCACAATGATCACTTCAGAGCTCTCCAAATGACTTTTCTCCAAATACAATATGACAAATGAGGGTTGAAGTCATTCCTTTTATTTTCCACATACCTAACTCCTTTATTTTTCAATTAAATGCCCTTTCTTCCTTTTAGGCACTAAGATAGATGACTCTTATGTTTTTCTCCAGTATTCTTCACTAATGCTTTTAACTAGTCAAACATCATCTAAAAAGTATCAATTCTCCTACTGGACATATCTAGATTCTAGTATCATTCACTTGCAAGAGGGGGTTTAAGAGTTTTTCTTGATAGCTCCCCCTATAGCAGAGACCTAAAATTAATTTCCTGAGGAATTACCAGAAGTTGCTTCTGGTGTAGGTCCATTTCCTTCTACAAAAGGATTCTTCTTCACCCATTTCTTAGGAATTTTTTTCTTGATTTCATCAGTAGTGAATTTTCCTTTTCCTTTAACATCCTATTGCATGTTCTATTTTACCAAACCTTTTATGTTCCAGCAGAATTTGACAATGTGGCCAAATTTGTTGCAATTGTGGCACACAATATTTCTCTATCTAGGCCAATTGTTCCATTGACTTTGTCTTGATCTACATTGGTTAGAAATATGTCCAAATCTATTACATGCATAGCATCTGACATCTCTATGAAATTTTTTCATCACAATTATGCATTCACTTGACTTATGACCATACTTATTGTAATTAAAACACTGACCTGAAAATGATGGTCTTCTTGTATTCATTGTACTCCTACACTGAGAAGCCATATGACCAAATTTGTTGAAAACATAACAATAGCCATTAAATATTTGAGCATTTGGTTTCCTTACCGGATCTCTTCTGGCTCCTTTTATCTGACTTCCTTGTCTGAATCTTCCTTATCCAGAATTCCTTTATCCAGAGTTCCTTTGTCCAAATCTTGAACTTTCTCCTTCTTCATATTCAAGACCTCGTCTGTCACCATCAATCCTCTGTCCTTTGATTAGTTCATCAAGTTTGGTTGGGCTTGCTTTGAATTTTTCCTTGTACTCATTTTTAATGGAAAATTCATCTTTGAGATCATCAAGCTACTTTTCAAGCACTTATTCATTGTTCTTGGATTGCTCCAACTCATTATCTAGTCGACTACATTGTTCAAAATTTTATTTCAAAAACTGTGGAAGCTTTTCTTCATTCTTCTTCATGTCCTCAATCTCCTTGGTCATTTTCATCATGATAGATTCCATCTCTCACTTCAAGGCAACATTCTCTTTGGAAATTTTTTCACATTCTTCTATTTTCTCTTTCAGATCCAGAATGAGTTGTTCATCTTCCATGATTTTTTTCTTCTATTTGAGTTGACCACACAATTCCTTTCTTTTCTCCCTTGATTCATTGATCTTGTCTTTTAGTGACTAAATGAATTTTTCTGCATTCACAAGATTTTCTTGGAGTTCCCGGTTCTTAGATTTTATCTAGTCAAGATCATCCAGGGACACCATAAGTTGTTGTTGAAGATTGCTTGTATCCATTGAGAAACACTTTCCAAGATCTCCTCAAGCTGTAAGACTTCTTTTGAGGAACTAGCTCTGATACCAATTGTTAGAAACAAGCAACATTGAGAGGGGTGGTGAATTAGTGTTGTGCAAAAATTCAACTTAATTGTTATGTCATTTAACTTACTTAATCATTCAACAAAAGAAACATGCATCATCAGAAACAAAGTTATCACAACACCATAACACTAAAATTTTTACGTGGAAACCCTATTAGGGGAAAAACCATGATGGATGGCCAATCCACAATATAATATGAATATACCGAAAATGAAAAGTACAAAATGGAAATGCAATTGAATTCAGGCTCACTTCCTAGAGCTCATTGCTAATTACATTTCCAATTAAGCTCTATAGATAATCTCCTCTCCTTCTGACTGATTCAACAATTTTACTCTACTCTGCACAACTCGCTCTACAAAAATATTAATGCATAAGTGAAACTATGCATAATCGCCTAACCACTCATCCTGATGATCATAACATACCATCACACTTCCTTTTTCCATATCTCAAATGATATATCAACTCTCTTATATATATCTGCATCTAGAAATCAAGTCCCTATAGGTCGACCTTAATAAAACTTGGAAATATTATCAACTGTCAGCCCAAATCATGAACAATTTTGATGTGCACCCAAACAAGTTGGTTAGACTATAGCTGGGACCCATAATTAAATATTTGAACATAATTTTTTAAAAAATAATTTCACTTTACACATCCACAACATGCCACATTCACTGAGTTGGCTACAATGAGCAAGTAGATAGAAAACATCCTACTGGACCTCTAAGCTCATACTACAATTAATGCAACACCAAAAAATTTAGTAATAAGATAATATGCATGCTCAACAGGCAATCCAAGAGGTCCACAACTCAAAATGATGATATGATGAAGTAGACAAATTAACAGACTAATCGGATACCCTGTTCTTCAAGTATTCTGTCAGTAACACACATTATTTGACTGTATCTACCAGTATGACTAGATACTAATTTGTGAACCATGGAAATGACTTCAGTTTCCATCAAAGACAACACTAGAAGCCATATGCCAATAATTACATCAACAATGCAATATAACAATGGTCTGAAAACAAGCTTAATGTTTTCTAATGGAAATACTTATAGTTTTTCCACTTCACCTATATTACCTCCATGTTCATCACTCTTCATAAATGTGAAAAACCTAGCATTTTCTTCATTCATACTAGTTTACCATACTTGAAAATCTCTCAAAACATCTCACTAAACAATCCTATGATAAATTAATTTTTTTAAACCAGACATTATTATAACTATAAATTTAAAACTTATACCAAAATAAAACCAATGGTAAACCTCCAACATACCTCACACATAGCCCATTTTTGTTTTTTTATCTTAAAGACATCTATACCACAAAACATCAAAATTCCTCTATTTGAAAAGTACAATGGTAAAGGAGATCCTAATAACCATGTGCCAACTTTTACCGCATTGTGTAGCAACTTTATTTTTAAAGATGAACTCCTAACAATGTTCTCTTTCCTAGATCACTAAATTATATGACCCTAGATTAGTTTCTTCATTATCAAACAACTCAATTACCTCCTTTACAAAACCCATTAGTGAGTTTTTCCAACACTTCCAAGAAAACATTGGATCTCAAGTTATGCTAATAGATTTAGTTCATTATAAACAAGGACCTAAAGAGAAAATGGAAAACTTTATAGGATGACACCAATCACTTTATTCAAAAATTTCCTAGTCTTTAAGACAACATTCAAAGCATATTCAAGATAATATATTTTTGATGAAATATCCATACTTTACATATTTGTGTATGATGCTTTTGTGATTATCAGATATTGGCTAGTCAATATGAAGGTACACCATCATATCCTATTGGTCAATCTAAATACATGGCTCAAAACAACAATTAATCATTTAAAAAGATAAACAAAAATTTCATCAAGATAAATAATCCTCAAACTACTAGTAACATTGAAACAGAAGTCACTGCCGCAAACACAACACCATACCAATTTAGGACAAGAGTAGATAATTTTCGCAATTGCCTAATTCTCTCCATGTGATCATGTTATAATTTTTCAATAAGAATATGATTAAACTTCCTCCAATTAGGCTTATTGACATAAATAAACTACTACCACCAAACATAAATGTAAAATCCTTTTACCAATATCATCATACACCTGGACATGATATAGAAATATGCATGTGTCTTAATTTTTAGCTACAAGACCTCATCAATTCTAATAAAATATAGTTGGCTAGTCCTAATGACAAATCAAATAAATTGGTTTCACCACCTTTTTTTTTTTACAAATATTCACAAACCCATTACCAATTCATTCAATATATTGATAATGAAGAAAATGATAATGATCTATCCAATATTGTCAAGATGATTGAAGTTCAACCTCATAAGGGTAAAACCAATATTTTAATTGACATTACTTTCATACATATTGATGTATTTGTAACTGCATCTAATGGTCCTCTTTATATCACTAGTAGAATCAATGATAAACCTACTAGAGGAGTACTCATTGATCCTATGTGTATAATAAATTTGATCACCAAATAATTCTTGTATGTGCATGGAATCTATAAAGACAATTATGAACAATTGAAAGGTTTGACCTAAATAATTAGATGTTCCATTTACCATAATTCTTATGTTAGACCAATTTCATGTGATGTTGTCTTCCATGGCTAGGATCCATGAATATTGGTTATTCATAAATGTCCTAATTTTCCATTTGATGAAAAAATACAACTATTTACCATAGTGGATTTAATCCTTTAGCCTCTCAATGAAATTTTTCACTAGATTACGTTTGGCCTCAACTAGTCCAAATTGTTAAACCCCAAGAGGATTTTTTATTTGTGTCATATCAAAAGTTTAAATCTAAGCATATAGCCAAGTTATCCCTTAGTGATATCCTACTTAAGGCTCCTTAATCTCTAGTGACTTCAATGGTTTTCCCTCCTACTCCATATGTAGTGGAAAAGCCTAAGTCCAAACCAAGTATCTACCCCACCTAGATATAACCATGTAATTATGTAATAACCACCCTTAATTTTTTGAATTAAACTTGTTATCCTCAAAATAAGAATGTAATGTTAAGCCACTTCCTTTCCACTTTCCAATGACAAAGTTCTTAGTGTGGGTGAGGTGAGACCATATGGTGTATGAGATTATAATTTATACTTGAAAAAAAGTTGTTAAAAGTAACAACCACTTATCCAATGGGGGTTAGTTTAGAACATTTGCTTTTTGAGTGAGAAAGCTAGTACAATAATGAAATATAAAATAAATATCTTCCACTTTTTAGTGGCAAGTGAGTGCCAAAGCCACTTGTTCAATTGGGTGAGTAAAAGAGCCACATATGCATTGGGGTGAGTAATTAAACCACTTATGCAGTGGGGTAAGTAGAAAAAAATAAGAGCAACTCACTAGTGACAATACCACATAGTGTTACAATATTAATTCATTCAAATTCCCCAATCCAAAATATGCATTTGTTGTTACAATAAAAATATGAAATGAACTTATTAGAATCACCCCAAAATGTTGCTAGATGATGAAACAAGTCACCCAACTTGAAGTATATCATTATAACCTGTAAAGAGTTGAATATGGGCACTAAAAATGAACTCACTTTCACTAGAAATAAGTTGTTATAGACTTGCTACTGCTGAAAAATAGAGGTTGGGCACTAAAAAAGAACTTTCTTTTGAAATCAAATACTTCTATCATTTGGAAACTCTTCAATACTGTAGACATCTCCAATGAATGATCAAAATCCCTAAATATACTCCAAAATGTCTAATATGAACCCTTATACCTTTCCTTACAATGGTATGGCCTGCTTGGGGTGATTTGATTCTAAAAAAATTAGAACTTCAATTTCTCTCTTACAAACTTCTCAAATCTAGTCACCTAGCATAAGGAAGATATTGGTAAAAATCGTAGAAGCACAACTCCAATATTTCAATCTACACAAGCCAAATATATGGTACTATATGTACTTGAAAATATATGACCAGCAATCACAAAACTTCAAGAACTCAACACTTAACATGTTAGTGTAATTAATATTGAATTTCACTTTCATAACTTTACTTAGGTAATATTTAATTCCCAGGTTAATTATTCTCATCCTTATCTTGTTGAGCTATCTTGTTTCCTAAGATAAGATTAGGGTTATGCATACTTTTCTTTTATAAAGCAAATCATCTCATGTAATTATGAATTCCTGAATAATATTATTTGCATATCTTTTTGCAATGGCTTTGCTTTTTCTAATTTTCTCTTCTATGGAAGGTTTTTTTTCTAGTTTTCATTTCAGATCTTGGTTTTTACATTGGTATCAGAGCTTTGATTTTGTAGCCCCTTCTTAGATTTTTGAGAAAATATTTATAGAGTTCGTTTGGGATTCCTCAAGGGTTTCATGCCTTGATTTCATCTATGTAGCATCTTGGATCAGATCGGGCTTCACCATTGGATTCAGAGCACTAGAAAAGGTTAGGATTGGCTTTTCTTTTGCAGATTTTGGTCATCTTTTGCCAGATCTGTGAGGGTTTCAAGCTTAGAGATTTTTTGGAAGCTTTGGAGGTAGCAAAATTTTTGGAGCATTTTGGGCACAAACAGAGGTCACCATTGCATTCACAATGGCCAAAAACCCTAAGATCGCCTTCGTTTTGTCAATTTTGGAGAAATTGGTCCGAAAGGAAAAAAAAATTGCCAGGGAGGCTGTATGGCCTCCCCAGCTTGCTTCCCGAGGCACAAAAAATGAGAAAAAAATATTTTAAAATGAGGTTCTCATTTTTCGCATTGATGCTTATAGAGTAAAAGAGGTCCGCCACTCGGCGGCCACTGGGAAGCCACCGAAATGCCGCCGCCACCCATTTCCCCCACCCAAATGTCGTCGGTCACCACTCAGCCCCCGCAGGCCTATCAGCACCTGTTGTTGGTCCTATGGGGGACGAAGCGCTATGTGCCTAGCTCCCAGCCAGCCCCTTCTACACTCTGACGGTCCTATGGAGGACCAAGGGCTCCACCCCCAGACTGCCAGCCCTTGATTGCGCATAGGACCAAAAGCCGAATCTTTTTCAGCCCCCTGGGGGCCCTATAGGCTAGATTGGCCTTCCTGGAGCAGTTTTCACAAAAAATGGGCATAACTTTTGCCCACGATGTCAAAATTGCACAAACAAGATACCGTTGGAAAGCTGGTTCTAGGAACTATCTTTTGGTGCACTTCATTTTTTAGTATTTTTCTGTTTAGATTCATATATTTCTGTTTGAAGTCAGATGTTCATTTATGGCTTCCGAGCTCATAACTTTTTGCCACGATCTCCAATTTTCACCATCTTTGTGGCATTACAAAGGTATTGAGGAGCTCTATTTTTATATCCATACACTTTTTTATGTATCTATTCCAGGTTGATCATTATTCTAGATTTTTCCTGATGGGTGTTTTGGAGATTACTTGGATGTTTTGGCAATTGGAAAGGTGAAACTTGAATATTTGTACTTCATTTCAGTACCACATCATTTTATTTTTTGTTTATGCATGTTTATCATTCTCCCTTTTTATAATTTTTGGGTTATTATAGTAAATGAACTGAGATAAAGTTCCATCAGGGGGGTTTCTTGCATAATAATCTGATTAGAGTGTGCATGCACTTTGATCTTCATCTTGTTTTGATGATAGCTTGCATGGGTTATATCTAATTTCTTAGTTTATTTTGGCCACATTCTTACTTTAGCTTGACACATATCAGATTCACATCGGTTCACACTTTAGATTGGGAGTTTATGGTTATTGATCTACATTGGTTCAAATCCTTCTTAGTTTGAGGGTCATGTTTTTATGGTTAATGTTCTACAGTCTTTGTGGTACTTGTACCATGGAAGAGTTTTAGTCACAGTTTGGAATTGGCATCGAGATACATGGTTTCTAGATTCTATCATCATTTCATCTACTATTGCTTCATAGATTCTAGGATTGTTCCAGTTTGTGAGTTTTCCAGTGTTCCGTGGCATCGGGTCTGCTATCGCATTATTATGATTTCGCCTGAGTCCTTCAGTGACTCTCATTTGGTTTCTTGTAGATAGAAGTATCTTTCCTTGCTTATTAGATTGTAGTTCTAGTGTTACTCCACAGTGTTCTTCTAGTGCTTCTTTGCAACAGTCATCTCATTGTAAGGGGGTTTTGTCCCACTGGGTTTTCCTTGTCTACCTCATTATTGCATTTGTAAATGGGTACCTGATCTGGCCTTGTTGTCGAGACCCATTCACGCTTTCTTGAATTCATCTTAGTTTTAGGTGCATGCTTTTTTTTAGTCTCCCTAAGTTTCACTTATGGGGGGTGTTAGTGTAATTAATATTTAATTGCACTTGCATAACTTTACTTAGGTAATATTTAATTCCTAGGTTAATTTTTCTCATCCTTATCTTGTTGAGCTATCTTGCTACTCAAGATAAGATTAGGTTTATGCATACTTTTCTTTTATAAAGAAAATCATCTCATGTAATTATGAATTCCTAAATAATATTATTTGCACATCTTTTTGCAATAGCTTTGTTTTTTCTAATTTTCTCTTATGTGGAAGGTTTTTTTTTGGTTTGCATTTCATATCTTAGTTTCTAACATAACACTCCAAAATTATAAGAAGGTCTCATCAAAACACTTGCAAAAATAGAACACATCAAAGCAATTCATACTAGAAAGCCAAAACTGAAAGGTCCAAATCATCTCCAATGGCAACTCTTGGTTGGGATCACATCACAATCTAGCTAGGGAATATCTTGCAATTCTAAAACTAAAAAATGTTGAGGGATTTCATCTACAAATATTAAAGAGAATCAAATCCATTTTGATAGCATAATATTATCATTCTTCAGCATGTGCATAATGAGCTCCAATGCCTTCTTTTATAGAGTTTTGAGAGGGAAAACTCCAATTAAAATAATTAATTAATTCACCTCTTCCATAAAAATTCCCATTTAAAATAAAATAAAACCTTTTACATGTGAAAAAAACCCCTTATTTCTCCTAGGCATCCAAATGGGACTGTAAAATACCTTTTTGAAAATATATTGCACTTAAGTTATGAAAAATAATGATAAAATATTATAACTTAAGTTAATAGTTTAACTATTTCGCCCCAAGTTATAAAAAAATTGGAAACACATGTCAAAATCTAAGTTTGATCACACCAATATGATACTGAGGCATTAGGGGAATAATAGAAGCTAATTTGGTGACTTACAATAAATAGACATGCTCTCCAAGAAATTTGGAGAGCATCCTGAAAGTTTGGAAACTCTTCAGAGAGTGTCATTCAATCTACTTAGCTCATTTCCAAGAAAAGGAACCTTGTAACTCTAAAATTATATTTTCCAAGGTCCTTGGAGTCCCCTTGCCTTACCATTTAGGTCACGGGAATTCAGGAAACAGGTTAATGGCCTTCTAGCTGAGTAGGCCTAAGAAGGGGACATTACAAATTAGCTTTGTGTCTTCAAAATAAAAAAATTAGTTAGGACAAAAATTAACAATCTGATGGTCTCCCAACCAATGGTGGTCCCTTCAATTCCTTCCCCAAAGGAAGAAAAGAGACCAGTGTTGACGAATGCCTCAATTACCCCTTCACAAGCTAAAATTTGTTTGAGAAGAATTAAAAGTGCAAAAGAGAATAAACAAAGATGTGTTATGGATCATCAACTTGTTGAAGAGTGTAACACCTTACCTATGATCATCCATCCATCCAACCCAATTCTAATTAAATACATCCCACCCAATCACCCTTGTCATTGCATGTATCTACCTCACCACTGTCACTAAACTATGAAGTTAACCATACATATCATAGACTAGAAAAAAAATGAAAGAGGCTAATACAAATGCTTACAATAATGCTAATAGAACTAATATACAACCTATTGTGATACATTTGGATAGAACTTTAAGAAGATAAAATAGAAGATCAAAAGGAAGACCATAATGAATTAGCTCTTATGTTTTCCAAATCAATAAATTTGGATGAGATCAACCATGATGACCCTCTCGAGGAGAGTGATCCACCATGTATTGAGTGTGGTTCTTGCTTTTGTCCTACACTTGTTGTAATTCATTTAGCATATTGCTTGCATTCCATTTATAATGAGCAAGATTTGGATGTAGATGATTTTCTTTAGATCAACCTGCATCAATAGTACCTCTTGTGTGTATTTATGTGTTTTCTTGCAAATGATGCGATCTCCCATGCTATGCTTCTTGGTGTGTATTTGTGTTTGTTATTTTTATTTGGATGACCCTTGTTCTTGTTGGCTCAAGGATACAATAAAAATGAATCTGTCATATCATTAATCTATTTGCATCTCAATTCATCTTTATATTATGAACATTTTTTCCTTGTATTTTATTTTAGGAATGATGCAAAGCATTGAGACATTTAGGTCTCCTACATGTTGACCCAAAAAAAATTTGTCTTCATGTTTCATTTCTCCATTGTGTTTGTAGTTTCACAATTATTTGGGGAATGATGTTATTTATGAGAGTAATCATATTATATATTATCTCTACTCTATACTGACCCTTGATTTATGGATCCCTTATGTTTTTATTTTTTATGTGGCTTTATCTTGGGGTAACCCCTTGTCATGAGCTAACTATGTTGGCAACATATCATTGGCATAGGGTTTTCCAATAAGCTATTATGGCATTATCATGTTGAATATATAATTTTATTCTACCTTAAAGGAATTTTTTCTTGATTGGCATTAGCAGTTAATTTAAGGTGGGGGTATGCATTCCATTATGTGTCTCACATTGTTCACACATATTAAGGTTTGTGATGCATTTTTTTTATATTGTTCACTTTTGTAGCACCCTATTATAATTATTGGGACTATAATTCTTGATATGGTTGACATGAGAACACACCTAGTGAATATTAGACTTTACTATCCCTTGTGTGTTTCTCATTAGCTACTATTATAGAAACTCACCTAGTGAAAATTGGACTTAACTAGCTTGTATTGTTTCTTGTCAAATATCATCTAGAAAATATTGGACTTCACTAGCCTTTGATGATTTTTGTTTATAGGTCACCCAGAAAATATCAAAATTTGTTAGCCTATGATTTGTGAACACCTTGGGTATGGATTCTAGAAATATTTCTATGAGGCTTTCTAGTTCGTGATTATCATATCCTTTTTGCATTGTGTTTTTCATTTTTTTACATTATGTTTGTATCGTGTTTGATTTGTTTGCATTATTTTATGTTAGTATTTCATATTCATTGTGAATGTTTCATTTTTTTCATGTTGCATTGCACTTTGTATGTATGTTCCTTTATCCTACATTATTTTTATATAAGATTTTGAGCTTGGGGGATAGTGCATCCTCTAGATTCAATTTCATCCTATCTCTTCAATGTTTGGATAATTGAACCATTTTTTGGCTTATCCTTAATTGAGTCTAAGTATAAGTTCATACTCTCACTAAAGTGACAGATAAATATAGCATTGTAATTTTTCCCTTGACAATTTTACACTAGGTTTAGCTCTCCCTCATGTTCTTGCACATAATTGTGAGTTTCATTTTCCTATTTCATAACAATATTTGGAAAATTAGAGGTCAAATTGGGATTAAGGAATTGCTATTTATGAAGAGGAAAATATATACCTTTTAGAGATATCACACTTTTCCACTCAACCATTCAATAATGTCCTATGAACCCTAATTGGATTGACTAACAACCTCACAGGGTGAGTCAATTCTCAATTAGGAAGGACCTGGGTATGTGCAGTATCATGATGGGCCAAAAAGTGGCAATATGATGGGTATGTGTAGGGGCTGACAACTTTTTTTAACCCAAAATTGATGAAACGAAAAGGGTTTTTAAAGGAGATTCTCAACTTTCCACCAATATAAATTATGTTTCAGTTTGAATTTAATAAATAATTATTATTAATTTTCTATTTGAATTATGACTAAAGTCTTGATTGATAGGTTGATTGAAAAACATCTATAGCCTTCAAACGGTGTCACATTTTTGAATCTGAAACATGCATCGATTCTATGCTTCACATACTATAGGATTAAAAAAATTGAATTTCATGAAGTTTTGACCAAGTTAAGGTGGTCGACATACAAGTTTTTATATTTTCTAAAATTTGTAATAAAAAATCATAATTAATTATTTACTTGGAAAAAAATTACAAAAAATATGCATCACATTGGGACATGAGTCCTCTACTTATATCTAAAATCTTATAAAAAAATATTATCATTTTATTGTGGTCAGGTAACACACCTACTTCTTATTTTTTCCCTGAAATTTATTTACTACTGCATTAAAATTTCAAATTTTCACCAAATAGATTTTTAAAAAAAAAAAAATAAACCTAGTAGTTTATAAACTATATTCAATTTTATACAAATTCTATTCTTACATATTTTTGAAATAATATAGATAACTTATTCAAATTTTTACATCAAGTTTCCTAACTCTAATTTTTCTAATTTTTTTGCCACTTAAGGGCCTATTTTTTCCATGATGATCCTGCACATACCCACCTAGGAGGGGTTTTTTTAAGATTTTGGGAGTTCACCACCAAGAAAATGCTTGGAAAAAGACAACTAAACATTCAACCTAATCCAACAATACAAACTAAATAATGAGTGTAAACGATGAAATTGAGTTGCACCAAGTTAGGGTATGTGTACTTGGGAAGTATGGAGATGTAACAAGTATTCTAAAAATGTAAAGAAGCTTTCAAAAAGTGATATGGAGGAATAAGATTTCTAGAGTGGCGTATTAGTCCCACTGTTATTTTTTAGGGAAAATACAGAGTCTTCAAATGTTGAAACGAAATCCTGAAGAATATCTGAAAAATAACCTGTGGACGACTAAGACGCCAAAGGTGGTGCATTAGTCCCGTTCTAAATTTTTGAAGTCTCTGAATGTGTTCCCAAGGGTTGACTTATGCACTTGCTTCTTCTCAGATCCTGAAACTTCCATAACTAACCTATAGATGAGTTTCCATGAAGATGACAACTTTATAATGCAACCTTTGTAACTTTTCAATCCTACACTCCAAATTATCTTCAATTTTTTCAACTTGAACCTCCAAACACAAACATACAAGAGCTAAAAAACTTGTTGATTGTTAGTAAATGGGGGTTTTCCTTGGTCAAACCCCTTGTAGGTAATTAAACCAAATGATGAAATGAAGCATGAAATATGAAATATATAAATGATATCACCTTCGATGATGTCTTGTGAAAATAATATACAATCTTTCATTTAGTGGCCATGAAGAATGTAGATTTTTTATCCTTATTTATGGTTTCAAATAGATCTCCAATGCTACATCCACAATCTTGGCTCAACAATATGAATGGATGCACTAAGCCCTTGACATGATGCGTGAATCCATATGATGGCTCCAAACACTTGATGAATTGCTCTTTAATTCCCTTGAATGAATATTTAAATACTTGTTATGATTTTATGAATGATTAGATATGAAAAATGAGTGGAGGAACCTTGTAATTATACTTATCTATGCTTAATCCCAAAATTACACCACAATAGGCCGACATGTGAAGTCATTAATTAAAGGAAGCTAAATCCTACCCAAATTTGAAATTGAATCTTGAAAATAAGCCAAGGAGGACTAAGACACCCTAGGTGGTATATTAGTCCCAAGGCTCAATTCTAGGGGCACATACTCCAAAAAAGGACATATTTTGGTGGTTTCAAAATCAAGGTCCCAAGACCCATGGAGGACAAAGATGCCCTAGGTGGCATTTTAGTCCCACTCCACAAATCAGGGACACAGATAAAAGCATTAAATGATCATTTATATTTTGAGGTTTTTTGAGATTTGGTATAAAAATATATAGTTTATTAGGCTTTTGGATGAAAAATAGGGTCAACTAATCCATAAAGAAGCCTAAATAAGGCAAGGCAGGATCAAACAAGTGTGAAAATGCAAGGGTATGCATTTTACTGCACTACATTTAGCCCCCACTTTAGTGAGAGGATGAACTTGCTTCAAGATCACACTAAAGTAGCTAACCATGCAATCAAGAGGGGTTCAAATGTACAAATTTGAGCAATATAGGATGACAAAGATCAAGAGGGATGATCAAGCCCACAAGGTCTAGATCCTATGAAAAACCAACATAAGCAGAAAGGAACACACATGCATATGATATATGAAGTCATAATGAGATCACCAACATACACCATTAAGGAAAAGAAAAAGGAAAAAGAAAAGGGAAATAGGGAAAACTACAATGGATCAAGCTTCGACTAGTCATACAATGCAGTGGACTAGGCTAGGTTGTTTGTGCAAAAATAAGTTTACAAGTGCAACGCGTTGTCCACTATGCAAACAAAACACACGCTCACAAGGGATAGTGGAAGCTAATTGTCCACTAGGTGAGTCCCAAGGGACCATATTAAATCCATACCTCCATGACTTTAATAAGGCACAAAAATGCATGCTCACATGGGCTAGTGAAGCTAGGTGTTCACTAGGTGATCCCTAAGGTGGTCCATATTAAAGTCATACCTCCATGACTTTAATAAGGCACAAAAGGAAAAAAAGAAACAAGAAAGAGGAATGCTCAAAGGGACTTTGCTTAGTTCATGTGAGGTCTTACTCTTAGGGGACATCATTCTTAACATATCCAAGAGATTATAAATACAAGGTCTCATCCTAGGGAACATCATACCCAATGCTTCCAAGGGAGGACAAGCACAAAAGGGTTTCATCTTCTTTCCAAGTGAGGACAAGTGCAAGGTCTCATCTTGGGGAACATTGTATCTAATGTTTCCAAGAAAGGACAAGGAAATATCAGGCTCTTGGAGGAAGTAAAACCCAATGAAACCACCAAGAAAAGGGTGCATCACAAGAAGAAAGAAAATCACACAAGGAACATGAAAAAAATGCAAATGAAATCATGCCAAAATAATGCCAATGCATGCCCCCACTTTAAAGAAATTGCTAACACCATGCTATGAGAAATTACTTTAAAGTAGAAAAGGATAAATGCTAACAATAAAGAGGACATTAGAGCTTATTCACAAAGCCCTATTCCAAGTTATATGTTTCCTATAAGCCATGCCATGCAAAAGGGAGTTCCCCCAAAATATAGTATGCCACATGCAAGCCAACTTAAGGCATGTTGTCCACATCCCAAGCTTTCTCTTATATGTACATGAAAGGTGGTCAATTAGAAAAAGGAGACAATAAAAAGTGGCATACTTGGACAAGGCTACCTAACCCATTACACCTACTTAGTGCAAGACAAGGGTGAGCTGAAGTGAAAAAAGGAACTCTGTGCATCAACCCAAAAGAGAGCACCACAATCCTTAAGATATTGATTTTTTTTACTTAAAGCCTTACATTCATTAGAGGCATGACCATGAACTCTATGATATGCACAAAATGAAGTCATGTAATAAAATTTATTTCATGTTGTTGGAGGAGTCTCATCAAGATACTCTCTTGGTCAGAAGTTGAGGATGTTGCTTTATTTTGTGACAAAGATATCTCCTACTTAGCACAAGGTGTCATACCTACACAAGACACTTTAGATTGTGAGATTTTATTCTCTCCTTTACTGGAGGGTGTAAAATCTAATGAATTCAAATCATTAGTGTTTTGTGTGATGACATTTACAGTAAGCGAGGATTTCTTTGTTTGTTTTTGTAGGGTAGAAAAATGTATCTCTTGCTTGATTCGGTAATAATTAATGATAAATTGGACTTTATATCACCTTGATCTAGTGTTGTGAGGTGTTTTACACATCCACATTAGGTCTTGGGCCCTTACAAATTGAATAAAATGCATGTATTCTAAAGGTGTTGTAAAGTGTTGTAAATGACTTTCACACTTTTCTAGACTTTTATTAAGCATCTAAGTCTAATGGACCAAATTTTCCCTTAATTCAATATTATAAAATATATTTAATTGCATTCTCACATTATTCTATAAGGCTTGTAAATTAAACTTGATTTTAATATAGTGTTGTAATGTGTTTTACACTTTCACATTGGATGTTGTGCCTTTCAAGGCCATGTGGACCTCATTTCAATATTGTAAAGTATATTTAATCACACTTTCACATTGAACTTTGTGTCCCTATCCCTAATCACCCTTTATATCATCATTAATAGGCCCCTATCACCCCACATTATGTATCTCGAGGCATAATTTGATAAAAAACCTGACTAAATCAACATATAAGCTTAATTTCTTCATCGCCCACATCCCTACTGGAAAAATAACCCCTTTGGTATGCATTCACCACTTTGGGTGAATGAGTCACATCCAGGTGGGACCCATTCACCCAAGATGGAAAATAAGTCCCATTTGAGCTATTTTTGGGGTTTGAGCAGGAAAAAATGAGTTTTATGTTTAATTTTGTCCAACATCCCAATTGGAAAAATAGCCCCTGTAGGACCCATTCACCACTTTGTGAAAATCAGTCCCATACAGGTGAGACCCATTCACCAAGGATGGAAAATGAGTCCCATTTGAGCTATTTTCAGGGCTTGAGCATGAAAAAATGAGTTTTAAGTTTAATTTTCTCCAATGTCAGCCTTGGGGATCAAATTAATGGCCATTTGAGTGGATCGCTTATATAAATAATCCTCCAAAACCTCATTTCATTCGAGTATCATAAGTTATTCATGTTGTCAAGTCAAGCAAGCTAGGGTTTAGTATTTTAAGTCTTCACAAGGGCATCAAGATAACATTCAAGATCATTTTTTAGACATTAAAGGGCATAATTCTTCAACAATCATTGCATCAAATCAAGAGATATATCATCATTGAAAGTTTCTAATTATATTATCTCATGTTCATACTTCATCATTTTGTTTCATCATTTTGCTTTAATTACCTAAAAGGGGTTTGACCAATGTAAACCCCTATTCTCTAGTAATCAACATCTCTCTCTTTCTCTGTGTGATTGCAGATCTAGGTATTTTGAAGGCTTGGAAATAATTGAAGAATAGGTTACAAATTTTTTGGAGTCATTTCCATTTTGGAAAGGTAAAAATATTCATAAAAAGTCACTTAAAGTGTCAAAAATTAGGGTTTCAGATCCGAACAGTTGGAGGAATAGAAAGAGTAGACCACGAGATTCTAATTCCACTTTAGAGTTTCCAAAAAAGTCAAAGTGGACTCATTCACCATTAGTAGTGAATGAGTCCCACTATACCTATTTTTTAGAGATTTTCATGGATTTGTATACCCATTTGGCTGAAACAGGCTCCGATGTAATTTTCTAGATCTAGGACTAATTCACTCAAAATGGCGAATGAGTCCCAGTAGGTCAAAATTTTAGGATCAGTAGCATTGCAAGTCTTCAACACACTTCCAAGTGCACACTTTCTATTTTATATCTTTATGTTTCATTTGATTTGCATTTCTAAGTTATTTTATAGGCTATTTTTCATATCACAACATGTTTTCAAACATCTTACATTTTTTAAGGTTTGCTTTAGTAGTTAATCTCTTTTATCATTTTTCAACATATGAGGCATTCCCATTTTATAGATTTCAATCTCATTTCATTAGAATCTCAAGATTTCATTCTTGATTGAGCCATTAAGATTTTTGTACCTCTCTTGTTTGAGGTGCAAAACCTTATAAGTGTAAGAGAGTCCCTGTATTGAAAAATATTTGGTTCATTTTGGTGAACCATCGTATTCAAAGTGTAAGAGAGACCCCATATTCAAAAACCTTTGGTATAGTCTTCAACACATTTCCAAGTGCACACTTTTTGTTTAATAGCTTTATGTTTCGTCTAATTTGCATTTCTAAGTCATTTTGTAGGTTATTTTTTATATCACAATGTGTTTTCAAACATCTTACATTTTCTAAGTTTTGCATTAGTAGTTAATTTCTTCTATCAATTTTCAACATCTAGGGCATTCTCCTTTGATAGATTTCAATCTCATTTGCATTGGAATCTCAAGGGTTTGTTCTTGAGTGAGCATTAATATTTTTGTACCTCTCTCCTTTTAGGTGGAAAACCTTAGAAGTGTAAGAGAGCCCCCGTATTCAATAATTTGAACCTCTTGTTTATCACTTTCCTAAGAACTCTCCTACTAGGGTAACTATTTTGGCACAAGAGAATAAGACCTTGGAGAAAAAGGATGACAATATGTACAACAATCAAATTTCCCCCTTTCTTAATATCTCTCCTATTGGTAAAGAAGATATTATGGTGTTACAAGATCCCATCAATGAGAATCATGAGAAAAAAATATTGAAAAAAGAAACACTGTCATTTCCAAGCAAGAAAATCCAACCATGGATCATTCCCTTACTTGCGATGAAGTCGATATTGAAGAACCAAACATTGAATGCCATGAACATCTAGCTTGTAGTTCTCCTAAAAACTCTCCTAATAGGGAATATATCATGGTGCAAGCAAACATCAACACTATCATGTGAAAACCAAAAATCAACCTCACTTTGAAGCATCCTAAATTGCTCAATATGGATCAAGCCTTGAAGCAAATATTAGGAGTTTATGACAAGTCACCTTCTACTCCTCAAAAGAAAAAGGTTACATGTGTTATGATCAGTACCAAGCAAAAATATATAGAAAGACAAAAGCAAATTTAAGAAGCCACAAAGTTATTGGAAGAGGCTTCAAAACCTTTGATTTCATTTCTACATCCATGGGGGAATACATGATCATAACAAAAGAGTCTAAATAGAGAAAAGAGAAACTGGTAAAGGAAACAAAAAAATAAAAAACATCCACTTCAACCACCTTAAAAGCAAAGACAACATCAAAGACAAACTTTGAGGCAATTGAACAACCACCAAATCCAAAAAATGTGACAAAACTTTTTGTAAGATGTTTTGAACTTCTGAAGCAACCTGGAAAAGGATGTGATGCTATAAAGCCTAATGATCTTGGTTATTGTCCCTCAAAACAACTTTCATCCAATGTCAACACTATCGCAAAAGATTCTTCCAAGACAACTTTAACCATGGTACATCTGAAACTAATAGATATCTCATTAAATATGTATCAAGTAGAAACTTTGTTTACTTATCAAAATAAATAACATTAGTTGATGCTCCTTTCCATGTAATAGTTGTAGGATCATAGCATACTCACTATTGCAAGGAGTAACATATCATCATCCATTTTAGATGCACCCTTGTCCTGCACTAAGTGAGGTCAAGGGGTTAAGTAGCCTTGTCCTCCCATGTCACTTACATCATTGTTTCTTTTGGCTAGTCTTTAATCTTTCATGAACATATAAGAGCAAGCTTGGGATGTGGATGACATATCTTAAGTTGGATTGCATGTGACATACTTATCCATGATGTAGCTACAATTGGAAACATATGACTTGCAATAGGGATTTCCAAGTTGGCTCTCATGTCTTCTTTCATGTTAGCATTTATCATTGGCTACTTTAAAGAAATTTCTCACAGTGATGGTGTAGCAACCACTTTAAAGTGGTGGAATACATAGATGACATCTTTTGGAAAAAACTTCATGGCATGATTTTTCTTTCTTCTTGTGATATGTCTTCTTCTTGGTGGTGTCATTGGGTTTGATGTCATCCAAGAGTGTGTGATCTACTAACATGGAATGATGTGAACAAGGCATCCCATAGGCAGCAATCTGACACTTTTGACTTGTCCTCTCTTGGATACATTAGGAACAATGATCCCTAAGAAGAATACCTTACATGAACAAAGAAAAATCCCCTTTAATTTTATTTTTTACATGACATTCAAAAGCATTTACAAAATAATTTTCATTGTGGTTCCTTATTAAAGTTATCAGGAGGTATAACTTTGGTATGGTTGAGTGAGAAGCCCATTCCGAGGCATGACTTTCCCCATAGCAACTTGTGTGTGTGTGAGTGCATACCAACCATGAGTGTATGTTTATCACCTCTTAGAACTTCTCACCTGGTGGGAAGCCATGAGTTTTGTCACCTCAAAGTGAGTATGTGTTTTCTAGACAAACAACTTAGATTTGATCCACATCATTTTGGACAAATGGTCAAAGCTTGATCCATCTTTTATTTTTTCTCATTTGTACTTCTCTTCCTTCTATTCATTTCCATTGCATGATCACGTATCGTTTTTTGCTGCAAATCATTCACCTTATGTGTGTCCTTTTGCACTTATGTCGATTTGACTTAGGATCTTGGATCCTGGGGGCTTGACCACCCCCTTCATCTTTGTTATTCTATACCATCCGCATTGGTATGATTGGACTCCTCTTGAATGTCTACTTTAGTGTGAGTTTGAAGCAAGCTCATCCTCTCACTAAAGTGGGGGATAAATGTAGCATAGAAAAAAGTATCTCTTACTTGATTCAAGAATAATTATTGATAAATTGGACTTTATATCACCTTGATCTAGTGTCGTGAGGTATTTTACACATTCACATTAGGTTCTGGGTCCTTGCAAATTGAATAAAATGCATGTCTTGTAAAGGTGTTGTAATGAATTTCACACTTTTCTAGAATTTTATTAAGCATCTAAGTCTAATGGACCTATTTTTTCCTTAATTCAATATTATAAAATATATTTAGTTGCATTCTCACATTAATCGAAAAGGCTTGCAAATTAAACCTAATTTTAATCTAGTGTTGTAATGTGTTTTACACATTCACATTGGATGTTGTGCCTTTCAAGGCTATGTGGGCCCCATTTTAATGTTGTAAATTGTATTTAATCACACTTTAACATTAAAATTTGTGTCCCTATCCCTAATCACAATTTATATCATCATTAATAGGCCCCTTTGACCCCATATTGTGCATCTTGAGGCATAATTTGATCAAAAACCTGACTAAATCAACATATAAGCTTAATAAATTCATCCCCCAACACCCCTACTGGAAAAATAGCCCCTTTGGTACCCATTCACCACTTTGGGTGAATGAGTCCCATCCAGGTGGAACCCATTCAGGGTGGCGAATGAGTCCCATTTGAGCTATTTTCAGGGTTTGAGCAAGAAAATTGGGTTTTAAGTTTAATTTTCTCCAATGTCTATCTTGGGGATCAAATTAATAGCCATTTGCATGCCTTGCTTATATAAATAAGCCTCCAAACCCTCATTTCATCCAAGTATCATAAGATATTCATGTTTTCAAGTCAAGCAAGCTAGGGTTTAGCATTTTAAGTCTTCACAAGGGCATCAAGATAGCATTCAAGATCATTTTTTCAAACATTCAAAGGAAAAATTCTTCAAAATCATTGCAGAAACTCAAGATTTATCATCATTGAAATTTTCTAATTGCATTATCTCATGTTCATAATTCATCATTTTGTTTCATCATTTTGGTTTAATTACCTAAAAGGGGTTTTACCAAGGAAAACCCCTATTCTCTAACAATCAACATTTCTCTCTTTATTTTTGTGATTGTAGATCTAGGTATTTTGAAGGATTTGAAATCATTGAAGAATAGGTTACAATGTTTTTGGAGTCATTTCCCTTTTGTAAAGCTCAAAATATTCACAAAATGTTACTTAGAGTACTAAAAATCAAGGTTTCAGATCTAGACACCGGAGGAATAGAAAGAGTAGACCGAGAGCTTCTAATTCCACTTTTGAGTTTTTAGAAAATTCAAAGTGAAATCATTCACCATTAGTGGTGAATGAGTCCTACTGTACCTATTTTTTGAGAGTTTTTGTGGATTTGTATACTCATTTAGCTGAAACAGGATCTAGTGTAGTTTTCCAGATCTGGGATTGATTCACCCAGAATGGCAAATGAATCTTAGTATGTCAAAATTTTAGGATCATCAACATTTCCAATCTTCAACACATTTTTAGGTGCACACTTTCTATTTTATAGCTTTTTGTTTCATTTGATTTGCATTTATAAGTCATTTTAGAGGCTATTATGCATATCACTGTGTGTTTTCAAACATCTTACATTTTCTAAGTTTTGCATTAGTATTTAATCTCTTTTATCATTTTTCAAAGTCTAGGACATTCCCCTTTGACATATTTCAATCTCATTTGCATTGGAATCTCAAGGGTTTTTTCTTGAGTGAGCCATTAATATTTTTGTACCTCTCTCCTTTTAAGTGCAAAACCCTAGAAGTGTAAGAGAGCCCTCGTATTCAAAAATATTTGGTTTAGTTTCATTTCTTTCAAAGGATAATGATCAGGGCTACTAGTTTCTATCAGTTCAGGATGCACTACTATTAAAGTCGGCTTAGAAGGATGTTTTGTAATAGTGTTGATGAACATTAAGTGAAGGCTTGTTTGTGTCTTTCAAGGGACAATAACCAAGACCACTAGCCTTTTCTTGTGTGTGAGGCTCTATAGGCACACATATACCTTGTTCTCTAGCACCACATCCTTTCCACAATATCCGAGTTGTTTCATAAGTTTGTAACCTTTTCCATAAAGATTTTTCATCTCTTTTTGATTCAGTGGTTGCTCATGATTAAGTTCATCAAAGTTTGTTGTGTAATTTTCTTTTTCTTCTAAAATGGTTGAGGTGGATGCTTTTGAAGGGTCCCCCAAATTTTATGTTGACATGATCTTGTATTCTCCCATGAATGTATGTTCAAAATCTAAGGAACCCCAATCATCTTCTAATAGCTTCATGATTTCTTCAATGTGTTTTTCTTTGTCTGTCTGTTGCATGGGTTCCACTTGTGTGGTTGGTGTTAATGTTTTAAAAAGATTTTCCTTATTTTTCTCAAGTTGTAAGACACTATAAGGCTTAGGATCAACGTCAATTGTATATACTTTGTTGTAGTAGACATACTTTATTTTATGATGGAGGGTAGAAGGAACCACATGCATCTTATGAATCCATGGCCTTCCCAAAAGAAGATTATAGGAAATATCATGAGGCATAATATGAATAGGGGTTTGTAAGGTAGGGGTATGTGCAGTGATCATGATGGGCCAAAAAGTGGTGATATGATGGGTATTTTTAGGGTATGTGGCTGATGAATTTTTTTTACCCATAATTGATGAAACAAAAAGGGTTTTTAAAGGAGATTCTCAGCTTTCCACCAATATAAATTATGCTTTACTTTGAATTTAATAAGTAATTATTATTAATTTTCTATTTGAATTATGACTAAAGTCTTGATTGATAGGTTGATTGAAAAAAATCTATAGCTTTCAAACGGTATCACATTTTTTCAATCCAAAACATGCATCACATTCTATGCTTTGCATGCTACAGGATTAAAAAAAATGAATTTCATGAAGTTTTGACCAAGTTAAGGTGGTTAGACACACGAGTTTTTTATATTTTTTAAAAGTTGTAATAAAAAATTTATAATTAATTATTTACTTGGAAAAAAATTACAAAAAATATGCATCACATTGGTACATGACTCCTCTACTTATATCTAAAATCTTAAAAAAAAAATTATCATTTTATTGTGGTTAGGGTGGTCAAACAGACACCTACTTCTTATTTTTTCCATAAAATTTAAGTACTACTACATTGAAATTTCAAAATTTCACCAAATAGATTTTTAAAAAAATAAAATAAACCTAGTAGTTTAGAAACTACATTCAATTTGCTATAGATTCTATTGTTACACATTTTTTAAATAATATAGATAACTTATTCTGAAATTTTTTACGTCAAGTTGCTTAACTCTAATTTTTATGAATTTTTTTCCATTTAAGGGCCTATTTTTCCATGATGATCCTGCACATACCCATAGCCTTTCCAACTGTAATAGGTAAAGTGATCACTACAAGTGATTTCTTTCCCATGTTATCAGATCCCTCAATAGATAAAGAGTTAGGTTGAATTTTTGATTTATCAACACCAAGCTTATCCAAAAGGTTCACACTACACACATTTAATGTTGAGCCATTTTCCATAAGTGTTCATTTTATTCCTTTTGCATTGTATTGAGCTATTATCATGAAAGGATCATATTGCTTTTGCACTTCCAAAGTAGGGAGCTCACTTTGGTGGAAAACAATATAAACATTTATTCCTTGAATAAGGGGTGCTATATCATTTGGTTGCACATTAGAAGGGATATGAACTTGTTTTTAAAGGCACTTTGAATCATGTTATGATAATGGTTGGAGGCATGGATAAGGTCCCATAAATATATCTTAGTCTAGGAGTATTCTTAAGTTGTTCGAAAAGATCATACTCCTTTCCATTTTGTGAAGGAAAACGAGGGAGAACTAGTAAGATAGGATTAGGCAATGGGAGGGATGTTGAAGGTGTTTGTCTTGGTTGTGTATTGTTCCTAGTGTTATATGTATGAGCAATGGTATTGTAACTTGATTGTTGTGAAACATTTTTTTTAGGTGGTTCAAGGATAAGGATAGGTTTGTTTTGAACTTGTGGTTTGTGAGAGGGTCCGAATAAATGATAAGTTTAGGCTCAGGAGAGTACTCCAAGGGATATCTAATGTGCATAACCTTAGAATAATTATCGTTATTTTCATGATCTCTTAGTGAAGAGGAGTATAAGGTTACTTCATCATCTTCATTTAAGGAATTAGTATTGTCAATTTGCTGAATTTCTTCCACCGTGATATCTTCCCTAGTAGGAGAGTTTTGAGGAGAAATACAAACCAAATGTTCTTGACATTCAAGGGTTGGGTCTTCTAAAATAACTTCATCACATGTAAGGAAGTTATCAATGGTTGAATTTTCTTATTCATCAATAGTGGGGGTATTAGGATAAGGCTCTATTTGATTTTCCTTTTTCTCTAAGGTGTCATTCTCCTGTTCCATACTATCAACCTTAGTAAGAGAGCTTGTAAGAAGTTCATCACATTCCAAGGTTAGATCTTGTAAAGTAGGGGAGGAATCAAGGGAAGGATAACTATGATTAAATAGATCATTCCAAATGGTAGGAGAATTAGGGAATGGAGGTACAAGATTCTCATGACTCTCGATAGGTTCATCTTCTAACACCAACCTATCCTCTTTTTATCGAGGGGGGATATTAGGAGAAGGAGAATTATGGTTATCTATGATATTATCTTTTTTCGCTAAAACATTGTCACAAGCAAGGGATAAATGGAGACTAGGTAAGGTGATGTTTAGAAATGTTTCTATGATCTCATCTTCTTGATTTCTAATGTCTTCCAAAGGGGGAGGAGGAGAGGGACGATCAAGACTCTCAATGCTTGTATCTTATTTCACCAAGATACCTTCGTTACTAATAGGAGAGGTATTGGGAGAAGAATAAGTATGATTGTTATTATTGTCTACACTTTCATCCTATTGTGTTATGATTTTTTAACAAATATGGTAGATACTAGGAGGGTATCCAACATGTTTATCAATGGTTTTATTTTTCTTTCCTATATTATGTCCATGAATAGAGAAAATAGAATCATACAAGCCACTTGATATTCTAGAAACACTAAATTCTTGAAGAGAACACATGCTAACATGAGAAAGTAAATAAAGTGCAATGCAATGATTTAAAGTGAAATATTTAAATGCAATTTTTAGATTTGAAAAAAGGTAATTTAATAATTAAACTATGCAATGATATGAAAATGGAATGTTGTAAATGAAAATTTGGAATTAAGCAATGCATGAAATGAATCAATTTAGGCTAGATTTAGTAAAATGCATGAAACAGAAAGTCAAACCACTGAAACAGATGACCAATGCCAACAAACAAAAGCATATAAATGTTGATTTAGATCTTGAAAACTGCAATATGAAATTCCATAGGGACTCAGATGTCAGGGAGGGCGTTTTATTCCTCCTAATGAAATTTGAAGGTTTTAGAAGTTGAAATAGATAGCAAATCACTTAGACATGGTACTACAACAAAAAACTAGAGAGGGACTAATATGCCACAAGGGTGTTTTAGTTCTAGTAAGGGTTTTTTGCAAAAAATTAAACAATTATGGGTTGATAACAATGTTCCTAGGTTTCCTACCCAAGGACTTGATGTTTGGAAACAAAACATTGTGCAAATGAATACAAGAAAAAGTAACTAGTGACAAGAAATTGGATGCAAAAGTGAATGCAATTTTTTCAATTTTGGATGTAATAGCAATGTTTCTAAATGCAATTAGGATGATTGAAAATGCACTTTTTCAGTTTTTTAATGAGATAGAATGATGGAAGAAAGCAAAAATGAAACCTATATGCACTTTCACTAATGCAAATACAAGAAACCCTAAATGTAATTTCACTAATGCAAGATGCAAGAAACACTGGATGCACTTTCACTAATGCAAGATGCAATGCAAGAATGAATACAATATAGATCTAAGGAATTTAATGGACTCCAAAATTTTAAATGAAGTGAATGCTCACAAGTCGGGTTCACCAAAATGATGAAGAGGAAAATGGATAACTTTTAGAGATATCATACTTTTCCACTCAACCATTCAATAATGTCCTAGGAGCCCTTATTGGATTGACTAACAACCTCACAAGGTGAGTCAATTCTCAATTAGGAAGGACCTAGGAGGGGGTTCTTTAAGCTTTTGGGGGTTCAACACCAAGCATATGCTTGGAAAAAGACAACTAAACATTCAACCTACAAAAATATAGCAATACAAGCTAAATAATGAGTGCAAATGATGAAATTAAGCTACACCAAGTTAGGGTATGTGTACCTGGGAAGTATGGAGATGTAACAAGGATTTTGGAAATGCAAAGAAGCTGTCAAAAAGTGTTATGGAGTACTTAGACACCCAAAGTGGCATATTAGTCTCGCTGCTATTTTTTGGGGAAAATACGAAGTCTTCAGATGCTTGAACAAAATTCTAAAAAATCTTTGAAAAATACCTTGTGGAGGAATAAGACGCTAAAGGTCGTGTATTAGTTTTTTTCTAAATTTCTGAATTCTCTAAATGTGGTCCTGAGGGTTGATGTCTACACTTGCTTCTTCTCTAATCTAAGGTCCTAAAACTTCAAGATCCTACCTGTAAGTGAGTTTTCGTGAAGATGAAAAATTTCTAATGCAAACTTTGCAACTTTTCAATCTTGCACTCCAAATGATCTTCAAGTCTTCAACCTAAACTTGCAAGAAAAAACATGCAAAAGGGGAAAAACTTCTTGATTTCTATTAAATGGGGTTTTCGTTGTTGAAACCCCTTGTAGGTAATTAAACCTATTGATCATCAAAGCTTGTGCCTCTTCCATAGTCTTATGGAAAATTCAATGAGTGGGGGACAAATTGTGTCTCATTGAATACCTCTAGGGTTTTTTATAGAAATTCAGCTCTTCTTTGGGGTTTTGAGACAAGGGGAGAAGGAAATATAAACATAAAACATAAAAGGCGATGCACTAAAGCTTTTACAACATTTCAAACACAAATAATTCTTATGATTGATATAAATAGACATAGAATGCCAGAACTCCTCATTGTTGGAAAGAGAACAAACAAAAAAGGATAACATCAAGCAGAGTGCAAACTTTCAAATCTTTCTGCAAGCAGTGTTCATTAAGGTCTGATGAAACATAAAGGTTTCTTATGGGTAGCAGAACAATATTTTAGAAATCACATGAACTCTTCCTCCTAATACATCATAGCACAACAAAGTAATAACTTTCAGAAAAATAGAGAAGTCAAATGACATAGTCCAGTTTTCTTAAGCCACTACTCTACCATATGAGCATAAAGCATAGAAATACGCTACTTAAACTACCCAGATATAGCTTGCAAGACACAATGTTTCATTCAGAATGATAATATAAAGAAAGAAAACTTGAAAAAGGCCATACATGCAAAGTCTCAAAAATTTCTCCTCAATAGTTCATGCTTTTAAATATCAAATGAACCTTGAAATAGAGGTCGGATGCCAATCTAATAATAGTTTAAACCTTAATAGATATAGGATGCCAAAGTAAAGTAGTTTTGCAACTTGGTTCATAAAATAATTCTAAAAACCCTAAGAAAACTAAATAAAATTTTCTTTGCAGAGAAACTATCACTTGGAAAATCCTTTTTTCTCTTGAGTCGTCGCTCCCCTTATATAGCCAGAACAAAAGATACACACCATCTTAGCTTAGAAGTAATTTTCGCTAAGTGTTGACAGTTAATAGCACACTATTCGATCATAGATCTTTGGTTAGGTTGCAATGATCTTTGCACATCAATTATCATCTACTGCATTAACATCCTTTAGATATTTTACCAAAGATAGAGGCTCATAAATGATAAAATCCTAAAAACAATAGCCTAGAAAAAGGCCTAGTTGATTGATCACACCAGTCCCAGGCACCGTCTCAAAACTTCCATTCCAAAAACTAAGAAAACGTAAAGAAAAGGCAAGTCAACTCCAACAAACTCCTCAATTAGATTACTTCATAGGAGGTGCAAATATCCCATGACAAAGAAATGATGTGTCAACAAGGTAGAAACTCCTGTGCTTATGAATATAGCTCCCAAGAAAATGTCCAACAATTCAATACGTGTCCCAAACTCTCTCCCATAAGGAAGACAAAAGATGAAAGATGTGCATCCACCACTTGGTGCATTGTGCATCTTTCCAATGATTCTATTTGAGTGTGGGTGCACCCAAAGCTGAAGACATTTATGCAAGCCAAAAAAATGGAAATGACTTGAGGCAGAAAAAGTACTTCATAGTTCTAGCAACACATAGGGATCTTCGCTTTGCGAAGATACAAACCTAGGCCTCTGGTTGTTCTTGGAGTTTGATGAAAGTAGTATGTTGAGCCTCCTAATCCACACCAGTTGGTAGAACAAGGGTCTGAATCTTCTTGTATGCTTTCTTGAGATTGAAAATATCCTTAAAAGAGATGACCCCCCATTTGGAAGAAATCACACCCAAGAGATAATAGAGCTGAGAAAGAGGGTAGATCTTGCACTCAACATCATCCACTATGGGTGTGACACTTGAGCTTGGAAGTTCCACAATGGTTTGGATCTTGTGTCAGATTGCATCATTGATTTTCTCCATTGTCAGCGCATCTTCATTTGGGGAAAGAAGGGAAGGAAACTTAAAACCAACCAGGATGGTGAAGTACTTCTTGATCTCAATGACTTGTTTATTCAACACCATCTGGCAATCCTTACATTTTTTAGCAAACATGTGACTATTGATGATCTCATTGGATTTGATGGAGGTGACCCACCAATTGTAAATTATCTCTCTTTCAAGAACATGATCAGTGGCTATGCATAATTTGGAGATGAAACTTTGGGAATCACCATTCGGGGTGAACATTTCTGCATGAATTGATTAGCCATCAGACCAACCTTGGCATTCAATTCTTGAACATTCCTTAGAAATTGCAAGGTGGTTCCCAGAACACACACACCAGTCACTATTCGCTCCCAATGCATAGCTATCGACCTTCTCATTATAGGGAGTTGTTTGGATCCTCTTGTAGTAGTTAACTCTTGGTTAAATCGAGCCTCTCTTGCCTTGGTGTTTTCTTCCATTTGACCCTTCTCCCGAAGAGCATTTTCCAACTTAGAGCTTAGTCTTTCAACTTCTTTTCTTGATTCTTCTACCTCTATCTAGATCCTCCAAATATCATCGATATTTCAGGATCCGACATCACTTAACTCTCTTTAAGTTTTCAATTTCAGCATGAAGCTAAACTTGTTCATTCCAAGCATCTGTAAGCACCCTGGACACGTCTCCTTACTGGCCTTGAATTTTCCTTCCATGAGTTACTTCAGCCTCCTTGGCTCGGACTTCATTTTGTAGTCTACTCACTATTCCTTTTACATTTTCCAGCTCAACCTCGTGCTTCCTTAGTTTCCTGTCCAACCTTTTATAGTTAGCATATACCACCATTTGCGTGGCTTTGGCTAGGACCATCTTATCACACGAGTGAGTCTCACTCAAGTCCAAGACCACAACATGAATTCCATAATGTTCCATTTGCATTTGTCCCCTAAGCTTGGAAATGAGTGGCTTCATGGTGGTAATAAGCAGAGAGTTCCGCTCTTCATTAAAATAGGCTTTGATCCTCTTGGTGGCTGGCCTCTTGATACTTTTTTACAACATTTTATGTTTCCTAGCCTTTCGAGCCTATTTGGTAGCGTCAAAATGACATTAAAGAGTCTGAGTGACATTGATGCTCTAAGCTACAAATGGAGCACCAAGGGGAAGCCCAAAAAGAGTGACAGTAGGGGAAACTTCATATGTGTGAGTGTGGGGAGACGCAAAGGGCAGTGTGATCATGGAAAAAGGTGGGATGCCAAATGGAGCAGGGGAAGAAAAAATAGGGGTAAACACAGAAATAGGCTGATGGAGAGGTTCATTCCCAAAATTAGATTGGATGGGAGTAATGGGAAAGGTGGTGGTTTCAGTCATTCCAATGGGGGATTTTGACAAGGTGACTAATGACACAATGGCGGTTGTGGCAGATGATGCTCCTTCGGTGCACAAGATGGTTTCAATAGGTTCATTAACAATGGTAGGGGGTGCATTCAATATTACTAGTTCAGGAACTGAAGATGGAGGATTCCCTTCGATAGGAGGAGGTAGGGGATTGACCAAAGATGCATAAATAGGAAGAAGAGGGGGAGTGAAACTTACCTGAGTCGCAGTGCATGAAACATTTTGTAGGTTAGACTCCACTTCTTCTTCTTGTCAGACCAGTATGTCAAGGGCACCCAAGTCTTGGATCCTTCTTCATTTCACATGATAGGGACCAACACATTCCAATCCTCTAGCTGGAGAGTCCTCTAACATTTTTCCTTCAACGGTCGTTGAGGATCCCCTTGGGCACCATTGAGCCCCTTTTCCTTTACTTCAAGCATGAGAGGTAGATGGAACTTGTGGACCCCCTTGCTTTGAATATCTGCGGATGTCGAATTCTCAAGATCTAGGAACCAAGAGTGAAACATGTTCCTCATTGATTTCATGGCTCATCTCAGGATTGTTGTTGTCAGAATTAGCCTCTTTTTCATATATATCCTTGAGTTCCTCATCAAGTTGAAAGCTACTGAACAAGGAACCTGGATTTCTCATCTCTTGTCAAAACCTCCAGAAGTCTATCTTCTTTCTTCCTGGCCATCATCCCTTATGCCTCAATTGTACATTGAGAGATTTTCTCATTGGGAGATTCCTTTGATACTATGCCTAGGGCTCATAAAAACCTAGCCATTTTGGCCACTCTTTTGGAATGCGGGCTAGGTCAATGCATATTTCTGTACTCTCCTAACCAGGATTTCTCCTTCTTTGGAAGTATTCCCTATCCTCGTGCCTTAAACTGAAATGTCTTCTAGGTTGTAATTCCATTTGTCACAAATGAGGACCAAACCCAGAGCCTCTAGTAAATTTTTGATCTCATCCTTAGCCTCCTACTTAGCTAGTATTACCTGATTCTTTGTAATCACAAGGGGAAGATAAAAAATATTTTCTTTATTCCTTCCAACACCATAAATCCTATTGATGGTGGATATTTTTCAGCATCCTTCCAATGCAAAGGTTTGGTCTATTACAAATCTAGGGAGTTAGAAAACCTCCCCAGGAAAGCCATGACACCTAAAAAATGTTAAATCTATGCCCATGAAATAATCCAATGGCATAGGTGGATACTCCATCCATTCTATAACCTCTTGAGAGAAATGACCAATGGGGTGAGGCAATAAGTCCTGGAGCATTGGCCTCAAAAAATAATCTGCAAATCGATAATAATCTCCTATTCTTGAAATAATAGGGGTCCATACAGAAATTGGCTGGACATAGCCCCTCTCATCTATCCTAGAAACTGATACATTCCTCCCTAGTCACTCAAAATTTTGATGTAATAACAAATGAACCAGGATGGAAGAATACCTGAATTTGGACTCAACATTGTAGTTCTTCAACTGTAGCTTCATTCTCCTAGCTATTACCTTAGAAAAATTGTAATGCCTTTAGAACCTTTCTCTTTTGAGTGCAAGGTCTAGGGAAAACTAGAAAGGGTTAACCTCTTCATCATCATCAAGCCCAAAAACCCAGGCCAACATTGAGAATACAGACTATGTATCCTTCTTAAATTTCTTAGGTGAAAGAGGCCAGAAAATCTATCCTCTCTATGACCTTTCCTTTATCTCATCCTCAGAGAAACTTGTTTGTTTGAACATATCTTCTCCTAGGGCATCCATTTTCTCTTTGTTGAAAAGATAGGCACCCCATCTTGTAGGGATACACAACATATCTTGTATAGCTTTGGAAGAAATGCTAATCTTGACCCCATGGCACTCAATGGCCTTTATACTTTTGTTAAACCTCTTTGCACATGTATCAATTAGCTCCAGACATGGATGCATAGTAGGTAGTAAAAACTGTGGCATACCACTATTCCAAAGCTGAAATGCAAAACCCTCTAATGGATCATGCTCCAGCATCCTCTAAAATGCACCTTCGCAAAGATTTTTAGGGTTGGTGTATAACTGAGGGTCAAAAAAATTGTCAATGATGTCTTGAATTGCCTTTGTTTGGATGTGCTTATCAGGTTGAACTTTTTTGCAGTGTTCAAATGGTCATTCTTTTGGTTATGGGGCATTAGCAAATGAGTAGTTCTCAAATACGTTGGCGTAGCTAGGTCTTTTGCTTGGAACTTCAGCCTACCTGGCAGAGGTAGATTCTTCCACCATGATTGTATGAGAAAGTTGTAGAGACCTTGTCTGGTAATAACAACTACTTGCCTTTTATTTCTTTAGAAAAAACTACTTTTGAGTGCATTTAATTCTCTAACTTACAGCGCATGCAGTTAAGACTATGCCACCATCGCTGGCCCATTAAATTCTACCAACAGGGTGATACATGTGAATATGAGTTCTATATCCCTTGGGAATTCCAAGAAAACCATGAGAATAGAATTAGTATATTCTCACTACCACCTCTTTTACAGATAAAGTTATTACATCGTCAAGCATGCTTTTCATCATATGGAATGTGTTGAGGTGACACAAGGTACTCTTGAAAAGACGTTCCCATTAATTTTTCAGAGTTTTAGCATGTTAATCCATTTCTTTTCCCATTAGTGAACTAGTTGCCACTAATGATGGTGAAGGACACATGTCAACCATCAGTGTATGAGAGCATTTACTCCCAATGCCTGAATTTATTTCTCAAAGAATTCCATCAAGTCCTCCATATGATTTATCCCCCTTGCTATGTTATGTCTTAAAACTCTTTATTGTCGTCTGGCCAAAAATAGATATCCCATTGGTTGAGTGTGCTATTCAGCCTTTTCTATATATAGCTATGCCACCTTTTGCAACATTCATCTGAACATATAGTCCCCTAAGTTAGCTGGCCTTCCACTTATTCTCTTGCTACCATAATTCACTGCTTCATCAGAATGTCTATTGGTCTAGGAACCCCAATTCAGCTCCTTCCATGGAGACTACAAAACTGCTTCTCAGGAGAGGTCACTATTGACTAAATCAAACAATTGGTGAAGAATTGTAACCCCTTCATCATGATAGTGTTCAAGTGGGTAGTTCGTGTGGACTATATTACCGATGAGAACCACCTTTGGAGCAACTACAATGTGCTTTCCCGGTTCGTGGCCTCACTACTGGACCTAAATGTGGCCAAGCCCATGATAATTGAGTTGTACAAAAAGATGTTTGGCACTTCTCTGATGGAAGGGCTCAGCGAGATAGTGTGAGTGTCCATCCCTAGCATTGGTATCCCAAGCACTCTAGACCTCCGCACGCATGTGAACCTTGGAAGTGACATACCCTGGTTACCCTTCCTTACTAATTTTCGCACCATGGATGTTGAGATGCACCATTTTTCTTCTCAACCAGAGGCCACTTTTCTCCTACAAGAGTACGACGTGGAGTGTGTTTTGGGGATCTCCTTGAGAAATCACTTTGGCTTCCTGGTTCAAATTCGTGGCAAGTAGACCCTAGGTCTGCACTACACGGCCCGCGTGTGTTGTGTGTTTTTCCCCTACTTGCAACCTGTCACATGGAAAGAAGAAGAAGAAAAACAATGAAAAGAAGGAGAAGAGGAGGATCCCAATAAAGAGCCCTTTTTGTTTTGTCGTCAATGGCTGGAGGTTGAAGTTTATTTTTTTCTGCTCATTGCCTCCCTTTTACTTCTTTTTGCTCACTACTTCTTTTGGGTTTTTCTTGAGAGAGCCTTATGTTCAATTCTGAGCCTCGAGCCATACATTATATTGTAATTTTTTTTGATAAACATAATATAATATAGCCTTTACCTCCTCTGTTATTCTTGGGCTGTTATTCTCAAAATTTTGAAATAATTACAATTTTTTTACATATGTTACATAATTGCAAAAAAATTTAAAAGAACTATGCATTTTAATGGAAAATCCTTAGATAAATACCGTTCACCGGTATATCTAGAGCATTGTTCTCCATTTCTTCAAGTTTGTACATGTTCTTTCCTTTGTACGCACTGTTTTTGAAAGGTTCTCTCCACAATGCTTTAAATTTCGTATGTTTCCCTAGTTTTGCAACATGTTTGTCACACTTTCGCACTAATCTCCCTTCTTTGAATTCTAAGTTAGAAGTTTTTTTCCAAAATGTCGCCTTATTGTCTGCTGGTGATTGATCATGGCTCCATGAGCCTTTTCTCTATCTTCTTCCAGTCTTGGGGTTTTTTCCAATTTTTGTACATCAACTAATGTAGGAAAGCCTTCAGAAGCTACCTAGGGGTAATTTGGTCCACCAACAGGGTAGTTCGTTCATGAATGTGCTAATCTTTTTGTCATTCTGACCCAATACATTTGATTAACCTAGTTAGGTTCTTGTTGGTTGATTTTGTTAACCTACTCCCTTGTAAGTAATAATTTGATGAAGCTTTCAGAAAAATCCTATATTTGGTAGAAAAATTTTACCCTCATGATTCCACCAAACCTCGGGTATTGTCAGGTATAATGTTCTCAAGTTGGCCACGCCTGGCTTCTAGCTCCTCAAGAAACTTGACAATTTTTCCTCCTCTAATGTATTCCCACACATTGGCTCCCTTTTTCTTCATAGTTCTTGAAGGGAATGCAGCATGATGCTCTCCATTCTCTTCCTTGTACTTTTGAGTGAGCGAAAAAACTTTACCATGTTGGCCATTATACATATAGAGTAGAAAACCTTTGGAAAAATCTGCCCAGGATAATCAATGTCGGGGCTTCAGAGAGGGCCATCTTTAGCTACTTGAAAACTGTTGTACCCTTGGAAGTTTTCTAAAAATATAGGTTCTCTCTAAACATCAAGGTGATCAAGAGTATAATGCTCGTGAAATTTGATATGAATCTATAGTCAAAATTAATATTCCCTAGAAAACATTGCAACCCATTTTTCATTCAGATCTTTTTGGGATTTATTACTATTCCCTTTTGTGGTATTGTAAAGTCAAGAAGCTTTCTTTGGGGGGCTTTGAGGAGATATTTTTTTGGATTAAGAAGAATCCCAAATTGTTAGTGTTTTAGAAAAACCCTTTTTTGATGATTGAAATGATCATATTTAATTTCTAGATCGCCCAAATATATGAACATAATCTAGTTGACCCATCTTTCTAAAGTAATGCCCCTTTCCATTTGAAGAGTTGCACCAACATTGGAGATTCTGAACGGTGTTTTTGAATATGTAAAAATTTCCCACTTAGTGGTAAACAACATCCCGTGTTGGTCGGATTCCTTTATGTAGTCTTGATTGTACCTTGGGGAACCATCTATCAAGGAGAAACTCCTTGATCTGGTTAGAGTCTATAAGAATTGCTTCATCAATGGTGAGGGTTAATGGTCTTTCACAAAGTCCTTCTTGAGTCCTGAAAAATCAACACAAAGTCAGATATAACCATTCCTTTTTGAAACTAAGATTAGATTTAATACCTAGGAAAAAAAATTGAAAGGGTGTATGACCTTTGATTTGTCCCACTTGATGAGCTCTTGTACTATCAAAGCTTCAATCTTCTAGTTGACTAACCTTTGTCTCTATTAGATAGACTTGGGTCCTTTAGCAAGGCCAGTCGTATGCTGAACTATACCCAGGTTGTAACCTCTAAGATCATACCTGAAACATAGATCCTTCATCTTTCTTTTGTCCTTGTGAGAGACTTCCCTACTAACTGTTAGTCTTATATTACTTCCAATGTCAAGATCTTCATAATCCTTTGAAACTATGGAAAATATTTTCTTTCCATTCTTTACATCTTTAAGATCTGTTACTAGTGGTGGATAGTTGGAAGTTGTTCCTAAATTTTGTATGAAGGAAACAATTTGAATTTATCATTTCCCAAAATTTTCCAATTCTGACCTTTGTCAAGAATTGAAGGTCAGGTAATGATCTACACCGCATCCTGCTTTTTCGGGTCAAAAATTGATTCCAACTTATGCATGTAAGATCTTAGCCTTGTCTTATTGCAGTTGCTCACCCACGGATCTGGCTTACTACTAATTCTGAATTTCTAAAAGTTTGTATCTTACTTGCACCCATCTGCTCTGCTAGAATCAAAACATGAACCAAAGCTTCATATTTGGTATCATCATTGAAGCATGGAAACTAAAAATGGTAGGTTATGTGGGTTTCTGATCTCGTTGGAGACACTAATCAAACACTCACTCCAGCAATAACCTTGCATTTAGCACTATCAAAATATAAGGTCCACAAACGATTATCAAATGGGTCATCAGACTTTTCCTGATTCTTCATTAGTTTCAGAAAGACTTGATCCTCATTGAAAATTACATGAGTGCTTAGCCCTGTAGCATGGAAGTTACCAAATGGATCAGAATCAATGAACTAGTTGAGCAACACTTCTTCAAAATTCCACTCACTTGTGTCTTCCTCTTCTTTGTGAATTTCTACACAATAGCTCTCTTGCTGAAAGATAGAGGCATGGGCAGCCCCAAAGCATAGATTTGTGTCATCCACAATGTGTTCGAGATGTAAGGATTCAGATAGGATCTTCATCTTCATCCCATGTTTGGTTCTCAATATTAGGTGGGACTAGTCAAGTGCCAAGTATCCACCAAGTTTGGTGGTGAAATCTCTTGATAGACACATTCCAAAGACTAGTGGAATGTCTATTACTACCACTTCCTCTGTGACTCTTTGGCTTGGGTAGGAGAAAAGGGTCAGGGATAGATCCTTTATCCAACCAATAGTTGGGACCTTCTTCCCATCCAATTGCATAATTCCTTTTTCAAGGGGCTCATACCTAAGCTTTAAAGCATCTGCCACTTGTTTTGGCATAACGGTTGTGCTAGCCCCTAAATCAATCAAATTATTATGCAACAATTTGTCTCCTACTATAAGTGTTAAAAGAAAGGTGTGGGCTTTGTTCCACTTACCTCTTTCTCTTTTGTGTTGCCTACATCATTGGCATAAGTTGTTGCCTTTGGAGCTTAAGGAGGAAACATGGGTATGTCATCTTTGCTTTGATTGCACAACTGAGTTGCATTCGCCTATGGGATTTGTTCTTCCACCTTTAATGCTTCTTGAAACAACATTTTTTGTTCAAGAATTGATATGATGTCCCACAATGATACATTGGTAGGTGCCTTATTCAATTTATCCACCACATTAAGTGTCCCAACTGTTTGGGCCTGGGGCTTAAATGATGGTATTTCTCTCACTTTCGGAAGAAAATGTTCTGACGTGATTGGGCTTGGTGTATTGTTCATCTCTTTCTCTTCCAATGATATGTTATGTGGCTACAGAAAAGGTCAAACGATGGGCGACGAAGCCTACTTCTCCCTATGGGATAGTTGACATGATAGTGGATGTGCAATAGCTTGTTGCACATACTCTCCTATAAGCCTTCTCTTTGATCTTGTGTTGTAGTCTGACTGCACTTGTGGAAATCTAGTCATTGGAGTTTCATTTGCAAACATAGCCTTGTCCTCTTCTAACCATGAGAAAAGAGCTTGGTTGGGCACAATGTCTAACTCTTGCTCTAGGGACATCCCTTGTATTTTTTCTCTAAAACAAGCATTCTCTATTTTGAATGATCTGTACTCATCTACATTCGGGAGCATGCCCTTAATTTTTTATTCTACCACCTTCTACTACATATTTCCCCTTGGAAAATTTTGGGGCATATGGCTATCACTGCACAGGAAGCACCAGACATTTTCATCTTCCACCAAATTGTTTTGTCCTGGGACTAGCTCTTTATTTGGGCTATCCTTGCCTATCTGCAATTGCATGGTTGTCAAAACTATTTGATTTACTGATGACATCTATTGACCTCCTCCTCTGTAGGATCCTTGATATGAATTATGTTGATAAAACAACTTTCCTCCACCATAGGCTTGAGTGGTCAATTTTAGAGGTGTTTCTTGTTGCCATTTGATAATAACCAATTCATTAGAAAAAGTTTTCTTGAGATCCTTCATATCGATGATATTTTCCGCCATCGAAGGAAAACCCAATGTGCTTACTTGAGTGGTAGGGTACACATTTGTAGACCACGCGGTGACCAACTTTAATTATGTTGTAGGATTGCCTAGAGTGGCTTCTTCCCGATGGCCATCAGATGTTTCTACAAACGTTGGCATCAGTGGCGAAGGTGGAAGCTTTCTGACATCGATCAAATTATTCTCCATGTGTATCGCCACCTCATATGCATCAGGCAAGATATCCCTTCCCATGGAGGTTATCAAGACTACGATATCCAAGTTAAAGGCCTTTAGATAGAACATGAATTTCATTGCAATTTGGGGTTGATCAGTCATGGGGATCCTTTTCTACATCTTGTGCAGCCTAGTGTTGAGGTTGCTCATGGCTTCATGTGGAGCCCTCTTAATGGTAATTAGTTGTTGCAACAACAAGGAGCGGTCTCCTTTTCTTGAGAAGCATTCAAATAGGTGATGTCGGAGCTCGTCCCAGGAGATGATAGAACCCAAGGCCAAAGATCGATACCAATCTTGACCCTTGCCCTTAAAAGAGGTAGCTAGTAGCCTTAATGTGATGTTTTCCTCCTGTGTGAACTCCAATTCTAGTACCTGCAAAACAACAAGAATAAACAAGTTAAACAAGAGATTGAAAACTAAAAAAAGGATTCCCCATGAAATCCATTTAAAAACTCAAAATAGGAAAGAAAACAATGAAAAAACATAATAAAAAAAAACAAAATAGATTGAATCCTAATTTAAATGTGAAAACTCATGATCCCATGGGGGAATTGGTGCCAATTTGATGTGAAAATTGGCCCTTTCCCAATTCCTAAGATGCAAACTTGATATGTTGAAGATGATTGATCCACTTTTGTTGATGAAGGATGAGAGCTCCAAGCCAAAATCTGCAAAAAATCTAGCTAAGAACTCAATGGTGATGGATGAAAATGGCTAAGTATTTTAGCATAATAACTTTGCATAATTTGTGGATCATCAAATGAGGATATGAGCTCTTTATTTATAGAATTCCAAGATGGATGAATGTCCAAATTTGAGCAATGTGGGACTAACAGTCATCCGATGGCATGATGCCATTTGTCAATCTATGAGTGGATGGAGGATGTGCAAGATTTGGAGATTGTGCCAATAAATGCATGTTTTTGAATTTCAAATTTGTTGAAATGACTTGTAAGAGGGAAGGGAAAATGAAATAAATGCCACTTGCTTCAAGGAAAAGGACATGTAAGATGAATTTATTGCCTTGTTGGATGTACATGTTGACTTGGAATTTTTGAATTCAAATTGAGAGAATATTCCAAAAGATGCCTTGTGAGGAAAATAGAGATTTAATAAATGGATTAAATCTATTTTCATATGCAACATGCAAAATCTAGAGGATGGGACATGAGATGAGATTAAATTAATCAAGGGTTAATTAATTTAATGAGAGATATTAGATGATGTGACCTATTTGACTCAAATTTATGGATTTACTTAAATCAAATAAGAGAGGAATATGACAAGAGATTAATTAAATAAGGATTTTGATTTATTTAATTAAAAGAGATGGTGTTAGATCAAATTAAACAAGGTTTTAATTTATTTAATTTAATGGATAGGCTTTAGAGATTTAATTAAATAAAATTAATTATTTAATTAAATAGGGATAATTAGATCAGATGGATTGATTTAATTAACAAGAGAGAGTGACTTAATTAGACAAAGTGATTTATTTAATTAAGGGATAAAAGTTGATGAATTTCATCAGATAAGAAGATTTGATTAAATGGTTATACTGAGGGATGATTCAGGAAGAAACAATGTTAGTAGGTCGAGATCAAGTGCACAATGTCAATTAGTATATTTTACGTGTTTACATTTTTCCCCTCTTTGAAGCAATGCACTTGTTGTGTTGGTTCAAAGAATAAACGATCTTGATCAAAGCCAAAAAAAAATCATTATTTAAAAACTTGCCCCACTACTGCATGGCAAGAGAAAACATGCCATTATATTGCCCCCTTGAAAGATTGCATGAAAATTTTAATTTTTGGGTGATCTCGCGAAAAAAGAGGACAAGGTGCCCGAAAGGTCTGAAAAGGCTCTAGGAGGCCAAAAATGTGTCTAAACACAATGTAATGATGTAAAACAAGCCTCGACTAGACAAAAAAATGTTCGAGAGTCCAAAACCCTAGCAGGACAGCCAATGAGGGTGAAAAAACCCTAATTTTTAGGCTTAAAAGGGGCTCGAGGGGTCACTTTCAAGTCATTTTCAAAACACTTCCAATAGTAACCTCGAGATTTGAGCTCTGACCTCCTAATGATATGGTGCAAAGATAGCTTCCCCTGCACATTTCTGATCGAGTTCAGATGTACCCGTGGCCACCTAGCATTGGGGCACTAGTAAGTGGTCCTTACTTGAGCTTCGTTTTTCATTTATTGCTTCATTTAATTCTTTCAAAGGTTGGTCTTTCTGTAGCGGTGCTATATAGCGCCACTCAGAAATCAAACTGCACTACTTGGTTCTAAATAGCATCGTGGCGGTGTAGCTTGGAGTTTGAAAACTCTTACGCTAAGCTCGGGGCCGGCAGGGGGATCTGAAAAGTGTGACGTGACAGTCTTGATTTTGCCCAAAGTGCATCGATGGATGAGAATGTGCACTGTGGTGGTGTGATTTTGTTGTTTTAAGCCCTATCATCGGAGTTTGATTAGAAATCAAATTGCGATGCCATCATGATTTGCACTGCTGGAGGGGTTTTTTTTAACACTCGATCAAGAATTTTTCAAAAAATTTAACATGGTGACCTTCCTTGATGCAGGACACGGTGAGGGAGCTCTACTCCCAAGAGCACAGGTCATGGGACCTGAGCGACAAGGACTAGGATCGACTCTGGATTGTGAGGTTATGGTACATTGCATATGCAGCACCTATTCACACTCACCTAGGGATGTTGTCAACGCTAGTCGAGAGGTGGCACAGTGAGACCTCTTCATTTCATCTTCCCACTAGCGAGGCCACCATCACCTTAGAGGATGTTTGGCAGATTTTGCAATTGTCGATTCATAGTTGCTAGGTGATTTTTGACATGGACGATGGGCGCGAGGCCTGCTATAGAATCCTCACCATAGATGATATTGTCTTTTACGAGGGGCAGATAGAGCTCAAGCAGCATAGGATCCTGGCACCTCCCTACTGCTGGGTGATTGCATCCATCATCTCGGGTCTCGTTGCCCCTGACAGATGAGGGCAATACTTTAGTCCCAATTGGGGATATTGTTGGGAGAAAATGGTCTGAGATAGGCCAGTTCATTTTGTTTGGGGGCCTATTCTTCTAGCTTCATTATATAGAGAATTCCATGAGTACGTCTACATGGACAGTAGAGCATTGGGAGCAAGGGTGACTGTACTTCACATTTGCGCATGGGAGCACATTGTTGTGTTTCGGCTGTGCATCATTTCAGTTCTGACGATGCTAGATGATCCCCTCGTGTGGCGATACAAAGGTGGTGTGTCCTTCACACACATCGACGAGCATGGGATCCCCTACTGGAGGAGGGTCCTCGAAGAAATGCAGGTTTTTACTTAGCAACCCTACCTTAGCTGGCCTAGATGGGCCGATGATGCTGATTGGATGTTTTATTACCGCTAGGACCGCTTTATGTAGGGGTAGGAGCACACTATGATTGAGAGGTACCTGCCTAGGCATGTGCAGCGTCAGTTCAGGGATCCACAGGATCGGCCAGATGATGACTATGTAGCCATCTTTGTCTGCACCATGACACAGGTTTCATGGGGGTGGTATATTCCTACCTCGGAGGCAGTTGACAGTTTCCTACAGTTGGTAGCTCGACCATGGGCCTATGATCAGGGACTTGTAGATCCAGGCACAACTTAGGCCTATAGGGATTGGTTTTGGCCTCTGCTTCGATTGACCATTCCTGGTGCAGTTCCAGATCTGTGGAGAGTCAGAGGCAGAGGGGGAGGATGAGGACAGAAAGCTGACGTTCGACAGGACCAACCAGTTTGCCTCTAGTCCAACCAGATCAGGTAGATGTCCACATGCAGGACTAGTAGCAGGTGCCACCAGGTCCACCACGAGTTGAGGGTGAGGATCAGCCTCATGTGCAGCCCTAGGTACAGCCACAGGTACAACCAACAGGATAGGAAGATGCTCGAGATGCGTTGATTGCACAGCCATAGGCTCAGGTCCAGGTCGTGACTGCACAGAGAGATTAGGCAAGGGCCAAGAGAGAGAAGCTCAGGGCTAGGAGGGATCAATCCATACAATAGAGATAGGCTACAAAGCTACAGGCAGCCACAAAGCTAGGCAGGAGATAGCAGCTTCTTCTTCCTAGGGTACAGTGTTTGTTCAGTCCTATAGGGATGTCATCCGAGACACCGAGTACTATCATAGGTTTTATCATGAGGCCGTACCTAGAGTAGAGCGGGTCCCAAAGTACTCAAAGCAGGCCAGCCATAGACCAATATAGGGTCATGATGATAGGGGTGACGGCATCATTCACCGGGATAGAGCGTGATTGAGATGATATGATGCTTTTTGTGCCTTATGGGCTCTTTTTTGATACCCTGATGGGCCTTTTGTACTGATTGACATACATGTACAGCGATCTGATTTATTCTTTGTACTATGACAGTTGCATTATTGATGATATATATATATGAGTCGATGATGATTTTGATGTGATGCAATGTGTACCATTTATTTATGCATTGATGTTTTTACTTCTATATGTTGTGCAATGATGCTTTTATGGATGCATTTATTTATAATGATATTATGTAATGATTATGACTAACAGATCTATATTATGGTAACCTATGATATGCAAATGTAATGTGCAATGATGTTGTCTATATGATGATTTATTTTATGCAAATGTGATATGTGATATGGATTGTAATATGAAAAATGATATGAGAATGATCTATGGTATATGCACGAAATGATTGTGGAATATGCTTATATTTATGAAATGATTATGTATGCTTTGCATGTGATGGACTATTCTATTTATGCTTATGTGGAATGATTTATGCAATGGATGATTTATGATGCTATTTACGAGATACCATGGATGATAAGTGTAATGTGAATGCAATGATCATGATATGATGTGAATGAGATGGTTTTTTAAGATGGTTAGAATAACAAATGTTATTATCCTAAACATATTAAATGATAATGCATGTGATGCATTTTAATTTGGTGTATTATATTTAATGATATGATGAACCTAATGTGTTAGATGACTTTATGATGTTATGCAAGTATGTATGCAAATGAATTAAATGCTTATATACCTATTGCTTGTGATTATGAAAAAATGAGTATGAAATGCTTATGTAAATGTTATGACTTACGTGATAGATGTAATATGATGCAAAGATTGGATGCGATGTAATCAAATGGATGCACCTATTTTTGAAGAATTCTTATGATAACATGTTATATGATGATTGAAATGTAATGCATGTGTTTCCTATATGATATGTTTATGCAATATGCTAATGATTTGTGGATGCAGGATCGATGACGACGATGATGATGATGATCAACTGTCATAGTACCTTGTTAGTGCGATGAGCAAGAAGAGAAGAAGTTACTTCAACTAGACACAAGATGATGAAAAATGCAAATGATGATGATGATGATGATTACTTGCTGAGGAGTTGGGATTTTCAAAGGGCCAAATTTTCTTATGTTTGATAACACACGTGGTATGATGCATCAGGGTATAGCAAACTAGGATGGCGTGGTACCTAGTGTGATGGACTTTGACTTGACAAGTAGATAGGAGTATCCTTGTTCACACCTAACATACGGAAACCTTTCTAGGATGCACTTTAGAAGTTTCAAACACCTTGGGCCAAAACACGGAAAGGTAAACCTATCCATGCAATAGTCAACAAGTTTTCCAAGACCTCCTCCATACATACCTAACAAAGCAAGTATTCGCCGAGGTTATATTACAAGAACGTCCAACAAGCATAGCAGACAAAAAGATAATGATTGTTGCCCCATTCCTTTTTCTCTAAATCCTCTGTTTGAGATATCATTGAGAAGTCCTTGGAATGAGCACAATAAAAGATAAAGACAAAGTAAACAAACAAGTTGATGTTCTTCAATACCACTAACCAAAGGAGGATGTGTTTTCTAAGGATAAGAATCGAAACTTATTACCAAAATATAATGTCCATTGTAGGAAGGATTCATCCTAGGACATGTTAGTGGATGGTGGCACGTCATTTTATTTATCTAAAGCATTTTCAAATGATGATTGATATGGGACCTATTTGGATGATGAGTTATAGATACAAAGAGATGACCAACTTGTTTATGCACCGTCTTAGACCTAAGACTTGACGTTTTGAGTTCACTTTCGACCTGCTAAACTTATTTTTTATTGTCTTACCAAAGATTGAGGATGACGATTGTTTATTCTGAGTGATGTTATTGCGGGTGCAAGCGAGATGAGATGGATGGATTTTTTCCAATATTTAGGTGTTTTTAATCTTTTTTAGATGTTTTGAGGTTGTTTTTGCTATTTTTTGAGATTTTTCAAATGTTTTGATTTTTTGTTTTTTCTAATGTTTTGGGATTTTCTGAGATTTTAACCAAGAGACTAACCTAAAGACCTATCCTAGGGGCCTTGGGGGCTGATCAAAATATTAGCCTTTCCTATGTTATACACGCAAAGACCACGTAGTTTGACTGACGACTTGACCGATTTACAGATGGAGATATACATGATGAAATGTCAATTTATTATGACAGACTCCTAAAGGAGTGACCTAAGTGTCTCAGGGGATAATCAAAGATCAACCTTGCCTATGTTCAAGCTCAGAGATGACATAGTTCGACAAGACAAACCTGTTTTTGGCTTTTGATGATTTTTTGATGTTTTTGGATTTTCTGATATTTTGATGTTTTTGGATTTTCTAATTTTCTGATGTTTTTGGATTTTCTAATTTTGAGGATTTTAAGATCATACACGAATCCAATTTGATAAGAACATGCCCCCAATGTGATGCAATAGACTACTCTGATAAAGGCAAGAAAAACTAACCTTGAGGATGGGCCGAGTAGTACTAGGAGGGATCATGATATGAAAACAGGACCAAACTATGATGTGGATGCAAGTGGATGAATGATAGATGGAGACTCGAATGCGATGGATGATGGAAGCATAATGGATAAACGATGCAGAACAAGTCATAAAGATCCTGGTGGATGGAAAGTGCTTATTTACGCAAGGCGCCTATTTGCTAGGTTTTCACCAAGGTACTTGCCCAAAGTGCCACCAAAGTGGTTTTCACTAGAGGATGATTTTTTCTCTTTACTATTTTTTATCCTTTTTTTGATTTTTTGATTTTTTTTCTTTTTGTTCTTTTTTTTGTTGTTACCAAGACACCTGTTTACCCAGTTTTCACCGAAGTAACCATTTTTTCAGGACATTTTCTAATTTTTTTGGATTTTTTGGTTCTATACCTTGAAAGATTTAGGCATAAAACTTTTTGAGGTGGGAGCTATTCATGGGATCCTATAGAGGTTCCCCTTCGTGTGTTGACAACTGATATTCCCCTGAGTTGTAACTTGCTGTGATAACAAATGGCCCCAACCAATTGGGTTTAAACTTGCCTTTGCTGCTTGCTTTTGGGACATTCTTCTAATTTTCTTTTAATACCAGTTCTCCAACTTGGAACGTCCTGCTTATGATTTTCTTATTGTAGCTCTATTTGAGTCTATTCTGATAGACTTGCAAATGATTCAAGGCATTTATCCATCTCTCATCTAGTAGTTTCGGCTCATTTAATCTTGATACTCGGTACTCTTCATCTATGATGAGGTTTTGCAGTGATATCTTGAGTGATGGGATCTCGATCTCAATGGGGAGTACTACTTCTAATCCGTAGACTAGGGAGAAGGGGGTGGCACCGGTGGGTGTGCAGATACTAGTTTGGTAGGCCCAGAGGGCAAGATTGAGCTACAAATGCCAGTCACGACCTGCATCATTGAATGTCTTCTTGAGGATTTTTAGAATGGTTTTGTTTGTAGCTTTCGCTTGGTTGTTGCCTTGCGAATAGTATGGGGTGGAGAAACGATGTTGGATTTTGAATTTTTATCATAAGTCACGGACCTCCTGATTCTTAAATGGTGTCCCATTATCTAAGATAATGGCTTGTGGAACACCATATCAACAAATGAGATAGTTCAGGATGAACCTTGAAATATGCTTTCTAGTTATATATGTCATGGGTATGGCCTCCATCCACTTAGTAAAGTATTATGTTGCAGTTATGATGAATTTGTGGCCGTTAGATGAAGTGGGTGTGATTTTTCCAATGAGATCAAGTCCGGGCCATTGCAAGAAAGGCCATGGTGTGACTATAGGATGAAGCTCTTGAGCTGGAGCATGCATGAGGTCCCCATGCTGCTGACATTGTAGACACTTTCTGGCATGATCATGTGCTTCTCTTTCCATTGTGGGTCAGTAATACCCCATCCTTAGCAATTTCTTAGCTATGGTCATTCCACTCGAGTGTGAACCATAGATACCATTATGTACTTCAGTTAGAGTGGTTAATGCCTCCTCAGCATTTAAGTAGCGTAGTAGGGTTCCTTCTATGCTTCTATGATATAGGGTATCTCCTAGGATGACAAAGCGGGACACCATTTTTACAAAGGTTCATTTTAGGTTTGACGGTAGGTTGGTGGGTATGAATCCTATACGAAGGTATGTGTAAATGTCATGATACCAAGGATCACCAGGACCAACGATTTCACACACATATTCTAATTCTGGTACCTTGAATGCAGGCACGAGAAGCTACTCAATCAAGAATTCATATTTTGGAACATTGTGAGGGATGTCAAGTAAGGATCCAATTGTTGCCATGGTGTCTGCTGCTCTTTTGTTGGTTCTGGGAATCTGCTCAAATGTAATTTCGATGAAGGATTCTTTGAGAGTCTCCACCAATTTCTTGTATGGAGTGAGGTTGTCGTCCTTGGTATGGTATTCATCGTTCACTTGATTTATGATTAATTGAGTCTCTATACACTTTGAGAGCTATGATGTTCCATTGCACTTCTATTTAGAGACCTATAGTCAAAGCCTCATATTCTGTGATGTTATTGGTGCAAGGAAATGCCAGTTTGTAGGACCTTGGTATGCAATCCCATTATGTGGTGATGAAGAATATGCTGTCTCCTGATCCATGCTGTGTGTATGAGCCATCGAAGTATAGTTTCCAGTGGTCAGCTATGTTGAGATTGAAAATAGATTCATCTGGAAACTCTAAGACAAGAGGATTCTCAGAATAGATAGGTGCTTTTGCCAGTTGGTCTGTAATGAATTGACCCTTGATTGCTTTCTGCTCCACATATTCGATGCCATATTCTAATAATATCATTACCAATTTTTCCATTCTTCTTGTGAGCATTACCTTTGATAGTAGGTACTTGAGAGGGTCGATTTTGGCAATGAGTTCTATTTTGTGTGCCAACATGTAATGTCTAAATTTTTGAGATGCAAACACTACTGTGAGGCATGTTTTCTCGATGAATGAATAGTTTAGCTCATGCCCAACCATTGTTATGCTGATGTAAAAGATAGCCCTTTCTGTTACATTGTCGTCATGGTGAGCTAGAAGAGCTCCAAGGGCTGCTGTTGTTGTCGATACGTTTATAATCAATGGTTTCTTTGGAATGGGTGGCATTAAGACTGGTGGTGTCAGTAGATACTCTTTGATTTTGTTAAATGCCTCTTCACACTTGGTATCCCATTTGTACGCTACTCCCTTGTGGAGTAGGTGAGAATATGGGTTTTGTTTGTCTGCCACTTGTGCTATGAATCATCAGATGGATTGGAGTCTTCCTTGTAGACCTCTTAATTGCTTTAATGTTTTCGGTGCCTCCATCTTGAGGATTTCTTTTAATTTTGCTGGATCTACCTCGATACCACTCATTCATACTATATATCCTAGGGGCTTTCCTAATTGTATGTTGAAGACACACTTCTTTGGGTTTAATCTGACCTTATACTCCTCCAGTCTGTCAAAGATGGCACTAAGGGTTGCTATGTGATCTTTTCTCTTTCTAGACTTAGCGAGAATGTCATCAACATAGTCTTCGACTGTCTTATGAATCATGTCATGGAATATCAATGTCATAGCCCTTTGATATGTTGCTCCTAGGTTCTTTAAGCCAAATGGAATCATGTTCCAATAATAGATCCCCCATGGGCAGGGTATGTGTAGGATCATCATGGAAAAAACAGACCCTTAAGTGGCAAAAAATTTAGAAAAATCAGAGTTAGGCAACTTGACATAAAAATTTGAATAAGTTATCTATATTATTTCAAAAATGTGTAAGAATAGATTCTGTAGCAAATTGAATGTAGTTTCTAAACTACTAGGTATGTTTAAATATATATATATATATATATATATATATTTATATTTGGTGAAAATTTAAAATTTCAATGCAGTGGTACTTAAATTTCAAGAAAAAAAAAGAAGTAGTTGTATGTTTGACCACCCTAACCACAATAAAATGATAATATTTTTTTATTAAATTTTAGATATAAGTAGAGGACTCATGCCCCGATGTGATGCATATTTTTTGTAATTTTTTTCTAGGTAAATAATTAATTATGAATTTTTATTACAATTTTTAAAAATATAAAACTCATATGTCGACCACCTTAACTTGGCCAAAACTTCATGAAATTCAATTTTTCTTTTTTTAATCCTATAGTATGTGAAGCATAGAATGTGACACATTTTTTGGATTCAAAAAATGTGATACTGTTTGAAAGCTATAGATTTTTTTCAATGAGCCTATCAATGAGGACTTTAGTCATAATTTGAATAGAAAATGAATAATAATTACTTATTATATTCAAAGTAAAGCATAATTTATATTGGTGGAAAGCTTAGAATATCCTTTAAAATCCCTTTTCATTTCATTAATTTTGGGTAAAAAAAATTCGTCAGCCACATACCCATCATATTGCCACTTTCTGGCCCATCATGATCCTGCACATACCCGGCAAGTGAAAGTTGTTTTATGTTGGTCCTCTTTAGCTATCATGATTTGATTATATCCTAACAATCCATACATTAGCGACAACATTTCATGTCCCATTGTCATGTCTACTATCATATCAATGTTGGGATGCGGGAAGTCATCCTTTGGACATGCTTTGTTCAAGTCCTTAAAGTCTGTGCAAATTCTGATGTTCCCATCGGGTTTTGAAACAGGTCCCAAATTTGACACCCATTGTGGATAATCTATTGGTCAGATGAATCCTGCATCTAATAGCTTTCTTAGCTCCATTTTGACTAGCAAGGTGATTTGAGGGTGCATTTTTTGAAGCTTTTGTCTAACAGGCTTTGCTTTTGGATATACTGCTAAATGGTGAACCACAGTCTCTGGATCAAGCCCTGGCATGTCAGCATAACTACATGCGAAGTTCATTTGTCTTTCCCTTAGGAAGGATGCTAGGAGCTCTTGCTCTTTTGATAGTAGTGATTCCACATAGAATGTGATATGCGGGGTCTCCTCTATTCCTAAGTTGACCGGATTGCCTTTTTCTGCCAAGACTGCTGACTTTTCCTAATGGATAGCTCTTAAATGAAGATTGAATCCCCCATCCTCGGGCACCTCAAAGAGGTTTTCACCATTGGATGCATCCTTTCTTTTTACCTTTTTTCTGGTCAAAGAGTGCCACAATGTGGTTTTCACTCGAGGACTTGGATATTACTCTTAATTTCTCACTTTTGCGACTGAGGGATTCAATCATTTCTCCATAATAGGCATGTGTGTCCAACTCTATTTGAACCCTTCTTTATGATCCCCATCTAGGATGTTATCCTAAAGTCCCATGAATTCTGAGAGCGCCTCATCATTTTCAAATGTATCAAGAACTGGTGGTCCTCATTGGTCATAGTCGATGGGTTGGGGATATACTAGGCGAATTTCATGATTTTGTTGGTCTAGTTCAAAGGATAGGGTAATAATAATACAAAGAGTGGTATCCTCAAATAGCCTAGGTAAGTTGGATGTGGGTTCATCGTCATCACTACTACTATAGACATGGGTTATATCAAAGGTATAGTTGTCTAGAACACGACCTGTGGATACTGGTAATTGTAGTTCTGTTGCGATTGGTTGATGAGGTTTATTAATTGCTCTAACTGGAGGACTTTGACCTTGTATGGTTATGCTTGGAGGGGTACATCCAAGGCCAATATTTTTTATCGGTCACGTCTCTAGCATGATACGTATTATGAGCCCATTGTCGTTTTGTCCCAGTCTTTGATTTCTATTGTAGACCATTGCGAGCATCATTTGCAGACCCTTGCTTTAGTCATCCATTGGTAATTTTGGTATTGGTCTTTCATCTTGATATAGCATACAAGATGGATCTACCTCAATAGCTTCCTAACCAAGGTCTCCCTAGTTTGTGAATTCGGGATAGTCTTCAGGAGATGTTTGGGATGTGGAAGCTTCATTTATTTGTGGGCATCCCCGTGATCTAGGAGATTGTGGTAACTCTCCTACCACAAAAGCATTATTAGGGAGCTTGTAATTTCAACAACCGTTATCTTGGATAATGAGCTTGATGTCAGAGATGGTGGGAATGGTGGGAGTGGCGGGTGTCTCTATCGCAGAAGTGGATGTGAAAGTGGCAAGATCGATGTATGGTGTGGATGGGCCCTCATAATTTTTTGGTACTTGGGGGATTTTGTAATACTTTGCTTCAAGATTTTTGCAATATGAGAAGGGATCAGGATCTCCATGGATGGTCACTTCTTTTTTGTCATGTGTAAATTTCACACATTGGTGGAAAGTTGATACTACTGCCTTCATTGCATGAATCCATGGGCATCCTAGGAGGATATTATACAAAAATTCAAGGTCCAAGACTTGACAAGTGATTTCCATGATGGCAGGCCCTACTTGAATAGGGAGTTTGATTGTGCCCTGAGACACTCTTTCTTGATCATCCTATGCTCTTATCATGATACCCTTCCCTCTGTTGATGGAATCCTCTGATATTTTCAATTGCTTGATGAGACTGAGAGAACATATATTTAAGCCCGCACCTCCATCCACCAAGACCCTTTTGATTTTTCTCTTATGTACTATGGTTTCCAAGTGAAGTGCATAGTTGTGAGATGGTTGGGTGGGGAAATCTTGGTTAGAGAATGTAAGAAGATTAGGCATAATGATATTTTTGACCATAGCATGGAATTGCTCTGCATCAAGATCTACGGCGATAGTAGATGAGGCCAATGCTTCTTCAAGGATTTTCCTATGGGCATATGAAATTTTTAGCAACTCCATGATGGAGATTTACACTGGCGTTCTCTTGAGTTGATCTAGGACATTGTAGCCATTAGGGACAGATGTAGATGTAAAGACTCTATTTGGCTGGGATGATCCTGTGATGGTTACTTTGCCGCCTCTTAGGGTGACTCCACAATCTTCAGCATAGCCGCCCTTGATGGTGATGACCATGCAGTTTTCATCTAGGGAGGCAATGACTATTTCATACACATGATTTACGTTTGAGTGGGTTCCTTTCCCTTTATCATTTTTATTCCCTTTGTTGCCATGATTCGGCATTGGATTTGTATATATCTTAAGATCTTGATTTCCTATAGGCTGTTCCACATTTATGATTCTTTTATCGATGAGATCTTGAACGATGTTTTTCAAAATCATGCAACTGTTTGTGGTATGGCCTTTGATTTTATGGAATCCGCAAAGTTGATTTTCATTATACTAAGGAGGTTTCACATCCAGTTCTTGGTAATTCTCAAAGGTAGGAGCCTTGATTAGTTTTTTGTCTATTAGCTTTTTCATGATGTCCTCAAGTGGTTCCCCTAAAGTGGTGTACTTTTGCTTGGGATAACTCTTGTTCCTTTGGGGTGGTCCCCTTTGGTCATTGAGATTGTTGATTGTTGGATTGCTATTTGGTTGTTGTATTGGGTGATGATTGTTTTGGTGTTGGATTTGGATTTGCGGTGTGGGTGTGTTTTGGCGAGGAGCACTAATGACCACCTTGGCATCGACGACACCATCATTAGTAATATTTTTGTTCCTTTCCCATGTGCGAGGTTTATCATTGTAATTGGATGGTGGGTGTTTGTTTTGTTGTTCGGGGTATGATATTGATCCTGCGAGTTGAGTCATAAGGGCTCTTTCAATGTTGAGCGCCTTGGGGATCAACTGATCATATGTGGCGATGCCCTGAACCTTGAGATGAAATTCCAAGTGGCCTTCAAGGTTGGCTATAATGGTGAAAAATTTTTGTTCTTCGGGTATGGTCCACTTGCTCCGATTGGCCTTGGATTACCATCGTAGAAATGAGGCGAATGATTCACCCTTTCCTTGTTTTAGAGCTGAGAGTTCTTCTAGACTAACATCCATTGCAATGTTGCATGCATAATTTTTGATGAATGCATCCATAATTTCTTGGAATTTCCTAATGCCTGAAGGTAAGCGAGAGAACCATTCCATAGCATGGCCTGCCAAACTCCTAGAAAATAGTCGCATTAGATAAGTATCGTCGTATGTGACTTCCATGCAATGAACCTGGAATTCCCTGATGTGATCTTCAGGGTTTCCCCTCCCTCGATATTTGTCAAACTTGGGGATCTCAAATCACTTAGGGAAAGGTTTCATTACTAGGCTCCTGTCAAATGGATACAGACAGAAGTTGCTTGGTGTTTTTGTTATTTTCCCTAATTGAAGATCGAGCACTTGTTGCGAGACCAACCTGATTTGTGTCGTCACATCATTTTGTGGATTAGGGGGTGGGATGAAAGTGTTTTGGGGTGTTTCGATTGTGGGTTGAATGGGTGGGTTGGTCGGTGTGTTGTTTGATTTGTTGTTCGATGGTATCTATATGTTCTGCCTAGCTAGGTAGGCTTCCACCTGTTGTTGTATGAACAACGCTTGTTGTTGATATCATTGTTGTTGCACTAAGATTTGTGCTTGTTGTTGTGCCTATTGTTGTTCCAACAATGCTTTTTGTTGTGCTTGTTGTTGTTCCAACAACGCTTGTTGTTGGGCTACCAAATGGGCTCCTTCTTGCTGCTCTTGATATTGCTTGCTGATATGCTTGCAATTGACCTACTTGTCTTTGTGCAAGAAGTTGTGCTTGTGATTGTTCCTATTGTGCTTGATATTGGGTGTTTTCTTGATCTTGAGCTTGTGCTTTCACTGCTTGTGCTTGGGCTTGTGCTTGTGCCACTTGTTTTTATAATAGAGTTTGTGCTTGAGCAACCTTTTGTGCTTGCAATGTGGCTTGGGAAGCTTGAGAAAATTGCGGAGCTTGAGCGGCTTGCTATTGTTGTTGTTGCAATAATGCTTGAGCTTGTTGCACTTGTAATGCAGCTTGGGTAGCTTGCACAGCTTGAGCGGCTTGCCGAATGGCTAGTTATGCAGCTTTTTGTTTTTTCACTTGTTGGAATCCTCTTTGAAAAGAAGCTTGCAATGTCGTGTTGTATCGGATTGATGTGGTGGAAGTTGGTAGTGGTGGGGGTGGTGGTGGATTTGAAAAAGTGTTTGTGAAGGTGGTGAGTGGTGATGTCGTGTTAGTGTTTTGAGTGATGGATGGTGGTGTTGATGTGGTTGGCCCTTGGGAGACCATGCTTTGCGATGTTGTGAGTGCTTGTGCATTTGTTTTCTATTGTTGTGATATTGATGACAAATTTTGAGCGTTTGGCATAATGCTTTGATTGATATTTGGGATATTGGTTTGATTGATACTCGGTAGAGGGAAAAGCCCTAAACCAAGGAGTGATGCGGATGATGATGGCAATGGTGGAAGAGGTGGAAATTTGAGGGGTGTGAGTTCTTTTGAAAATGTTGTGGTATCAAAGATGCCCCCTGGTCTGAACATGTCTCCTTCCTCTTGCGAATTTGTGAGGAGAGGAGTTTAAGGCATTGCGTGAAAAAATGATGATGATGGATCATGATGGAAAGTGAGAGGAACATTTTTTATGTAATAGGTTTTCGAGTATGTTTTGTTCCAAGGTGGTATTTGCATCCAATTTTTGATTATTAACAAGGGGGTGTGCTTGAATAGCATTGAGAAATGTATTTCCCTTATTAACATTGGGTTGGGTTGGAGCAAAAGATGTCATGATTTGCAAAATTTTTTGGGTGATGTTTTGGGATGGGGATGTGGATGAGATGGGAATGGTGGATGAGATCGGAGGAAAAAATGTCTCCACTATGGTACTCACGTCAAAATCCAAAGGTAGTTTGGCCCCTTGTTTTGCTAATTCAAGCATGTATAACGAAGGGTTAAGCCTCATCATGATGTTGATGATTCTATGGTTGTTTGAATTTTGGAGCATTTCAGTTATTTCTTCGTAAGACATCCCAAAGGTAAGACCCTCTCCATGGGTTTCTTCTTGGGGATTTTGTGATGATGAGATGGTCAAAGGATTGCTTGATTCTTCGAAATTCATTTCAACATTTGTTTGGCTAAGATCACTTGAAGCGAGTGTTTCTTTGTTGGCTTCCATGCTCTTCTTGTATTGAGATCTAGTTTGAACCATAAAATGAGGATCAATTTTCAAGAATAGGAGAGATGAATCTCTTGATTCTTTGGATTGATCTTTACTTTATGTCCAAAGTAGAAAATTTTAGGATATCTTAAGGATCAAGAGGTGATATGATGATGATGTAAGGGATGGATGATGTGGATGTTATGGTCTTTTGATAAATTTTGATGGGAGATGCTAAGATTTTTGGGACTTTAGGATATGTTTCAGATTTTTGGCTTCAATTTTCCTTTTGGGGTTGTCCTTGATTTTGAACAAAAAGACCCTAAGATGTTTGGATGATTATCTAAGGGATAGATTTGTTCAAAGGATGATGATTTGAATATGTGTAGGGAGAAGTATGCATCTACCCGCACCTATTCAAACAAGATGATAGTTTAGCTAAGCATACGAAGAAGGATGCATCTACGTATACCAAGCTAAACAAGATGATTTTGATGACTTTGACAAAGCATATGCAAAAGGATGTATCCACACATACCTAGCCAAAGATGATTTTGATAAATTTTTCAACAATTTAATCTCAAGGATTTGATGATTATTTATTTTTCAAAAAAAGCCTAGCATTAAGGATGATTTCAAGATTTTCCAAAAGGTGATGGTGAGATGATGTTTGATGTTTTGAAGGATGGATGAAAATATTTTGATTTTCTTTGATCCTAAGATAAACCTAAAACAATACACTTTGTTTTCCTAGACCTAGGTATTGAAGAACATGCAAAAGCTTCCTATAGACCTTTGTAACAAAAGAATGATTCCACTTGAACATACATTTTCAAATTTTGAACCAATGATTTTCGTTTCAGGATTTTGGAATTTTTGAGAATCATGAGGCTTCAACACACATGAAAGTTCATTATGATTAGCTTTGAATAATGGCTTTATTTTACCAAAAACACTTTCTTTGATTACATTTTCAAACTAAGATGTTCAATGTCTTAATTTCCTAAAACCCCACAAGATATGTTATGTGGAAATTTGGTGAACTTAAGGCAAGGGTTTACCTATTGTTTACTTGAGTAGACAAATCAAGATGTAATCCAATGTTTAGAAACATCTAAGGATGTGAATCCCAAGGGAAAGCAATAACATATGGATTGAGTCAATGGCATTTGTCTCCAATGAAATTTGGATGATGATGATAAGTGTTTGTTTTCAAGATTTTTTCGATGAAGCAATGCATTTTGTAACCCAAGAATAAGTACAATCCTATGGATGTGTAAGACAATATTTTTTGGATTCCCACTTGGACAAGTCTACCTACGCTTATCTTTAGCGAATGGTTAGATGCTTGACCTCACTGGCTCCCCTCCACGACACTCACTTATATGGGGCATCCAAGCATCAACACCCATGAAACTCCCATGGCATGCTTTCCATTTCTACTAAAAGACCGTAAAAGTGTGGGGTGGCTTCAGAACGACCTTTCTTGTACAAAAAAATAAATTAAAGGATTTTGGCCAATTCTAGCACATGGGTTTTAATAAGGACTTTTCATTCGTGGAAATTAACCCATACGGCAAGAGTCCCCTTTCGGATCCATCTTGTCAGAATAAACCACATGATATTGGCGTTTACTCCAATACCCACATTTATATCCCTATTGGAAATAATCTTGGCTTTAGAGTGTTACCGGTTGAGTCATTCCCTTGGGTGAGTACTTTTTCCCCAAGGCAGGCCCTCTAGGATAAACAAAAGCGAGTGAAAACAATACTCATAACTCAATCAATCTTTGTTAGCAACAAAGAGAGAGAATATATGCAATAATTCCCACACTCACACTCACACAAGATTTTGTTCAATTTTAAAACCAAAATTAAAGTGTGGAGGTGATTGCTTTGTCTCACCCTAAAGTCATGAAAAATGCCTTTTGATTCTTAATATCGATATAAAGCGCGAAAGAAGCGCATACATCCTTTTTCAATGAATTTGGTTTAAGTAAGCCTTCATGAAAACAAAGTTGCACTTGTTATTTTTAAATCCACAAAGAAAAATGTGAGTCCTTTTTAGAGCACCAAAAGACAAAAAATAGACATTTTGTTCAATTTTTATCCAAATAAACAAAATCTAGTATGTTGTGATCCTAATTTTCATTTTAGCCTTTTGCAAGAAACGAAAAGATTCTTTTTAAACCCAAATGAAATTACTGTCCTAAGAAAGAAGTGATAACAATTTCTTAAAAAAGTTTTAAGCAAACACTAAAGTGTTCAAAAACACTTTGATTTGATTAAACATCCTCCTCATGCTTCTCCTTTCTTCATTTTCAATTTCCAACCAATCAGAGTTGCTCTGTGTTGGGACAATGACCTCAACTGCATCACAGTTTTTGCCCAACATCGCAGTTTGGTTTTTTTTTTTAAAGTTCCTACGAGTCAACCAGTTAAGCGGTGGAGTTTATAATTCAATTTTTTTTGTGGGACGAGTCCAACGTCGCACTTTGAGTTTCTAGTGGTGCTATCTAGCGACGTTAAAGAGTCAACGGTGCCAAAACAACAACGTTGAGCTCTCAGTATTGAAATTTTTCTGTGTATGAACAAAAATGCAGAAATTTGTGAGAAAAGTTATTATAAATGATATCCAGCCCTCCTTCTAGTGCCAAATGTGTGAACCCCAATCCTAGTACCTACAAAACAACAATAATAAAAAAGTTAAACAAGAGATTGCAAGCTAAAATAAGGATTCCCCATGAAATCCATTTACAAACTCAAAATAAGAAAAAAAACAAAGAAAACACACAATAAAAACAACAAAATAGATTGAATCCTAATTTAAATGTGCAAACTCATGATCCCATGGGGAATTGGTGCCAATTTGATGTGAAAATTGGCCCTTTCCCAATTCCTAAGATGCAAGCTTGATATGTTGAAGATGATTGATCCACTTTTGTTGATGAAGGATGAGAGCTCCAAGACAAAATCTTCAAAAAACCTAGCTAAGAACTCAATGGTGATGGATGAAAATGGCTAAGTATTTTAGCATAATGACTTTGCATAATTTGTGGATCATCAAATGAGGATATGAGCTCTTTATTTATAGAATTCCAAGATGGATGAATGTCCAAATTTGAGCAATGTGGGACTAACATTCATCCGATGGCATGATGCCATTTGTCAATCTATGAGTGGATGGAGGATGTGCAAGATTTGGGGATTGTGCCAATAAATGCATGTTTTTGAATTTCAAATTTGTTGAAATGACTTGTAAGAGGGAAGGGAAAATGAAATAAATGCCACTTGCTTCAAGGAAAAGGACATGTAAGATGAATTTATTGCCTTGTTGGATGTACATGTTGACTTGGAATTTTTGAATTCAAATTGAGAGAATATTCCAAAAGATGCCTTGTGAGGAAAATAGAGATTTAATAAATGGATTAAATCTATTTTCATATGCAACATGCAAAATCTAGAGGATGGGACATGAGATGAGATTAAATTAATCAAGGGTTAATTAATTTAATGAGAGATATTAGATGATGTGACCTATTTGACTCAAATTTATGGATTTACTTAAATCAAATAAGAGAGGAATATGACAAGAGATTAATTAAATAAGGATTTTGATTTATTTAATTAAAAGAGATGGTGTTAGATCAAATTAAACAAGGTTTTAATTTATTTAATTTAATGGATAGGCTTTAGAGATTTAATTAAATAAAATTAATTATTTAATTAAATAGGGATAATTAGATCAAATGGATTGATTTAATTAACAAGAGGGATTGACTTAATTAGACAAAGTGATTTATTTAATTAAGGGATGAAAGTTGATGAATTTAATTAGATAAGGAGATTTGATTAAATGGTTAGACTGAGGGATGATTCAGGAACAAACAATGTTAGTAGGCCAGGATCAAGTGCATAATGTCAATCATTATATTTTACGTGTCTACACCTCCTATATGTTATGTACCCTACATACCTCCACTATATCTTGAAGGGGTTTAGATGGGGTTTTGAAATCTTATCTAGAGAATATTGGAATAGCCTTGAGCGAATTAGCGGGTATAGCAAGCCATACATCTGGTGGTGTGGTTGGTTGTAGCGGACTACCACTATCTCATGTTATGAAATTTCTAGGAGCAAGGGGAGGTACGTGAGCCATAAAGAGAAGATTTCTATGAATTAGCTATACAAGTAATCTTATTTGGAATTTTAACCCTCCGAGTGGAGTAGATAAAGCTCTAGATACTGGGCTCTGACTTCTTGCTCTATTACTCCTTATAGGTGATACAAAACTTGTAAGTCTTCTCCTTCTAGGGATTGAGGCAGGTAACTAAGAGTACTAGAAGTGACCTCTCGAGGATGCTCTTGTTTGGAATTTTGGAATGAAACTTCCAATTTCCTTCCTTAGCCTGATTCAAGAAATATCTATGACTTCTAATTAAGCATTTGGAAAACTTCTGTCCCACCAGGTGTGCTAGAAAAAGAACTATTGATCATCAAATCTTATGCCTCTCTGACAGTCTTATGGGAAATTCAACAACTGGGGGAAAATTTGTGCCTCACTAAATACCTCCGGGTTTTTTATAGAAAGCCTACTCTTCTTTGGGGTTTTGAGATAAGGGGAGAAGGAAATGTAAAAATAAATCATAAAAGGTGATGCACCAAAGCTTTTAAAACATTTCAAACCCAAATAATTCTTATGATTGATATAAATAGACACAGAACACCACAACCACTCATTGTTGGAAAGAGAACAAACAACAAAGGATAACTTCAAGAACAGTGCATACTTTCAAATCTTTACACATGCAATGTTCATTAAGTTCTGATCAAACATAAAGGTTTCTTATGGGTAACAGAACAATATTTTAGAAACCACTTGAACTATTCCTCCTAATACAACATAGCACAACAAAATAATAACTTTCAAAAAAATAAAGAAGTCCAATGATATAGTCCAGTTTTCTTAAGCCACTACTCTACCATATGAGCATAAAGCATAGAAATTTTCTTCTTAAACTACTCATATATAGCTTGCAAGACACATTGTTTCATTGAAAATGATAATATAAAGAAATAAAATTTGAAAAAGGTCATACATGCATAGTCTCAACAATTTCTCCTCAATAGTTTGTGCTTTTAAATATCAAATGAACCTTGAAATAGAGGTCGGATTCCAATCCGACAATATTTTAAACCTTAATAGATATAACATGCCAAAGTAAAGTAGTTTTGCAACTTGGTTCATTAAATAATTCTAAGAACCCTAAGAAAACTAAAGAAACTTTTCCTCATAGAGAAACTATCACTTGGAAAATCCTTTTTTCTCTTGATTTGTCGCCCTCCTTATATAGCCAGAACAAAAGATACACATCACCTTAGCTCAGAATTAATTGCCACCAGGTGTTGACAGTTAATAACACACGATCCGATCATAGATCTTTGGTTAGGTTGCAATGATCTTTGCACATCAATTCTCAACTATTGCATTAATATCCTTTAGATATTTTAGCAAAGATAGAGGCTCATAAATGATCAAATCCTAAAAATAAAAGCCAAGAAAAAGGCCCACTTACCCAATCACATCACTCCCAGGCACCATCTCAAAACTTCAATTGTAAAAAATGAGAAAAAGAAAAGAAAAGGCTAGCTAGCTCTGACAAACTCCTCAATAAGATTACTCTGTAGGAGGTAAAAATAGCATGTGGTGAAGAGATGACATGTCAACAAGGTGGAAACTCATGAGCTTATGAATATAGCTCCCAACAAAATTTTTGACATTCAACACGTGTCCCAAACTCTCTCCTGAAAGGAAGATGAAAGATGAAAGTTGTGCAGCCATAGCCAAGTGCATTGTGCATCTTTCTGATGATTTTATTTGAGTGTGGGTGCACCTGAAGCTGAAGAAATTTATGCAAGCCAAAAAAAATGGAAATGACTGAGGTAGAAAAATTACTTCACAAAACCAAATGATGAAATGAATCATGAAATATGAAATATATAAATGATATCACCTTGGATGATGTCTTGTGAAACAAATCTACAATCTATCATGTAGTGGTCATAAAGAATGTAGATTTTGGATCCTTTCATATGGTGGCAAATAGATCTTCAATGCTACATCCACAATCTTGGCTCAACAGCATGAATGGATGCACTAAGCCCTTGACCTAATGGTTGAATCTTGATGATGGCTCCAAACACTTGATGAATTTCTCTTGAATTCCCTTGAATGAATATTTGAATACTTTTTATCTTATTATGAATGCTTAGATATGAAAAATGAGTGGAGGATCCTTGTATTTATACTTATCTATGCTTAATATCCTAAAATTACACCACAACAAGTTGACATTTGAAGTCATTAATTAAAGGGGGCAAAATCCCACCTAAATTTGAAATTGAGTCCCAAAAATAAACCAAGGAGGACTAAGACACCCTAGGTGGCATCTTAGTCCCAAGGCTTAATTTTGTGGGCATAGACTCCAAAAGGGGACCTATTTTGGTGGTTTCAAAATTAGGGTCACAAGACCCATAGAGGACAAAGAAGCCCTAGGTGGCGTTTTAGTCCCACTCCAAAAATCATAGACACATAGACAAAATCATTAAATGATCATTTATCTTTCGAGGTTTTTTGGGTTTTTCTATAAAAATATATAGTTTATTAGGCTTGTGGATGCAAAATAGGGCCAATTAAGCCATAAATAAAGCAACACTATCCCAAACAAGTGTGAAAATACAAGGGTATGCATTTTACTACACTACAAGTATTTATTTACCAATGCTTAAGACCCCAAAATAGAATTGGACTATGGTGCCCAATGCCCCTATCCCACCTATTTTGGCCCCAATTCAAATATGTCGGTGTCAAAATTTTAGTGTAATTTAGAAATATAAAGTCATTTGTCAACTATCAATAATTAATATGACAAAATTTGAATAATTGCATATAAATACAAGTCTTTTTCACCATTTGAAATCCTAGTGAAATTAATTGATAAAATGGAGAATCTTGAAAGTAGTCAAAAGTAGAATTATAGTAGTAACATTTCAATCAAACATAATGTTAGCAATGCATCATGTTTTCATGTGATTTTTTTTATGTTTCATGTTTATTTGTTTTGTGATTACTAACACTTGTAGGAATTCAAATAAAGCATTTGAATTATCCTTGAATGTGATGAGTATAATGACTTTATTCCATCAAGGAATGTAGATATGAATGGTGAGTATTGTCAATTTATCACTTTTTAATCATTTAGCTTATGCTTGACTGAGGGTAAGCTCTCATTTACATCATAATAGCTATTATTGAGGTAGAAATACCAAAATGGGATTTGACATAGGCATGCCCCTATATGGCACAAACCTTTCCCATCTCTCTTATGTGTAGGTTATAGATCTAAAGTGAAATTTTAGAGAATTGAAGACCTAATTTTTCATTCAAGAATTTGAGTCCTCCAAGTCAATAAATTAAGGGAAATGGATTTTATCAATGAAAAATGAAATTTTGACACTAAGTCTAGATAAGATCTTATAGATAGAGGCCATTTGAGATCTAAATTTTTATTATGAGTATCTTATTTCCATGTTCAGGGTGCCCAACACCCTTGCCTGGCCATCTCAAGCTCAAATTTATATGTCAAGTTCCTCTGTGTCTACCCTTTACTCTTCTAAAATTTGTTTCCTATGTGCAGTTTTGTATTATCCATAAATCATCCTAGTTCACTACATTTTCATACTTAATCCAAGTACATCTCTGCATTATCAAATTAAATCAAATAACCATCAATTAATCATCACACATATACACACCAAAGGACTAAAAACATAATCTACCATTATAGCTCTTTCATTAAGGTTAGTAGCCAAGTGGGTCTTTCAGATCAATTTTAGCCCTTTTCCCTTGTCATATTGGAAGAAGTGTGATTTACACCCTAGATCCCTTTTTCCAACATCACAAGTACATTCTTATGTGCAACTATTTTCAAATATGGTATAAAAAGGGTAGTTTGTAACATGATTATCTTTTCTTGTACACTTGGGGGGAAAGATAACTAATTTTGGAGTTGTGCATCCTTTTTGAGGATCCTATCTTCCCCTTCTTTTCCTTAAAATATTAGTATAACAAGTATGCTAATATTTTAAGGGGGGCATATCACCCTATCTATTTTCATACATCTACATTTTTGCATCTTGTGATCTTTGAATTATTGAAATACCCCCTTGATGGTGGTATTATTTATAATACCCCTTGAGGAATAATTATCAGTTCATCCCACATAATGTTAAGGAGTAGTGATCAACTCATCCCTTATGATGTTAATCATTTATATGCTCCCTGAGGCATGGTTATCAAATTTTTTCCTTGTGACATTAAAAATTTATCCATCCCCTATGATGTTAAACATTTATTTTCTCCCTGAGGTGTGATAATCAAACCATGATATTAAATATGTATGCACTAATCATGGTCACCTAGAATAATGGAGCTTTCTAGCCTATGAATTTGTGCATTTTACATGAACACCTATCATAACAAAAATTAATAGCTAGTAGATCCATGTGTCTCTTGAGTAAGCTAGCATAACAAAACTTGGTAGCCTTGTGGGACCATTCATTTATCAATTTTACATATACACCTAGCATAACACAACTTGCTACTCTTATAAGAACTTTTTTTTTCTCATTTTATCATTTTAGATGTGTATGTTATATATTTGAGAGATGATGCTTGGCAATTGAGAAAAACTTACATATTGACGTCTCCTTACCTTGTTGACTCAAAGTTATATTTTTATCTAGTGTGTACTAACGTTTTCATTATATGCTCTATGTTTCATGTTTGATTCATGTGCATGTTATTTTTACTTCATGTGTGTATCATGTTTTCCTTATGTATTATGTTTGTTTACCTCATGTATTCCATGTTTTTTCCTTGTGTATTTCATGATTTTTCCTCATGCATTTTTCTTATTTATATTCCACATAATGTCCTTTTGTATTCAATTTTTTTTCTTTATGTATTTCATATATTTTATTTGTGTATTCCACATGTTTGTTGCATGTATTCCTTGTATGCATCACATCCATATTATATATGCTTTTATCTGTATTCCATTATTTTATCACTGTGTGTATTATGTAAGATTAAATATTTCCTTGTCCTATGAGCAATACATCTAAATATTTCCTTGTCCTATGAGCAATACATCTACTTCATGTTTATCTTGACTTTGTGGATTGACAGGATCTTAAGTTTGGGGGCTAGCACATCTCTCAACTTGGTGTCATCTCATCTCTTCAAAATTTTGATAAAGAAACCTATTCTCTCCATTCCTTTAGTGTGATTATGTAGGATAATACCCTTAATAATGTGGAAGAAAATATGGTGTCATTAATTATTAGCCCTAAAAATTTAACACTATTTTGAAACCCTATTTTACACACATTAATTATGTTAATAATTTGTTCATTTCAAGGCTATATTGGGAAATACATTAAAATCCCCATGCCAATAATTTTTGGCTAAAATCACTTGGACTAGGGTGATGATTCCCTAGTCCTAAGGGTGTCCTATTATAATATTTATCATTTTGAGTGTTGATCTTGAGTGTTGTAAAATGAGCCCAAGTTGGTCTACGTTAAAGAAAATCAATTGGTTTTCCTATATATAAAAATTACTCATTTGAATAGCCATATGAGGATGATGACGAAGGAGCTCTAATCTTTTCAATTGGCTCACTTAGTATGGGGCTCCTGCGTACTTTCCCATTATGTCCCTTCTTGTGTAGCCTACACAAATTCCCTTTGTGTGGTTGGGTTTTCTTATGTGTGGAGGGTGTGCTAGGATTTTGTTTGGAGTTGGAGGTGTTGTTGAAGATGAGGCAAATGTTGCGGTTGGAGAAGATGTGACTACAAGAGGTAGTATTCTTTCTATGGTTTGTTTTTGGATTTCTTGTTCTACTCATTTCTCTATCTATGAGAAAGTTGATCCTAGGCACTGTTACACCCTATTGTGTAAATATTACTTATTTAATTTTACCTAGCTGAGTGAAAATTCTTCAAATAAATGTATTCATTCTTTATATGTTCTAAAAATAGGAAGAATAAATGTTTTATTCCATTTGATGTTATATAGTGAATCTAATTATGAAATATATGATGCAAATGAATGTATTGTTTTTATATAACTACTATTGCAATGTACTAAGTTGGGTGAAGGGATAGAATCAAGCCTCCTGAAAAGAGGGGAAGTATCACTTAGGAGAAGAACTTGGTCTGGTAACCTTTGGTAAGACCTAAACTGAGCTTTCACACACACACACACACACACACTTCTAGTTTGGATGAGTTGGGATAATAGCTTAGGAGATAGTAAGTGACTTGAAGTCTTTCTTGTAGTGTTATTTGTGAATGTTCTTGTGTTAGCAGGTTAAAAGTATTGAGTCTCTTTGTGATGAATAAGTTATTCTTTATTTATTTATATTTAATCGATGGGATATATATAAAAAATGTATATATATATATATGTGTATATATGTTGTGTGTGTGTGTATGTATATCTCAATGATAAACTCAAACACATGAGTAAATACATGCATGAGTATACATAGATAGACGTATCTATGCATTCTCATGGATGGATTACCTATATGCATGGGAATATCAATCAGACAAAGGTGACATATGTATATACATATATATATACACTTCATGTATATATGTCTATCGATATGATTCTGAATATATATGTGTTTAAATATCAAGGCATGATATATATAGTATATATATGTATAAGCATGCATGCATCAATATGTGAAGTATGTGATTATGTGAATGTGTAGTCATATATTAAATAATTTATTTTATAAACTTGTATGTGGAGATAAATATATATATGTATATATATGTATATATATCAAATAAATGATAATGATTTTAATAGTGCTAAAATATTTATTAAGTGCATATATATTATATTATATTATATTATATATATATATATTATGTATATATATTATATTATATATTTATTACCAGCTATGAAATACGTATGAGTGAAGTTACACAACTATATGTCTTAATTTTGTTGGCTTTGACTTGGTCGATACTTGAAATCATGAAAGCATGGACTAAGTCCAAGGTATTTAATTGTTGCAATTGAATCAATTCATAAAACAAGCTGATTTAGGTTATGTGTTGATAATCTATCATTGACATGTTCTTCTTACCTAATAATCGTGTCATCTTGCTAGTTTTGGTGCCACCTCTGTTTCACTTTCCTATAGATGGTGATTTGAGAGAGAAATACAAATTCCCCATGTGCAAGTTGAATTGGTCTTTTGAATTCTATTAATAGGGAAGTTGATTTATTCTTCCTTTTCGTGAGTATAAGCTTAAGCTATCACCACCTTCAAGCTAAATCATGCTACAAGGAAGTCATGTCAATTTACATGCCAAAACTATAAGATTTATGGAGGATGGTTGCTCTATAAATATCCACAAAAACTCATTAGAAAGGTATTCATTCTCATTATCATTCTTACCTTTCTGTATTGACCATTTTCCATCAATTATTTTCATTCACAATTTTGAATTCTTGTGTGACCACTATTTCCATAGAGAGGGACATATCATACCAATAGCATACATCCTTAGATGTTTATCTTTTTTTAGTTTTACCAATCATAATCCTTTTCTTTGTGAGTGAGAGAAGAGTGAGATTTTGGAAGAAGAGTTGTTTTAATATTCAAGAGAAGTGAGTTATCAAAGAGAGAGAGAGAGAGAGAGAGTTGTGTTGGGAAGTTGAATTAAGCTAAACTACTATTGGTGAAGGTTGCACTATCATCATTTTTAGGGATAAGTGATAACAGGCATGCATATTTCTTATTATTATTATTTACTTAGAATTGATGTGTTTCCTATGCTGCATGAAATGACTTTTTTATTTGAGCAATAAAAGTATTTAATATTGTTTTAAAAAGGGAATTTAAGCTTCTAGACTGTTTTTATATTGTATTTTAAAGTACACCATGATAGGAGAGATTGCTTGAAACAATTTTTTAATTATAATGGATATGTCAAAGAGATTGCTTGACATAGGTATTTAATTATGTAACATGTGGTACAACATAGGTATTTAATTATACTAGATATGTTTGAACACGAAAAGAATTTTGTTTATATTTATTCCATAGTAGGAGATGGGTGTATATCTAGTTATTATATACTAGGCTTTATTGAATGCAAGAGTCACTTGAGGTACACCCAGCTAAGTTATTAGACTAACTCAGAAAACTTATGTTACTCCTAGGATAGTAATCTAGTATCAGAGGGAGCTTGTGTACTTACTTGCTAAATAGTTTCATTACAAGTAGAATAGTATGTTGTAGGTTAGTCTGGGATGATAGACTATCCATTGAAGGACAATACCTACACGTAGTTTAAGATAGCCTTAAGTCAAATCGGCCCTAAGTAGTGTATGTGATAGATAAATTCATTCAAAGTACTAAATGAGAAATCTTTGATCAAATTAGTGCAATGTAGAAAACCCCACTTAGTTGTGTGTCCACTTAGTTGTGTGGCTTTTAAGATTACACTCTCAGTTCATCATGATCTAGTATTACATGCTAGTTCACGATTGTGGGATTACAAAGTTCTAGTTATGTAGGACACAACATTATGCTCAGTTGGTTGTCATTATCGGTTACTCTATCAATCTATTTTTCTAAGGGAAGGGCCATATGTCAAATGATAGATGTGTGGGGGACCACATTATGAGTCCGTGGTTGGTGGAAAAGTGCCTAATTGATGCTTTTCCTCCACTATAAGTGACAAAAGAAATAAGATTTGAAAGGGAAGATCTTGGATCGTCTTACAACTATTAGTTCTAAAGCTCATTGGAGATATGTATGAAAAGTATGTATTCTTGTTACATATACTTGTGAATTTATTGTAATGAATTGAACTCTTTATTGTAATATGATATGGCATCATGTTTGTATAATTTCAATTAAAGAAACAAAAAATTTATTGCAATAACTTTTTATTGTTGAATACCCAAGATATTGAGAGGGGGGGTGAATTAGTATCTTCTTAAACTTATTAAAAAATCACCATCCAATTACTCTAAAGTATATAACACTAAAGATAATCAAGAGCATTAACAGAACATAAAATACACAACACATGAACACCATGATTTTTACATGGAAAACCCACAATGGGAAAAACCACAATGAGGGTTACCTCACAATATAATATAATCAGTTATAAGATATTGCAAAGGGTGGCTCATTGCCAAAAATCTTTGTCCAAAATGGGAGGCTTACTATCAACAAAATATACAATAACAAAATAGATTACATCCAGATTATGAATTGATCAGGTACACCTAACAAGTGTTGATTCAGTTCCTTTGATGCTTAGTAAATTGACTTAACAAACCTCATCATTTTTTCACTTCTTCATATTCACTTCATACTTCACTTCAAAAATCTCAAAACTATCCAACATATATATCTGATACATCCACAAGCATCAATTAGGTTAGCCTAATTAGATGAAACCCTTATTCACCAAGAAATATAAATGTCATCTTTAAGCATGTGCAAAATCTTTCCAAAAACAATTCAAACATGTGGCATGCTACAACATGTTGGAATGGATCTAAGATAGGTCACAAATACATCTACACCACAAAATTAATCCATTACAACATCAACAATACATTAGGTCAGCTAGAAATAGACCTAATGTCAAAATGCAACAATAGAATAATGCCAACTCTCCATACCAGCACATGTGCACACAAGATTTTGAACATATAAGCTTGCAAAATTCAAAAACCATTTCTCAAAAGTGCAAGTAAGGATATTCACCAGTGTAGGATTGGGGACCAAAATACCAAAGGATAGTAACTGCATGTATCAGTTCAAAATACCGGATCAAGCTAGACCTTAACCTTGCAGTTGCAACTCATGCACCATGGTGACATCAATGACAACAAAAAAGTTGTATAATAATATTTTCTTCATTCTTCCAACAATCTCTCCCTTTGCCATTGATTGCAAAATGTGCCAAATTTACATACAAACCTCCTATGTACAACACACTCTCCTTTTCTCTCCATAACATTCTCTCCTTCTTTCTTCATTACAACATTCTCTCCCCCTTTGACATCAAGGAAAAAGGGAGGTACAAAAACTATGAAAACTAAAAAAAAAACATTACCCGGAGGATGGAAAGTGATGTAGGAGAATCCTTGGTTCTTGGAAATCTTGCATCAACCAAAAATATTTTCCTTTCAGTTTCCTCTTGTTTCAGCGGCAGATTCAACATTTTTTCATATTTTCTCACTAGACCCTGTGGATCTATGTTTTCATCATGGACATGTTCATTTTCCTTATTCCAAGATTTGAGCGTGATTGGATTTTTTTCTAGCAAGTTATCGATTCTGGATTTCATGGCAGTTTCTTGAACTGACATCAGAATAATTTCAAACCTGATGGCTAGTTGATCGCTCATGGATCTTTCTCGTAACTTGCGGATATTGACGATGTGATTTGAATCTTTGCATGAGGTTTCCTTGAACTTAATTATAGGTCCACACTTCATCCTATGCATTCACCATGGAGTAATTCAAATTTGACGCCGACCTATTCATGCACACATTACATTTCCTCCATTGGAGATTGTAATAATCTTTGGCTGACATGGATAATTCTAGATCCTAGAATGTGATACAAAACATTGTAATCGATAATTAGAAAGTAGCAAAGATATAATATAGGATATAATATGTATGATTATCGCTTGCTTTAAGGAGCATATATGAATATTGTATTTTGAGCATGTTATATCAGGCCTGTGAGCCAAATCTATAAGCCTGGATGTTGCTGACTATTTATTATTGGATTTTCTAATAATAAGAATGTTTGAATCTGCATTTACCTCCACATTATGTGTTGTTTCTATTTTTTAACTCTTGTTGAATGGTCTGGATTGTTCTCTTTGAGGACTCTCCTACCGTGGTTGCACCAAATTGGTATCAAAGCGAGATTTGATCCGTGAGAGGTCATTAGAATTTGTGGAGTCCTATTGAATATTTTTTGTAGGATGCTAGATTGAGGACCCGACTTGTAGCTGTAGAGGACTTGTGTAAAGATGGTAGGAAGAAGGAATGTTAGAGGAAATGGAGCACGTGGAAATTTGGACCCAACTTTAAAGGAGATGTTGAGAGGAATTATTGCTAGATTAGACATTGTCGAAATGAACCAGAGGAGAGGTCAACCAGTTGATGATGTGAGTGATGAAGAGGTAGAAGAATAGGAAGAAAGGGAGAGAGAAGATCAACTTGGCCTTGATCAAGGATAAGAGAGGTTCATAAGAGCCCTAACTAGGGTAAATACCAGACCACATTTCAATCCACCGGATTATAATGGTAAGTTGGATTCAAATGAATTGCGAGATTAGATAATAGAGATGGAAAATTATTTTGAATTTGAAGGTACCACCGAAGGTAAGAAGGTGAAATTTTCTTATACAAAGTTGAAAGGACATGCATCCCTTTGGTGGGAACATTTGTAGAAAGATAGGAAAAGAAGAGGAAAGGATAAGATAAGATCATGGAATCAAATGGTGAATAAGTTAAAGACAAAGTTTATGCCTGCAGATTATTAGATCAGTTTGTTCTAGAAGTTGCAAAATTTGAAGCAGAAGGAATCAAGTGTGACAAAGTATACAAAAGCATTCTACGAGTTGAACATCATATTTGGACACTCAGAGGATGAGGTCAAGCAAGTGGCTAGATATGTGAATGGTTTGAAGCCATCTATATAGGATGAGATTAGTTTAATCAAGTTGTTGAGTGTGGAGGAGGTATATCAATGTGCCCTAAAAGCATAAGAGAAGCCGAATAAGAGACATGAATAGAGATAAAGAGGAAGAGGTGGAAGATTTCAGAGAGGAATAATTTTTATTAGAGAAGGAACAAGAACTTTTGTAGATCAAAATAAAGATAAGAAAGCCATTAAGAATGATAAATCATATAGTAGAGATGATGGAAAATATTACCAAAGAGGAGTTTATGGTGGTTACCAGAATGAAGGTTATAGGAGAGATGAAAAGGACAAGAGACAAGAGTATTCAAGGGAACTTGCTTTAAATTTGGCAGAGAAGGACATAGAGCATTTGAATGTAATCAAGGAAAGACAAGCAAAAAGATAGAGAATAGTAGAAGAATAGCCTTTTTTTAGGAAGATCACACCAGATCATCTAATAAACTAGAAGAAGGAGAAGCGTTGGTTAATAGAAGAGTATTATGTCAAAGTGAGATGGAGCAGGAACAATTGCAAAGAAATAATTTGTTTCAGACCAGATGCAAGGTAGTTGGTAATTGTTGCAAAGTGATTGTTGACAGTGGAAGCTCTGAGAACTTGGTGTATGAAGAAATGGTGAGAAAATTGGAGTTGGAAAGATTAAAACACCTGAAACCCTATTAGACAGCATGGATACAAGATGAGCATAAGGTACTAGTAAGTGAACAATGTCTGGTGAAATTGAAGATAGGAAATTAGCATGATGAAGTTTTGTGTGATATCATGCCTATGGATGCATGGCATATTTTGTTTGCAAGACCTTGGTAGTATGATAGACAGGCTATTCATGATGGAAAGAACATATATACCATTGTTGCTAATGGGATGAAGTAGACTTTGTTACCATTGGAGGATGTTCCTAAGGTTGAGGTTTGTACAAATTCTAGAATTTGTTTGGTTGATGGAAGGATATTTTTGGATGGATTGAGACATGAAAATTTGTGTTATGCCTTGGTTTCTAAGAAGATTGAAGACTTGAAGCATGTAGAAGAACAACCATAAGAGATAAAGGAGTTGTTGACAGAGTATGAGGAGATCATTTCAGATAATGTACCTAATGGATTACCACTTGTGAGGAGTATTAGTCACTACATGGATCTAATTTCTAAAGCCAATTTTCCTAATAAAGTAGGACACCAGATGACACCTATAGAGAATGAGGAGTACAAGAATTATTGAGGAAGTGTTTGATCAGAGAAAGCTTAAGTCCTTGTGTAGTACTTATTGTGTTAGCACCTAAGAAGGATGGAGAATGGAGCATGTGTATAGACTCTAGAGACATAAACAAAATTACAGTGAAGTATATATTTCCTTTGCCTCAGATGGATGACATTAAGGATTGTTTGAATGGAGCTAAATACTTTACAAAGATAGATTTGAAGATTTGGTATCATCAGATCAAAATCAGAGAAGGGGATGAGTGGAAGACAATGTTCAAGACAAATCAAGGATTGTATGAATTGTTGGTGATGCCTTTTGGACTAACAAATGCACTGAGTACTTTCATGAGGTTGATGAATGAGGTGTTGAAGAAATTCTTGGGTAAGTTTGATTGTTTATTTGGATGAAATCTTGATTTTCAGTAAGACTAGAGAAGAAATTTTTTTGCATATAAGGAAAGTTTTATAGAGGTTGAGGGAAGAGAAGTTGATGATAAACGTTAAGAAGTGTAGTTTCATGAAGGAAGAATTGGTATATCTACGATTTGTGATATCTAAGGATGGATCCTAAGAAGGTAAGATCAATTGTTGAATGGCCTACATCGGAAATCATTAGGGAGGTAAGATCATTTCATTGATTGACTAGTTTCTACTGAAAGTTCATTAGCAATTTCAGTTCTATTTGCAGTCCTATGACATAAACAATGAGAGGAGATAAGAAATATTTTAGGTGGAAATTTGGAGCAAACTGGAGTTTTGAGTTGTTGAAATAGAAGGTGACTAAGTAGCCTGTGTTGGCTTTACTAGACTTTAATAAGGTATTTTAGGTAGATTATGATGCAAGGGGAAATGCAATTGGAGCAGTATTAAGTTAAGAAGGAAGACCAATATCTTATTTTAGTGAGAAATTGAATGATGCTAGGAGAAGATATTTAGTGTATGATCGGGAGTTTTATGCCATTGTTCAAGCCTTGAAGAAATGGAGACATTACTCATTGCCTAAGGATTTTGTGTTGTATACGGATCATCAAGCATTGCAGTATTTGAATAGTCAAGGTAAGTTGAATCAGAGACACATGGGATGGGTAGAATTCTTATAGAGTTATACCTTTGTTTTGAAACATAGGAGTGGAAATTCAAATAGATTTGTTGATGCTTTGAGTAGGAGAAGGAATTTACTAGCAGAGATGAGAGTGGAGGTATTAGGCTTTGATGAATTGAAAAACTTGTATGAGGAAGACCCATATTTTGTAGAACCTTGGAGAGCTTGTAAAGAACCAGCCTTGGAAGATAGGAGTTAGTGGTTGGATTATTTCATTCAGGAGGATATTTTGTTCAAAGGAAATCAATTGTGTATACCTCAAAGTTCAATGATGGATAACTTGATGAAAGAAAAACATAGTGGAGGATTGGCAGGAGACTTTGGAATTGATAAGACAGTAGCATTGGTAAGTAAGAATTAATTTTGGCCCCAAATTCATAAGGATGTGAGGAAATTTGTGCAGAGTTGCAGAGTTTGTCAAATTGCAAAGGGGAGTAGTCGGAATGTTGGATTGTACAAGCCTTTGATAGTTCTAGAGAGACCTTGGAAGGATATTGGAATGCATTTCATACTTGGATTTCCGAAGACACAAAGAGGTAATGATTCTATATTTTTGGTGGTGGATAGATTTTCTGAAATGGCACATTTCATACCTTGTAAGAAGACAATAGATGTAGTACTTGTATTAGACTTGTTTTTCAAGGAAGTAGTTCAATTGCATGGATTACCTAGGAGTATTGTTTCAAACAGAGATGCAAAATTTGTCAGTTACTTTTGGAGGACACTTTGGAAGAAGTTAAAGATGGACTTGAAGTTCAGTTCTACTTTTCACCCACAAACTAATGGATAGACATAGGTAGTAAATAGGAGTTTGGGGAATTTTCTAAGATGTTTGGTTGAAGAGAAGACTAGAAGTTGGGATTTGGTCCTTGCACAAGTAGAGTTTGCATACAATAATTTAGTGAATAGGATTACTGGAAAGGCACCTTTTGAGATTGTTACTGGAATTCATCCTAGAGGAATATTAGAATTGTGAGACATCAGTAAGGAACATAAAAGGAGTGAAAAAGTAGAGGAATTTGTAGAACATATGAAGCAAATAAATACTCAAGTGAAGTAGCAATTAGAAGACATAAACCAGAAATATAACGAACAAGCAGATGAAAAGAGGAGACATAAGGAGTTCAAAGTTGGAGATGAAGTAATGGTGTATTTGAGGAAGAAGAGATTTCCAATTAGCACATGCAATAAGTTGAAGATGAGGAAGTTTGGAGCATGTAATATTCTGAGGAAGTTTGATTTAGGAAATGTATATGAAGTGGACTTACCAGATAACATGGGTATATCACCTATATTCAATATTACAAATCTACATCAGTACCATGAAGTAGAATTTAGTGAAGATAGGTGTTGACAACGGTTTTAATCATAGTAAACATATTGAATAAAATCTCCATAGACAAGACCACGAAGAGCCTATCCTTCTTGAAAGATATGAAACAAAGACAACCTAAGAGGAAATTTTGCATTTACAAAGCAAAGATTGAATTTTGTTTAATCCCAAGTCTTCGATAACCAGGTTATGGTTGCACTAGGACCGCTCTCGGTTAATGATGTGACAATTTGTTGTTAATCTCAAAGGGACTACATTTATTTCCAACTTTACCAAGTATTACTAACATTTCACATTAAAATTCATTTCATCATCGAATGACATCATGAAATTAAAAGATTCAACATAATATTTCATGAACAATAGAAATTATTTGGTATCACTTAAGTAAATTTAGCATTAAGCGTTCAACAATTTCATTGAAAATAAAAGATTTTCAACAAAACTATTTCCATTCACATATTTTTTTTTGGAACATTTTCAAAATATTAAACACATAATCTAAAGTAAAAAATTTAAAAATAAAATACTAAAAATTAAAAGTTTTGACTAGTTATTCTCCATGGATGCCCCAAATAATTAATCAAAATAGAGCAAACCACTTTATATTTCACCAAATTGCTTCACAACTATGTATAAAACTGTGCAAGCTTTTAAAGAGAGGGTTTCACTTATGGACACCGAATAGGTTCTATATGCACCCTTAAATGGTGCAACATATAGTCCTGTTCAACAGAACATACAAAACCAGCTAGAAAAGATACTTAGATAGGTAGCTATCCATAAACCTCTGATATCAATTAATGTCTACGTGCATACAAAGTTTTATGCCAGAATGGTTCAAAAAATAGGAAAAAGGAGAAAAACTTAAAACAATTTTTTTCTCCACCAACATCCACAAATTTAAAACTTAAAATAAAAATGTGGGAGGAGATGTCCTTTTATAGAAACAAGGCACTTAGAAGTTCAACTTAAAATTTTCTTAGAGAATCATAAACAACAAATTAAAATGTGTCACGTGGCATGTGCCAACTGTCATCAAGAACATTCTAAAGTAAGTCAAAGCTTTGACTTTGTCCACAACAACACTTTTCTTCATACTTTAGCACGAACACTTTATCTCCATCAAGGCTACCAACTTCTTTTCAAAATACTAGAATGAGAAACACCTATTGGGATTGGGATCAACCTGTAGATTAAAACAACAAATGAACTCCATTAAATTTTTGGTATCCAGTATCCGGTTCTTTCTGTGTTCGCTTATGGCTCCGGTTCTAGAATTCCTCCTTCTTTCTTTGATTGGTACTATAAAAAAGATCTTAATATTTGATGCATGCATTCTTTTGAAATCTTTCATATTTCTCTCCAAGTAAGCTTAAGCCTGGTGTATTCTTCAACCACTTGAAGTATGACATCATTTTTCTGGGCTTTGTCTACTTCATATTTGGCTAGAACATTTTTGCACTGTATTATTTCATTGATGACCTCCCTCATCAACAATTGAATATGATCTCTATTTATCCTTTCTATCCATTCCTTGAAAGCTTTAGCTTAATTCCCATCCCGCCCTAATGTTTTGGGATCAAACCCTTGACGTGACAATATTTCAATAAATTCTTGATTTTCTCTTATCAATCTTCTTCACTCAACGGTGACTCTTTCAAATCTTTCAATACATTATACTAACATGTCACCCTCCCATTTCAACTGTTTCTTCCACTTTCCTAGCAATGAAATTTTAGGTTATGATATTATATTATTTTTTATTAACTCTAGGATATTTTTCTGTATGAGAATTTCCATAATTCGCCTTTCATCAATGACTTGCTCCTGGAAAAATCTACATTCATCTTCAAATATTTTTTATTTCTCTGAACGATGGTATGATTCCTTGTACTTTCTTATTGCATCTATAATAAATTCATCTCCTTGCTTTATCCAATATTCAATCCATTCTTCAAAGATATTCATTCTATGAAAAATTGTAGCAGTGGCATCTACTTGCTCTTGTGACATTAGCACTGAATGGTGGGGAAGTTCAACTTGTTCTTGACCAAATAAAGTCAGCAACTTAATAAAATGTTCCAAGGTAGAAACTCCTTCTTTGAATTCTCTTTTCTTCTATTTATATTTTTGTACTCTGGCAATAGTAGCATTTACATTTACCTTTATTTCTTCTAATTCTTGCTGCCAAGATGAGTGTCCAAGATTAATACTTGTGATTTTATATTCCTTAGGCGTTATCTCATGTCTATCCTTGTCATTTGTTGGAGTAGCTATCTGGATAATTCTATTACAATCCACATTCCTCTGTATGGCATGCTTTTCCTTTGCTCGATGCCTAGGTTTAGGAGTACTTACTTCCTGTATAAAATTGTTGAGATTCAGAGGTAATATTTATAATTCCATTGGAGAAGCTAATTCCCTAATTAACCAATCGGGTGTATCATCATTTTCTATACCTCTTTAAATCTTTCTTGTCTCTATCTATTACTTTATTCAAGAATTTCATCTCTTTGACTTGTGATATTTTCTGAAATGGGAATATCTTTAGCAATATCTGGCATAGACTAGGGATTGGTAGGATTTGGAAATGGCTCCTCTATTTGGAGACTTATATTTTCCTGGCTATCCATATTTTCTGATTCATCTCTTTGAACCTTGTTTTCATCATTTATAGCTACACCAAGATTCTTTTTATTTTCAGTTCCATCTCCTATGAGCTGTGTAGCCTCTTCTTCTAGAATTTCAATTTCAACATGGCTTTATCTGATTCTTCAATGACCTATGAGTGTTCATTAACATTTTGCACATTCTCAAAAGAAAATTGGGAATCAAGAGTATCTTAAACAACTATCTCATCATCAGGATTTTTCTCTGTATTTTCCCCTATTTCCATTTCAAGCACGCTAGGATTTCCTGCCTCTGAGGTGAGCGTTCCATGAATAAATTTTTCTTCTTCAATATTTATGGGGTTAGAGCTCGTATCCTAAATTTATTTTATCACTGGGTGTACTATGGGCTTGTCTTTGGATTTCTTTTCTTGTACCTTTTCCCACATAGCACCCCATCTATCTATTTGTTCCTTAATTTTGGCCTCATCTTCCTCATAAATTTCTTCTAAAGCCATAGGAGTCCCGCCCAGTGCTTGTTTCATACTAGCCATATTAACAGAAGGGGGGGAAGTGAATAATGCTTCAGCTCTTTGAGATGCAGACCTAGTTTTTGTACCAACATTCCCTATTGCGCATGTTCCTTCATCAATAGTTATTCTAGTTCTGGGTCTAGCTATAGAAGAAGATGCACCTTTCGATTTATCTTTACCTATCTCTACATCTTTCTATTTTTCTGATAATTTTATGGGAACTTCTTGTCTTATTGCTTCAGGAGTTCTTTCTTCAATTCTAACACCTAGAGTAATCTTACTAGTCTTTCTTTTCTTCTTGGTAGGCTCTCCACTTTCAACAGTAGTTTCATCTCTTTGTTTTCTTCTTTTATCTTCTGAGTAGATGGGTTCAATTCTTCTTTCTCTTAAATTTTTTCAAAAATCATTAATCTAGTGTTGAGTATACCTTAGGATTGGCCTACTAAAATCATCAATTGATGTCATGTTTTCACCATCAACACCTGGGTCTGGAATGGGTTCATCATATACCCTCTCATCATTGTAAAACTAATTTAGCACTTGACCATCATCTTCTTGCAATTGGTTTGGGATGTCATGGAGTTTGAGCATTCAAGCAAACCCTAAATTCATTCTTTCATACTTTTTCCTTCTGACCACATTCTCTTCTTCATAGTTAAGCCAATAATCTTCTAAATGAGGCACATGAGCATGAAAACCAGCTATATTTTTAGCAATATTTCCTTCAATATCAAAGTATACTATTTGGAGTGAAAATTCTTCAAAATGGTAGGCCCTCAGTTCGTCCTCACATAAATTAGTTACTTTAATTACACTACACTTATAATTTCCTACTGTAATGGGAAATTTAAAACATGCCTTCTTGTGAGCATGGCTATAAAGAGCTTGAGATGGTTGTAACTGTCTCATTAATTCCAATAAAACAATTTTATCTATAGGATACCTAGGCAACATAAATGGGTGTCCATCAAATCCATCCACTCTGATGTAGGAGTAAGTTGGGAATTGTATGTACCAGCCTCCCATAGGTCGAATGGCACATTGTGCTTCCAAGGATAATCTCTTAGATTTATCACCTTCCATTGTTCTCACGAGTTTCGTGGAGAAAATATCATTAACTTTTTTGTAATCACCTTTGTACCCATGAACAATGATTTGGGGTAAATGTTCATATATCAAACTATTTCCAACTTGCGTGCCCAGAGTACCAATCTGTTTTAATACTTGTTTACTGGCTCTCATATCACATGAGTAAATAACATATGATGACATGTAGAAGCATCTAGTTTTGGGGAATGTAGTAGTCTATTCATGTATCCTGTCACTTATCAATTTTCCCGAATGCAAATCTACAAGACCTTCTATCATTCAGGATATTATCATGAACATCTAGGGTTTGAATTTGCTTGCATCTCTCAAACTAGCTACTCTTCTCAACAAATTTATTATGTCTTGTATTTCTTGTTTAAACAGAGACCTCTGAATTACCTTGGTTTGTGGTGTGATTGGTTGTTGGCACCATTGGGTGCTCATAATTTCTCTATTATGCTCTTCAATGCTCTGATATGTCTTGGCTTTGGATTTTAGGTCGACATTGAACATTTGTGTGTAGGAGGGGAGACCGAATGTACACATAATTCCTTTTTGAGATAAGTCTGCATAAGTTCTTCCCTCTTTTTCAACAATCCTTTTGGCTAAATTATAATAGTTTATGCATTGCATAACTAATTTTGGAGCTTCCATTGCTGGCGAAAACCCTTCTACAGGAAGTAACCCATTGGATACAAGATTTTTGGTGCATTGCGTAGCATTTTCTTGCAACAGCCATGAACGGATTTCAATGTTAGAAGACCATCTCATGTGGGAATCTGTGACCACCACAATAATGGGAACTTCTTGTGAATTGCAATACTTGAATTCATCTTTAGCTCTTATGCCAGAAGTGCTCATTTTGGATATAGTGTGCTTTGAAATTTTTAGAATATTTGTCTATGTGTATGAGTTAGGGTTAAATTTAACCAAAACTTACATTTCATAAAATTTTCAATTCATTCTTTGACTAAATTTAACAACTTAGAGAAAAATTAACATTCCAATTTTAGAATGAGGAAATACCATCATCAAAATTTTCTAGCTTGAGAAACTCTTATCAATGTATCGGTTATTTAGAACATACCTGGTTCTAGCTAAAATGGCGATTCTTCATAATACAACTTCAAAACCCTTGGTAGCTATGACTTAGTTTCTTGAAATTTTACGTCTCCTTTCCCACCAAAGTAGCTTCATAAATTCAATGTCTTTAGCAAATTTGCAATATGACATGAAGTGGAGTGTTGTAAAAGCAATTGCATGCTTGAGGTGGTGCCAAGTACGTAGGTAGTTCTCCACCTTTATTAATTACCTGTTATTTGACATTAATTCCTAGAATAAAGGTGTAATCATTACGGATTACGGTTCAAATCATGAACACCTAGATTTTTGTGTTGGCTCGCTATTTGAGAAGAAAGACAACACAATGATTATATCTAGCAATTATATGTCATGCTAATTCTTTAGAAGGTATATGCCATTAAAGATATGTGATTAATGATGACCACCGGGGTTGAGGCTTTTGATAATGCTTTTGAAAGAGATGAAATAACACTGGAACCTGGGAAATACTTCCTAGGAAAAAGAAAGAAAAACCAAAACAAGAGAAAGACTGAAAACCGAAACTGAAAGATAAACTTAACAAAATTTCAAAGTAGAGTTTCCAGTTTCTGACTTGAACTTAAAAGAAACAATAAAGCACCAGACTCCGGTAAAAGGGAAGATTACCAGGTTTAGAAAAATTGATTAATGAAATACCGGGCATAGCTAGAGTCTTTTGAAGATACAAACTCTTTCGGCTCAATGTAGGATTCCATAATTTCAGTTTCCAATAACAGAATAAACATTAAGAGCATACCAAAACACCAAAAGACTAGGAAAACAAAAAAAAGGTCATAATACAAAGAGGCCAAGTGAGAATGAGAAAAGAAAACAAGCAACTGGCCCAACATCAAAACAACAAAGCAAAAGGGCAAAGAAAAGAAAAAGGGGGTCCACATTTTTCCAAAAGGGGTAAAATGGGGCGTGTTGTGAGACAACACAACAACTAGCAACCAAAAAAACTAAACAAAACAATACAAAGTCAATTCCAGATCTAACATCAATGTTCCAACTTTCTTTAGTATTCTAATTATAAATCATGGGATCCTTGTTCCATTTTCAAATTTTACTTTGGTTAGCATGCAAAATTAAGTATTACTGAGCTCATGTGTGTGCAACTAATTATTTGCACTACAGTAAACTTAGAAATATCAACCGTTTGCATTAATCTATATAATATGACAATTCCTTTTAAGCCAACCAGAGATAGAGCCTTGTTGCTAGTCAAGTGTCCATAGCCCCGACATGGTTATCTCTGTAATTCCCCCCTAACATAACTCTACTACCGGTTAGGTGTCTATAGCCCTGGTAGAGTTATTTAGATAGCCTAAAGAGTTGATATCACTTTTTTTTTATAGATATAGCAATGATAGCTCATTTTTCACTTTTGATATTGCAATAATAGCTCATTTATCAACTTGCAAGCATTGAAGCACCGCTATTAGGTTGGGGATTATAGTGGTAGAAAAGGTAGTCTTTTGATTTTTCAATTAATGCAAACAACTGTTATTCTAAAATTTTAGTAGAATGATTTAAATTTATTCATTTGTAGCTCAACTTCAACTGAATAATTCATGCTAATTAGAGTACATAAAATTGAACAATTCTTGAACAACTTATAAATGGGAAACTAATTTTGGTCGGAATAGAGACTAAAGTTCTAGAGTTGATGTTCTATTGACTTGTAAACCTTCAAAAGTTGCTAATTAATGCAAAGTCAAATGACGCATCACCCAAAAAAAAAAAAACAAAACAAAACAAAAATAAAATAAACTATTTACAAAAAGACTATTTACTCATGACTAAAATAATGCTTTAGAAACTGCCCATTCACAGGTAATGGGATATCTTCGCTAGTCAAGGACTTTAGTCTATAGATGCTATCACCCAAGATTTTAGAAATTTGGTATGGGCCTACCCACAATCTGTTAAACTTACTGTGTTCATTTTTACATTCATGAGCTTTATTCCAATATAGGACCAAATCAGATATTTTGAAAGTCTTTAATTTGACACGCTTATCAAACCATATTTTCACTATGGATTGATGTTTATCAAAATGATCTATGGATCATGCTTTGTTCTCATCTAAATGCATCAATTCCAACAATCGAGCTTTTGTTTGATCATCTAATCCAATATATTCTTGTGCAAGCTGCCATGTAGGGATTTTTAAGTTTATTGGTACTATAGAATCTACTCCATAGACCAAATGATAAGGATAATTCCCTAATGCAGCGTTCATCCTACTACGATCTACCCAAAGGGTGAACCTTAACAAAGAATTCCATTCCCTAGGGTTCTTTTCAATCATTTTTGTAATTATATCTGACAAATTTTTATTTGATGATTCAACTAATCCATTTCCCTATGAATAATAATTAGATGAAAATTTTAATGCTATGCCATATTCAAATTCCCAATTAGAAATTTTCAATGAAGCAAAAGCAGGGCCATTACCACACACCATTGCATATGGCGATCCAAACCTAGTGATAATGTTTTCTTCCAAATATTTTATGACTATGTCGGTAGTGCATTATTCGTCGAGGCATGCCTCTATCCATCGAGTACAATAATTTTTAATAGTTAGTGTGAATCTATGTCCAACAAAAGATGGAGGATTGATATTTCCAATAAAGTCTAATCCCCATTGTGAAAAGGGATGCATCTCCATCACTGGCTACAATGGTTGAGCATTGAATCTTCCTTTATCTGACGATGTCTCACATGTATGACATTGTTTAACATGTACATAAGTATCTTTAAAGATCTTGGGCTAGTAGTAGCTTTCTCTTAAAATGAGGTGTGCAGTAGCCAAAGGTGCTCCATGAGCTATTCCAAATCTATCATGTAGTTCCTGCAACACTTTATCAACTTTTGTTCTATTTAAACACCTTAACTAGATTCCTTTGTGATTTCTTTTAAATAAAACCCCTCCCTTAATCATATAACTCTGTGATTTTATCTTGAGGGATCTTCTTTGATTCCTTTGCATATGATTAGGGCAAGTATGGCTGACCAAATAATGCCAAATGTCTGAGTACCAGTCTTCTTGATCTTTTTCATCCAACATGTATTGCTGACTTGAAATTTGGGGATCTATTTTAGCAATAGATTTAACCAAAGATTGTTCCTGGATCAACCTCATAGGTATGATGTCTATATTGTATTCTTGTAATATGGTAACCCATTTAGCTCTCTTTTCTCTGAGCTCACTTTGTGTTAACAATATTTTGATAGCTGAATTTGGGACAATAGCTTTAACTATACTCCTGAGGATATAATGTCTGAACTTGCATACAGCTTTGACCAAAGCAAAGGCTTGTTTCTCAACATTTGTGTATCTCAATTCCATTTCCTTGAATGGAGCACTCATAAAATAAATTGGTTTTTCTTCTTTATTTTTTCCTTTTTGCGTTAATACTGTAGCACAAGTATGACTAGAAGCAAATGAGTAAATATAGAAAGGTTTAATATAATCTATACTTTCCAGTACTGGTGCTTCTATAATTGCAGTCTTTATAGTATCGAAGGTGATCTTAGCTTCATTCATCCAGTCTACTTTGGAATCTTTCTTTAACATATCATTGAGTGGCTTCACTATTTTGGCAAATCCTGTAATAAATTTTTGAACAAAGTTAATCTTACCGAAATATGACTTTAATTCTTTTCTACTTCCTGGGGGCTGTTATTTGAGTAATGTGTTCACTCTGTTTGGGATTATTGAAATATCATGTTCAAAAATGATATGTCCTAATAATTTTCCTTCAGTCACCCCAAAAATACATTTTTTAGGATTTAGGGAAACTTTGTAAGTTTCACACTTCTGTAATATCGCTCTGAGAACTCGAACATGATCTATTTTGTGTTTAGAAAATTCTATAAGGTTGTCCATGTAAATGATGATGCTTTTTACTATCAATTCTTGAAAAGCATAGTCCATGGCTTTTTGAAATGTAGCTCCAACATTTATCAATCCAAACGACATCCTTCTATAAGAAAAATACCCCACTTAGTGGTGAAAGTTGTTTTCATCTGATCTTCCCTCGCTACCATTACTTGATTATATCCTAAAAATCCATCCAAAAAGGACATCATTTATGAACCATTAACTATTTGTAACACTTCTTTTAGTGAGGGTAGTGGATATTTATCTTTTTTCAAATGCTCTATTGAGATTCTAGAAATCTACACACAATTGTATATCTCCATTCTTTTTCCTTACAGGGACTAAATTTTTCACCCAAGTAGAATGTCTGATTGGAAAAATTATCTTGGCTAACAACAATTTTTGAACTTCCTTTTGAATTAAAGGCTCTAAAAGTGCATTCACTGGACATTGTTTTTGTCAAAAAGGTTTCACATCAGGCTTCAATGGTATAGTATGTGTAATGATAGAAGTGTCATATGTTTTCAAATCTTCATATGTCCATACTATGACTTTCTAGTAATCTTTAAGTGCCTAAGAAATATTTTTCTTCTCTTCATTAGTACAAACCTTCCCGATGAGTATATTTTTAGGATCTTCTTCAGTATTCAAGTTATATAACTCAAATAATCCTCCTTCACTTTGAGGTAAATCTTTTTGTCTGACTATCTGGTCAATATCGAACAATCATTCTAACTCAATTATTCCTTTCAGAATATTATTATCTTTGACTTGAGTTAATTCTTCATCTTGAATTTTGCTATCAAGATGATCTATCTCTTCAATAATTTTTTCTTCAAAAATACTAGAACTAGTAATGAATTCCAATATGTGCATGTCATCTTCAAACACTTGTAAATTAGTGACATTATTAGGAACCGAAGGTAATTGTACCAGTTCAATTGTGAATCTTTACAAATCCAAGGTCTCTAAAGGTTCCAAAGTACTAGCAGTAGTAGCTAGAGCATCGGCTCTCTGATTAAATCTTCTAGGGATATGAGTAATATTAAATGTGTTAAACTCTTCGATTAGATCCCACACTCTGTGTCGATAATTAGATAATCTTTTGTAGTGGAAAATATATTGCTTTCAAACTTGTTTAACTACCAATTTTGAATCACCAAACACTTTGAGGATTCTAACTTTCTTCTTGATTGCCAGGATCAAGCCATGTATAAGAGCTTCGTATTCTGCCACATTGTTAGTACATTGAAATTGCAATCAATATGCAGCAAGAAAGGACTTACCTTGTGAGTTGATAAGTTACACTCCAATTCCAATTCCTTGTTTTGATTTTGATCTATCAAATTTGAGAATCCAAGCTTGATCATTTGTATTCAATATCTTACCATTTTTTGATGTCATCGTACAAATATTTTCATTTTGTATGTTTTGATCTTCATTTTTATGTGTTTCTGGTTCAATTCTTTTGACATCATCATGTTCTGGACAATATCAGCTCTCAATTATGTGGATTATCTCCAGACACATCATACAGTTGTTCTCTGAATGTGTGGCATTATGCAATCTACGCTAGTCTTTCATTAATAAATTTTTAAGTGAAATTTAACTTTTATTACTCTCTTGAGATTTTGCAATAATATTCTTCTAAAATTTATCATAAGGATTATTCTCCTCCTCAGAGGAATCACAATCTGATTTCTATTAAAACATCTGTTCCAATAATCAATTCATTAGATTTCCTAGCATCGCAAGTGAAAACTTCAATTTTAACTCTTGACCTACGTATTTTATAAACTCCTAGTTCTACATTAATATATAGAACATAATTTTTTTGATTGTAATCTATGATCATGTATTTCATGCGAGGTTCTCTTTCAATCCTAATTTGATTAGGCACTCCTTTCCATGGTAACCACATGTGTGAGAATTTAGTAGACATGTATCCATTTAATGTTTTAGACCATTCTCTACTTAAAAGCATACCATAGGTATCAAGTATTTCCATGACTTGAATGTCAATATAATATTGGATTTTGGGATCAAAAGCCAACTGCATGTGGATATTAGTCAACTCTCCTACTACATTTACTTCTGTCTTTTCAAGTTGAGTGAATTTCTTTAAAGAATTTACAGGAGTTAACCCCAATGTTTAGCATATGGATAACAACATCATGTTAGTAGAAGCTCTAGAGTCTACTAAGAAATTGTGAAGATTCTTACCAAATATTCTCAAAGTGAGTAAAAATGGTAGGGAATCTAGTTTTCCTTTATAAAAGGCTACTTGTGCGTTAGCTATGGGAACAATTTTCTTATCTTTTGCTTTAGCTTGACTATATTTCACTTAAATTTCCTTGGATTTTATTTCTTTGGGAAAATCTTCTAAAGTGTTTAAGAAAGCTTTCTTGATCATAGGTGTCTTAAGCAGTTCTAACAAAGAAAGGCTAATCTTTACTTTCTTGATTTCTTCCGCTAAATAATTAGTCAATTTCTTTTTATCAACAGGATCTATCTTATCACCTTTTGAAACATTTGATGAATTGTAATGAGAGGTCACCTTAGGTAACCCATGATTATTGCTTGATTTTTCATTAGGTGGAGTATTAAATTTATTTAGCGAGATAGATGTTGTTAAAGGCCCATTGAATCTACCTCCACTAATAGCATTATTTCTCATGTTGTAATTATGTCCCTTCTGATATTGTTGAAAAGTGTGTATTTCATCCATTTCTTCCATAGGCTCATTTTCATCTTGATAAGGAAAAGTGTATGTCTCCAAAGTCATAGTCGAATCATCACCTTCATATCTATGAACATGACTTATGATAGTTGAACGTAATTTGAAATGTTCATAACTTTCCAGGACTAAGGTAGTCATATCATACCAAAACTAATTCATTTCCTTTAGGAGGTTGAGAATCGCAATGCTCATTATAATGAGTAGCAACAAGGAAAATATCTGAAGCAATTTTGAATTGTCAACAATCCACTTCAGAATGAGCATTTGTATTATGAATTCTACACCAATTGTTCATTGCAAGATCAACTAAATTCATAGGAAACACAAATAACAGAATGTAAATCAACACAATGAACACCAAATTTTTATGTGGAAAACCCAATGAGGGAAAAACCACGGTGAGGGTTAACTCATAATATACAATATTATAAATTGAATATAAAGGCTCACTACCCAAAATATGGCTCACTGTCCCAGTAGAAAGGCTCACTACCTACAGAAAGAAATTACTATCCAATAGGGAGGCTCACTACCTACAAATACAAAAGAGAACAAAAGATCCTGTTGGAAAAACAAGGACAAAAAAATGAGACGGGGGGTGAATCAGTTGTCACAGAATGTTTAAACTTATTCAACATATTAACCTTAATCTTAGATTTGATAATTAACCATCAAAGCATGAATCAACAACACATCAAAAACACATATAACACCGATATTTTTATGTGGAAACCCTATTGGGGGAAAAACCATGGTGGAGGTTAGTCCACAATATTATACCCTGTTAAAAGTATAATGAAAAATAATGAGAATGCACATGCATTCAGGCACACTACCTAGAGCTCCCTACTCAAATACAAGAGGGCTCACTGCCAAAAGAAAACACACTATCTTATAACAATTCAAATTAGATCCACATGGTATAAACTAAGAAAATAACTTCTACAAAAGCCTAATTAAATAGTTCTGATTAAGCACATAAAAACTCATTCACACTTCACTCAAACTTATTCATTCTCTGCTCTGCAATTGAATGATTAGATCACTTTTCACACACTTTCTCTTTCTCTAGCTCTTATTCTTTGTTTAATTTCATGCTAAAAACTGCTCTTATATATCCACAACATTGAATTACATCAAAAACTTCGTCAGCCAAAATATAAAACATATACAGAATGTCGACCCAAATTTACAAGTAAATTTTCAATGCGAATCAAACATCATCGGCCACAACATAATGAAGACCTAAAACAATATCCTTGAGCATTCCAAACATTCAAATTTTAATCTCCATGGATCCACAACATGTTACAACCACCATGTCAGCCAAGAACATAAAAACCCATACACACAAAAGAAAAATCACCGATCATGAGCACACAGATCAATGCAGACATGTAACAAAGATAGATAATTATCTAGAAACATACACAAGCATCAAGGAACTTTAGAGAAGAATTTGAAGCAACTGAAATTACTAGAATCACATCAACTTCAATCAAGATCACTAATTGAAGCCACATAAAAACTGTTAGAACACAACTGTTCATAACAAGATTAAATCTTTACGTGGACCTCTAAAAATTTTGATGGATAAACTAGATATAGTCAACAATAAACCATTTAGTCCACAATGACTGATCATCAACGTATTGAGCAAGACACTTTCATGACCTTCACTATTCCACTGTCAACCTACAACTCTTCTTTTAATAATTTTCTCAATATCCTCGACATATATAGCATATAATACATCAATTCTAATAATGTTGACATCAATGAAAACAACATATCAACAACACAACCAAAAAATCCAACAATCTCCCCCTTTGGCATTGATGGCAACACATTATGCAAAAAACACCATCAACGCAACTAACTTTTGACACTTACTCCCTCTTAGGATTTGACTCATAATCTTTCTTCCCATAAGGCTCTTCTTTCTAGATAATTCATAACTTTTCACATGAATCTTCTACCCTTTTGAAATTAATGGCTAAGATAAGCATTATCTTTCCACATACAAGCTCTTAACCACATGTCTGCACATCTCACTACTCCCCCTAAGTAGCAACCATAAAAACATCAATTTAGATTAGAATATATCTATGAAGCACACTGATTGATGCAAGTAAATGCATCTCTAGTGCTTATTAGGAGGGGTAATCACCTGTAACATCCCTCTAAGTTACTCAAAAGTATCCTTTTGCAACAGCTTGTTGAAAATGTCTGCAATCTATTTTTTGGTAGGCACATAATCCAATTTGACTTCTTTCTCACTCACTTTCTCCCTTAGGAAGTGAAACTTGATTGATATATGCTTGGTCTTAGAGTGTAGCACTAGATTATTTGATATGTTTATTGCACTTGAGTTGTCACAATATATGGAAATAGGCTCATCATATGTTATTCTGATATCTTTCAGCATCTGTTTCATCCATAGTACTTGAGTATAATTATTTGCAGCAACAATATACTCTACCTCAGTAGTAGATAGGGATATGGAATTTTTCTTTTTTCTCAACCAAGACACCAACTTCTTCCCTATGAAGAAGGCATCACCACTAGTTCTTTTCCTGTCATCTACATCTCCTGCCCAGTCCACATTAGTATAGGCACTCAAGGTAAGATCATCATCTTTAGGATACCAAAGCAAAAAATCAATTATTCCTTTCAGGTATCTGAAAATTCTCTTTACAATAGTGACATGAGATTCTTTCAGATCAACTTGATATCTAGCAACCATACACATAGCATTCATGATGTTTGGTCTAGTCTAAGTTAAGTAGAGCAATCCACCAATCATTGATTTGTATCTTGTTTGATTTTCCTTAGGAGAATTATCATTCTATGTTAACTTGCATCCAGTTACCATGGGTGTACCAATAGGGTTTGAGTCTTCCATGCCAAACATCTTCAGCAACTCTCTCACATATTTGGAATGAGATATGAAAATACCATTGTCTAACTGAGTGACTTGTAATCTCAAAAAGAACTTCATCTCTCCAATCATACTCATTTCAAATTTATTTTTCATTCCATTAGCAAACTTAATACATAGATCATTATCACCTCCAAAAATAATGTCATCAACAAAGACTTCAATAATCAACTCTTTATCATGATCCAACTTAAAATACAAGTTGTTGTCAATAGTACCTTTATTGAGTCAAAGCTTTAGTAAGTATTTATCTAGTCTAGCATACTAGGCTTTAGGGGATTTCTTGAGTCCATACAGAGCTTTCTTCAATTGGAAAACCATGTCTTCCTTATTAGTCAGTTGAAATCCATCTGGTTGTTCAACATATACCTATTCTTCTAACTCACCATCTAGAAAGGCTGAATTCACATCCATTTGATATAATTTATAGTTCTTATATGCAGCATAAGCAATAAATAATCTTACAGCTTCAATTTTGGAAACAAGGGAAAAGGTTTCTTCAAAATCAATATCTTCCTTTTGTGAATACCCTTTACATACCAATCTTGTTTTATTCTAAACCACTTCTCCTTGTTCATTCATCTTATTCTCAAAGACCCATTTAGTGCCAATCACATTTTTATCTTTAGGTCTGGGAACAAGAATCCATTTATCATTATTTTCAATTTGCATTAGTTCTTCATTCATAGCTTCCACCAATGTTCATCATTACAAGCTTCATTGACATTGTTAGGCTTAGTCTTGGAAATTAGACAATACTCTTCTACAATCCTTCTTCTAGTCTACACACCTTTATTCTTATCTCCTATAATTTGATCTTTAGAATGATTTAGCTTTACATACCTCAAAATTTTAGGATTCTCTCACACTTCAAGTTCTTTTGTTCTTTCTTCTGCACTTCCACTTGTCTCTCCTTCCTAACTTTCTTTATTTACCAGAATAGTATGAACTTCATTTTGTGTCTGAGCATTCTTCCCTTTGTATCTACTATCTTGTTGGTCATCTAAATCATATCCATAGTATCTAGATGATCTAGCAAAGTCCTTATCTCTGACATTTGCACTTTCAACCATTTTTCTCAATCTTCTATTATAGCACCGGTAAGCCTTGCTTTTAGTAGAGTAACCTAGAAATGTTTTTTCATTGCTCCTTGCATCAAAATTTCCTATGTCCTCATCTCTCTTAATATAACACTTGCTTCCAAAGATCTTGAAATATTTAATAGTATGCTTATAACCAAACCATAGTTCAAAAGGAGTATTACCAAAAATACCATTGACATTTACCTGGTTTAGAGTGTACACAATAGTGTTTACAACTTCTCTCCAATAGATTTGAGGAACATTTCCTTCCAACATTATTGTTCTAGTAGCATCCAGAATTGTTTTGTTCTTTATCTCTACAACTTCATTATGTTGAGGGGTTCGGGGAGCAGATAACTATCTTTTGATTCTATGCTCTTCACAAAAAGAATTGAACTCCTGGGAGGTAAACTCACCACCTTTGTCTGACCTTAGGAATTTGATCTTAAAAACTATCCCATTCTCTATCATAGCTTTGAAACTTTTGAACTTCTCTAATTCTTCACATTTTTCTCTTAAGAAAGCAATGCATATCATCCTAGAGTAATCATCAATAAGCAACATAAAGTACCTTTCTCCTGGTAGACTTTTGATTCTCGAGGGACTATACAGATCAGTATGCACCTGCTCTAGTATTCCATTAGAATGATGTTATTTTCTCTGAAAAGAAACTCTAGTCTGTTTTCTCATCTGACATTCCTTGCATATTGTGTTAGTAGGCTTCACTAGCTTAGGTAGATCTCTTACTGCTTGAGTGGAGCTTACCTTGACAATGTTATCAAAATTCACATGACACAACCTCCTATCCCATAACCAGCTTTCATCTACTTGAGAAATTAAACAACTTTCATTAGCAACATTCAAGTGAAAAATATTACCTCTTGTCTTTGTACCTAAAGCAATTACCTTTCCAAAGTTTCCAAGTATCTCCCATTATTGAACTAAAGATTGTAACCCTTGTCCACCATCTATCCAACACTCAACATGTTATGCTTTAATCCTTCAACATAAAGAAAATCATCAGTGTTATGTTTACCACCAAGACAAATAGATCATCTGCCACGAATCACACCAACATTGTTATCTCTGAATCTTACAACCCCACCATCATATTTATCTAGACTTACAAATTTGCTTTTGTCACTAGTCATATGATGTGAGCATCTGTTGTCAATAACCCACTCATCCTTTTCTTCAATTTTGGTTGCAAGAGATTTCTCAACTTTAGTAGATTTGCTAGCCACCAAACCATTTTCCTTGATAGCAATGAAAACCCATTCATCTCCATTTCTATTTTCTTTATCAAATCCTTCATCAGTCACACCTTCTTCAACATAATATCATTTATTTTGAAATCTAGGTTTGTTAGGCTTAGACCTAGGAACTCTTTTAGGACACCTTCAGGCAAAATGACCTATTTTACTACAAGAGAAAAATTTAATAGGAAACTATCCTTTATACTTACCTTGTCCTTTGCCTTCTTTCTTCACAATTAGTGCTTCCAGCTCTTCTACCTCTCTTTCTTCATCTTCAAGTTGTTTCATCTCTTCCTCATACTTAAGTGTATTTCTAGAACTCTCTTTTGGATCATATATTTTTTTATTTCTTCTAGATATAGAGGTCTTAAATGTACATTTAGTCTTGGGGGAAGAATCACCAAATTTACTCAACTCAAAGGCAACAAGTTTACCAATCAACATATCTCTTGTCAGATTTGTTACTGTTTTGAGCTCTTCAATAGTATGAGCCTTTGATTTGTAGGAGGGAGGCAATGATCTAAGCACTTTAGCTACAATTTCTTGTTCATCTAGGGTACCACTGGTACATCTAATTCCCATCACAAGCTCATTTAGTCTTTGCATAAAAGAAGAAATATTTTCATCTTCACCCATCTTCAAAGTTTCATACTTTCCTTTCAAAATCTATAGCTTAGCGACCTTCACAAGTGCATCTCCTTCATACAAAGTCTCCAACTCCTTCAAGATCTCATGAGTTGTCTTCAGATCCATCACATTTGTCATTTTCAAATCCGTTAGAGCACTCATGTTAGTCTCAACCTCTTTAATCTCATAAGGAGTGGAAGGACCATTCTGAGGAATAACATATCTTTTCTTTGTAATATTCTAGAAGGGTTCACCTATACACCTCAAATGACACTCCATTTTGGCTTTCCATAGAGAGTAGTTTGTTCCATCGAATCTAGGACTGTCCTTCTTGTATGATTCCATCTCGGATCACCTCAAACTTTTAAACTTCTTCAGAGGAACCTTATCCAATACTAATTGTTGGAAAAACAAAGATAGACAATTGAGAGGGGGGTGAATCAGTTGTCACAAAATGTTTAAATTATTCAACTTATTAACCTTAATCTTAGATCTGATAATTAACCATGAAAGCATGAATCAACAACACATCAAAAAAACACATAAGACTAATATTTTTATGTGGAAACCCTGTTGGGGGAAAATTCACGGTGGAGGTTAGTCCACATCATTATACCTTATTAAAAGTATAACAAAGAATAATGGGAATGCACACGCATTCAGGCACACTGCCTAGAGCTCACTACTCAAATACAAGAGGGCTCACTACCAAAAGAAGACACACTGTCTTACAAAATTTTGTATTAGATCTACATGGTATGAACTAAGAAAATAGATTCTACAAAAGCCTTATTACAGTTCTGGTTAAGTACAGAAACACTCCTTCACACTTCACTCAAACTTTTTCACACTTTGCTTTGCAATCGAATGATTAGATCACTATTCACACACTTGCTCTTTCTCTGGCTCTTATTCCTTATTTAACTTCACACAAACAACTTCTCTTATACATCCACAACACAAAATTACATCAACAACTTCATCGGCCAAAATATAAAACATATACACAATGTCAGCCCAAATTTATAAGTAAATTTTCAATGTGAATCAAACATCATCAACCAAAACATACTGAAGACCTAAACAAATATCCTCAAGCATGCCAAACATTAAAATTTTGATCTCCATAGATCCACAGCATGTTACAACCACCATGTCATCAAAGAACACAAAAAACTGAACACACAAGAGAAAAATCATCGATCACGAGTACACAGATCAATGTGGACATGCAACAAAGATAGAGCATGTTCTAGAAACATCCACAAGATCAAGAATCATTAGAGAAGCATCTACAACAACTAAAATTACTAGAATCACATCAACCTCAATTAGGAACACTAACTGAAGCCACAAAAAAATTGTTAGAACACAACTATTCATAACATGACTAAATCTTCACGTGGACCTCTGAAAATTTTGGTGGATAAACTAGATATACTCAGCACTAAACCCTTTAGTCCACAATTACTGATCATCAATGTACTGAACAAGAAACCTTCATGACCCTCACTATTCCGTTGTCAACCTCCAACTCTTCTTTTAACAATTTTCTCAATATCCTCGACATATACAACATATAACACACCAATGCTAATAGTGTTGACATCAGTGACAACCACATATCAGCAACACAACCACAACATCCAATAGATCCACAACAATAATTAAACTGCATCTGCAGGGTTGCAAAAACCTTTAGTTCATTGTCTTCAACACATTGAAAACTACTATCACAACTCACTCACACAAACCCTTCTTCTCTTATGATTTGTGGCACACTTTCATCACTTTTCATCACACTGTCATACAACTCTTCACAACTTGACTTGTTATACCATTCTTAACCTTAGAAACTTTCTCCAAGGTCAGACATAATACATCATTTCATAAATTCAAATGAGGTTGACAACTCAACATTCCCACTGTGGAAAGGAATGAGAGTGGACCAATAAAACAATTTAACGAAGACCAAAAATAATATTCTTGAATCTTCAATATGCTTCCTCAATTAAATTTTATTCTTCGAATGAAGTGTAAACACCAGGTCAACCAAACCTAATGAGAACACATAAGAACATTGATGTGCATGCTTCCCAACAAAAATATGACACATGGATACCACAATACGCTTCCATATGCATGAGAATACATCTCAGAACCTTCTAGATATATACATAGCAAAGTAACAAGCTTCAATCATTGAATACCTTTTACCAGTCCATCAGGAACATACAAACTCACAATGAAATACTGAAACATAACTTCTAGATCACCAAACCTCAAACTTCTTTGCTAGAGCATAGAAAAGACCTTCACAAGACATGTCCTAGATCCACAAGATTGTAAAGAAAATAGCGGAGGACTGTGAAGAAAAAAAATCTCTCCTAGTCCACAAAACACCAACTCTTCCAAAACAGTTCACATACTGGTGAATGTAACTTTCACGTAACTTTCACGTACCATCAAACTAGAAACTAAAAGTAAAGAAATATCATCATGAGATCACCATTACCAATCATTCAAATCCACACAAGCATATGATCAACATAGGAGAAATGTGGAGCACATACTAGAGAACATATTGAACACTTCCATCATTTTGACTTCTCTTCTTTGTTAATTTTCTCAAAAGTACTTGGAAACTCATCAAACCAACACATCTGCAACACAACTTCTAGATCACCAAACTTCAAACTTCCTTGCTAGAGCATAGAAAATACCTTCACAAGACATATCCTAGATCCACAAGATTGTAAAGAAAATAGCGGAGGACTGTGAAGAAAAAAATATCTCCTAGTCCACAAAACACCAACTCTTCCAAAACAGTTCACATACCAGTGAACGTAACTTTCATGTAACTTTCACGTACAATCAAACTAGAAACTAAAAGTCAAGAAATATCATCATGAGATCACCATTACCAATCATTCAAATCCACACAAGCATAGGATCAACATAGGAGAAATGTGGAGCACATACTAGAGAACATATTGAACACTTCCATCATTCTGACTTCTCTTCTTTTTTAATTTTCTCAAAAGTACTTGGAAACTCATCAAACCAACACATCTGCAACACCATAAAGATAGCTCCATATACTCACACCATCTCAACTATACATGTACAATCTGCAACATTAATGACGACACCACCAAAGTAGCTCATATTTGCAACAAAAGATTCTTCAAATATCCACAATCATTACATACATTTTTCATACACTGAACATTGAATTCATCTAAATCTTATGAATTTTCACATACAAGAGACTTCACAAATTGTGTTTTACTTCTAGGGATGGCTAAATTTTGATCAGTTACTTCCATAACTTTTTTATATGATTGTAGGTGTAGATCAAATTCAACATGATTTTGACAAGTTTCCCATACTTTATTTATGCTTACAAATGATGGTCGTAGTGTCTCAAACATCCTTTTACAAATCTTCACATTTGAAGTTTCTTGCTTGAATGCTTCAAAAAGTTCACTTTGTGTTGTATCTATAAAAAAATTTGGATGAGAAATTTTTGTACCATCTTCACCTATTATTTGTATAGTATCTCTTTTATTGGAAGAAACACGAGAGTGGTTGGCCCAATATTCAATCACCTGTTTCTTTACATCTTCTAAAATTCTATCTTTTTGGCGAACCCTACAAATATTTACCCAAATTTTCTCAATTTTTCCATCTATCTCATTTCTCTTTTCAATATACCTTTGAACATTTCTCGTAGAAACATTTAGCAATTCAAAAATTTCTTGAACTTGACTTCTATGTGATAATTTCTTACTAGAAATTACAGTCATCAATGCTCTATGTGCAACACTTAGATCACTAAATTGACTTTTTTCAATACATTTCAATGTTTTAATTTTCTGATAAATTTTCCCTATTATCAACCCCTAAAAACTCCAAAACAAGGGTCATTTCTTTTCATCTAAATAACTTTGCAACTAATTGTTCTCTTCCAATTAAATATTTTTCTTCAAAAAAATCATCCCATATTCTTTTTTAGTGTAATTTTAATGTTCTTTTAGATAACATATCTTCAGATGAAATATTATTGAAAAGAGAAATAATTCAGCATGTTAATAGGAAATTGCACAATATCCATATTACCCTTTCTATATAAAGATGAACTTCAAAAAGAAATGATTTTGGTTCAATGATCAATTCCTCAATTATTTTACTATCATCAGTCAGGATATGAAATAAAATAATGGAATGATTATTTGATTGATTAAGAAGATCTCTTTATTTCTATAAAAATATTTTATCTTAATCTATTCTATAAGATTTGGGAATAGTAGCCAACTTAATTCTAGCTTATCTTTTTTCTTTTTAATTCACTTTTTATAAAATTACAATTAAATTCTCTACCCACGCGAATTGCTAAAATTAATTTATTTAGGATCAACCGGATTGGTCCTCTACCATCATCATTGGCTGGGATTGGGATATCCATGAGATCTGGGTCACAAATTCGAGAACATATTCCACAAAATTTTGAGCTCCGTTCAGAATGATTTGTGGGTCTCGAACAGCTAGAGTAGTTGAACCTAATAAGACAACAATTACAATCTAGGAAGTTATAAGTACCTGTGCATGAACTTGAAACCCCCCTGTTTTCCAATAAAAATGATGACCTACTTCCACACCAGATATCTCATAGAAATAATTCAGCGTGTTAATAGGAAATTGTACAATATCCATATTACCCTTTCTATATAAAGATGAACTTCAAAAAGAAATGATTTTGGTTCAATGACCAATTCCTCAATTATTTCACTATCATCAGTCAGGCTATGAAATAAAATAATGGAATTATTATTTGATTGATTAAGAAGATCTCTTTATTTCTATAAAAATATTTTATCTTAATCTATTCTATAAGATTTGGGAATAGTAGCCAACTTAATTCTAGCTTATCTTTTTTCTTTTTAATTCACTTTTTATAAAATTACAATTAAATTCTCTACCCGCGCGAATTGCTAAAATTAATTTATTTGGGATCAACCGGATTGGTCCTCTACCATCATCATTGGCTGGGATTGAGATATCCACAAGATCTGGGTCACAATCTGTATCAACTAAGCAAATTGTTGGAATACCCAGAGTTCTACATTCCCGAATAGCAGTATATTCTCCTTTTTGATCGAGAATTATTACAATATCAGGCAATTTTGTCATGTATATAATCCCCCCAATTATTCAGTGGATCAAGTTAAATACGAATTAGTTGACTCAAACTGTTTTGAAAAAAGAAAAAAATATATATGGAATTATTTCGAAACTGATCAAGCCATCCCTAATGAACATCAAGACTATATCTATTTCACCATTCTTTCTCAAAACACCAATACGAGGGTAAAAAAGCAAAAAAGGAACTCATCGTACCGTTATGGTGTGATAAACAATGGGGAAAGCGAAGAATCCCTTGTCCTGATTTAATTCTTAAGGGACTCATAAACTACAGTTGTAGTTGACCATATAATATATTCATCACGATTGAGAAGGAGAACTTATGAACAATGCAAGATATAAAAACATATCTTTCCACAGTGCCTGTGTTAGCTACTTTATGGTTGGGATTTTTAGCCGGTTTATTAATTGAGATAAATCATTTTTTCCCAGATGCCCTGACTTTTCCCTTTTTTTCTTTTTAATTTTCCTCTCCTGCGAACCCGAAAGAAAAAAATGATGTTAGATTTATTTCGTTTTCTTCTTGGATAAAGAAAATAAATGAAATTCAATCTCTTTAGAATTCAAGGGAGGGTGAAGTTAGAATAAGACAAAATAGAAATCTAGATCCAAAAGTTGCTTCCACAAATAGTAAACTACTGAAAACTCTTAATTAAACTACCGAAGATTTTAGGTTTCTAGCAAGCTACTGATGCAGCTATTTCATTAGGAATTGATGATCTTTTAACAACACCATCTAAAGCATGGCTTATCCAAGATGCGCAGCAACAAGGGTTTGCTTCAGAAAGACAACATGATTATGGGAATGTACATGCAGTGGAAAAATTATGTCAATTGATTGAGATATGGCATGCTACCAGTGAATATTTGAGACGAGAAATGAATCCGAATTTTAGGATGACTGATCCTCTTAATCTAGTACATATGATGTCCTTTTCAGGAGCTAGAGGAAGTACATCTCAGGTTCACCAATTAGTAGGTATGAGAGGATTAATGTCAGATCCTCAAGGAAAGATTGTGGATCTACCCATTCAAGGGAATTTTCGTGAAGGAATTTCTTTAATGGAATATATTATTTCATGTTACGGTGCTCATAAAGGAGTTGTGGATACTTCTATACGAACAGCGGATGATGGATACCTCACACATAGACTTGTTGAAGTAGTACAACACCTCGTTGTACGTAAAGTAGATTGTGGTACTATCCAAGGTCTTTTTGTAAATCTCACTCAAGATTGAGAAACAATCAAAAATAAATTTGTTCTACAAAAACTAATTAGTTGTGTATTAGCAGACCATGTATATATAAACGGGAGATGTATTGCCACGCACAATGAAGATATTGGGATTAAACTTGCCAATCAATTGTATTATTTACAAATAGAACCAATATATATATATGAACCCTTCAAATTATTTCTTTTTATTTCAAATGAAGGAATTTCCCTTATTTCCAATACTTACTATGTTTTGTTCACGTAATATTCAACATTTCAGTTGAAAGGTCTGAAAGCCTGTCTTGTCTCGTCATCTAAACAAGTAGAGTAGTTTAGTTCAAAAAAAATTATATACCCAAAGGCTTATGCATATAAATATGCATGCCTTGAAGAGGACTCGCACCTCTTCATTGTTTGAACGCGAAACTTCTTTCTGTCTACTCTTATTTAATAGCTCAGCACGTCTATTGCTCGGGGGTTAAGCACATCTGCTCTCGAGATAGTGGGGATTTATTGCTATCGAAGGCAGGACATAGTTTATTTACATTTTGCGTGGTACTGAGCACGATCATCAGAGAAGGCTGGTGGAGTACCCACGGTTTTTCTTAACCTACACGCGATTCTCTGTATCGCGTGTCTACCACAAATAAAATGAATAATTAATATTATCCAGGTTTGTCAACCTTTTTTTTTCCATTTTTTTTCAAGTATTCGAATAATATATTAATTCGAGGTTCTCTAAGTTTGTCAACTCTATTTTTCATATTAATATTCAATATGTAATATCGAACAAATAGATAAAGTTTAACTTGCTAGCACATCTCACATCGTTAGAAACAATGACCCTGCCCCTTATTTCAATAGAGAAAATTCCCTTACATCAAACCATGTTCATTCACACATTACAACACGAACCGACGTGAAGTCTGCTGAACTACACGGGTTCTTTTAGAACCATTTCTTAGATTATTTGAAATGTATTACATAATATTCTTTTATTCATTTATGTGTTAAGTAACAGACAAAACATGGAATTAATATAATAAATGATAATGAATCATTCGGGAGGGGAGAGAAGCGATTAGTAAATTGATAATAAATAGAAGAATTTGATCTATTTAAACAGGAATCTATTTATGTTTCTATTTTTTGAATATGATACTTTTTGGATATATTTATCCATATCCAGCCTTATTCTGATTCTGGCATTCTCAATTTCCAGAAGTTTGGCTCCAATAAGTAAAGGGCCGGAAAAAGCCACTAGTTTCCATCACCAAATCCATCACCATCATATTTTCCATACCATAGAAAAAATTTCTATCACTAGGTTTAGTTTTTTCTTGTACCTATATGTCACCTTGGTCATGAATATTTTTGATGGGTTGTTCTTTAGTAGATGTTCCTTCACCCACTTTTCTCTTCCTCTGCCATTTTCATGTTCGATCATACTTCCTCGATCTATTCCTTTTATTTGTAATCACAAATTGTACCCAAACTTGAATTCACCTACATACAAATTTGTGCTCACATGAGCTTTCAATGAAACATGTATAGTTAATATTGTATAAATATCTAACACTAAATTATAAATTGTTCATTTGTTTTAAAACAAAAGTAAAAAAAAAGCATTCAAAATACAAATATATCATGAGCATATTTGGAATATATATCACTTGAAAATATTTAATGCATGTAACTAGATCCACTTGCTAGATCATGACATCACTTACTAGATCACCACTAAATGTGCATTGAAATATGTGGATATTTTAATAAAATGAGTACTATAAAACATAGAAAGAGAAACATCATGAGCCTGATATATACCTAAATGTGTAGATCACCACTTGTATAATTTTTACATGTAATCAATTCAAGTGAACCTAAGACATGTGCCAAGCTAATGCAAGAGAATTGGAAAATTTGGAAACATGTATGAAATTTAATTAACAATTAAAAAGGAAATGGAATTGGATAGAAGCTCAATTAGTGTACATTCCATGTAGGTGAGGTTGAGGAAACACATTTAAATAAGGGGAAAACATAAATTAATCATGCAAAGTATGAGTGTCTAGGGAAGGATGAGACAATATTGATGAACTTTGAATCTAGCATCAAACTACCACTTCATCTAATTTGTTCTTGAATCTTGGAAATTCATGTGTACACATTATTTCACACCTAAGGAGTTTGATGTAAGGGCCCAATGGGTTGGATAACTTGAACATTAAATAAAAGGATCTAGAAGGTGAACACATGAGAGTATATCATGTTACAAGCAAGGAGTTAAATGCACAAGAACAAATGATTAAACCAACACATGAGAAATAAATGAAAAGTAGAGAAGAAAAGAGGTGCCAGGGAAAATACATGATTGTGCACATGCATAAAGCTATAACTTTCCCTATATGGGTAGGATAGTATAATGAAACTCATGAGGGGGGAAAGGCATGATGCCTCTAATTTAAATATATCAAAATAAAAGACTTATATAATATGAAAGAAAGAAAACATGTTATATATCTAATATGAAAAAGGTATATAGCGATGAAATGATAAGATTACAAAGAGGAAGTAATGATTCCTTAAATGTAAGGATTGACAAATAAAATCACACTATGTTATGGAGGAAGGATTAATGACCTAAAATGTAAGGCTATAACCATATAAGTGTTAAATAGGCACAAGACAACTGAGAGGAGGGGGTGAACCAGTTGTCAAAAAATTCAAACTTAAGACTTCAACACTTATCAATTCCATAACCACACTATTATGTTATTAAGTAAAAGCATGAAACACAAATAACAGAAAGTAAATCAACACAATGAATGCTGTATTTTTTACATGGAAAACCCAATAAAGGAAAAACCATGGTGAGGGTTAACTTACAATATAAAAATATTATAAAAATGAATATAGAGGCTCACTACCAAGGGCTCACTACCCAAAAGAGGACTCATTGTCCAAGTACAAAGGCTCACTACGTACAAAAGGACTCACTGTCCAACAAGGAGGCTCACTACCTATAGATACAAGAGAAAACAAAAGATCCACCTCAACAATTAGCACACATCCATAGCTTGAATAAGGATTGCAAAAACCTTTAGCTCACTACCTTTAGGAATCCAACACAATAAAGAACTATTGTCTCAACTCAATCACACACACACTTTTTCTTTTATGATTTGTGGCTCACTTTCATCACTTTGTATCACACCATTACACAAATCTTCACAATTCGACTTTCTTTTATACCATCCTTATCCTTAGAAAATTTCTCCAAGGTCGGCCACAAATACCTCATTTCATAAATTCAAATTAGGTCAGCATCTCAACATTCCCACAGTGGAAAGGAATAAGAGTGGACCAGTAATTTTTTTTTTCATGATTAGAAATAATATCTTGAATCAACCACATAGTTCCAAGTAATTAAATTATATTCTTCAGATGAAGTGTAAACACTAGGTCAGCCAAACCTAATGAAAACACAAATGGACATTGATGTACATGCTTCCTAACAAGAAGATGACACACGGAATCCACAACACGCTTCCTTATGCAAAAGAATACATCTTAGATTCCTCCAAATACATCTACAGCAAAAAAATAAACTTCAAACACTAAACACCTTTCACCAGTCCATCCAGACTGTACCAACTCAAACTAAAACACTAAAACATGACTGGGTATGTGCAAGATCCTGATGGGCCAAAAAGTGGCAATATGATGGGTATGTGGCTGACGACTTTTTTTAACCCAAAATTGATGAAGTGGAAAGGGTTTTTAAAGGATATTCTCAGCTTTCCAACAGTATAAATTATGCTTTACTTTGAATTTAATAAGTAATTATTATTCATTTTCTATTCAAATTATGACTAAAGTGCTAACTAACAGGCTGATTGAAAAACATCTATAGCTTTCAAATGGTATCAGATTTTTTGAATCCAAAACATGTGTCACATTCTATGCTTTGCATACTATAGGATTAAAAAAAGAAAAATTGAATTTCATGAAGTTTTGACCAAGTTAAGGTGGTTAGACATACTTTTTTATATTTTTTAAAAATTGTAATAAAAAAAATAATTAATTATTTAATTAGAAAAAAATTACAAAAAAAATGCATCGATCGGGACATGAGTCCTCTACATATATCTAAAATCTTATAAAAAATATTATCATTTTATTTTGGTTAGGGTGGTGACAGACACCTACTTCTTATTTTTTCCCGAAAGTTAAGTACTATTGCATTGAAATTTCAAATTTTCACAAAATAGATTTATTTTATTTTAAAGAAACCTAGTAGTTTAGAAACTAAATTCAATTTTCTACAAATTCTATTCTTACAAATTTTTGAAATAAAATAGTTAACTTATTCAAATTTTTACGTCAAGTTTCCTAACTCTGATTTTTCTAAATTTTTTGCCACTTAAGGACCTATTTTTTCCATGATGATCCTGCACATACCCAACTTCTGGATAACTAAACTTCAAATATCTTTGCCAAGGAATAGAAAATACCTTCACAAGACATATCCCAGATTTGCAAAATCTGAAAAAAAAAATAGCGAAGGACTGCGGAGCAAAAACATTTCTCTCGGTCCATAGAAGATCAACTTTAACACAACAATTCACATATTGGTGGACGTAAATTTCATGAACCATCAAACCAAAAGCTAAAACTCAAGAGATATCACCACTAGATCACCATTATCAAATCTTTAGATCTGTACAAGCATAGGATCAACACAGGAGAAATGTGGAGCACATACCAGAGCACATTCTAAACACTTTCATCTCTCTAACTTTTCTTCTTTATTAATTTTGTGAAAAGCACTTGGAAACTCATAAAACCAACACATCTGCAACATCATAAAGATAGCTCCATGTACTTACATCTCAATAGCATCTCAGCTATACATGTACAACCTGCAACATACTGGACTGTGTTGACATCAATGACAACATTAATGAAAATACCACCAAAAAATTCTCATACTTGCAACAAGCTCCCCCTTTGTCATTGATGGAAACACAGGATGTCAAAAAACCATCAAAGACAACTTTTTGCACAATATCCCGGAAGACCACCTTCTCTTCCTCTACAACTATTTTGACATGACTTTCTCTCCCCCTTTGACATCAATGGAAAAGATCAACAAATATAATCACCCTCCCTTAGGAGTACACTCATACTACAACAATGAAAACTTTTCTACTCCCCCTGTGGAGTAAACCCATTTATCAATCCAGATAAATAAGGAATCTGTGAATTCACTGGACTGATGCACCTTTATGTGCACTTATTTTAGAGGGCCAATGACCCCCAACCTCTCCATAAGATGATCAAAATTATCCTTCGGAAAAGCCTTTGTAAATATGTCTATAGTTTGTTCCTTTGTTGTCACATACTCCAATCTGACTTCATTCTTAGCACTTTTTCTCTTAGGAAATGATACTTGATAGATATGTATTTTGTTCTTGAATACATAACTGGGTTCTTTGAAATGTTTATTGCACTTGTGTTGTCACAAAAAATAGAAATAGCCTCATCACATATCCCTCCAATGTCTTTTAGACTTTTCTTCATCCACAAAACTTGTGTGCAGTAGGACGCTGCAACAATATATTCTACCTCTCTAGTGGATAAAGAAATTGAGTCTTGATTTTTACTCAACCATGAAACAAATCTTCTCCCAAGAAAGAAAGAACCACCACCGGTACTCTTCCAGTCATCTACACATCAGGCCCAATCAGTATCGGTATAAGCACTCAAGGTGAAATCATCACTCTTACGATACCATAATCCATAATCTAGTGTACCTTTAAGATATCTAAATATCCTCTTCATAGCTGTAACATATGCTTCTTTAGGATCTTCTTGGAATCTGGAAACTAAACATACTACATACATAATATTCAATCTAGTAGTAGTAAGATACAATAATCCACCAATCATAGATCTATATTTTCTTTGATCAGTCTCAGTAGATTCATCATATTTGCTCAGTTTACATCCAGTTACCATAGGAGTACAAATCGGATTGGAATCATCCATCCCAAACTTCTTCAACAACTCTCTTACATACTTAGATTATAAAATGAATATCCCTTTATTAGTTTGATTCACTTGTAGATCAAGGAAGAAATTCAATTCACCAATCATAGACATCTCAAATTCTTTTTGCATCTCTTCAACAAACTTCTTACACATGCCTTCATTTCCACCAAAAATGATATCATCAACATATACAACTACTATCAACATTTTGTCACCTTTCAATTTGAAGTAAAGATTGCTATCAACAAAGCCTTTACTGAATCCTTGCTTTGTTAGGTATCTATCCAATCTTGCATACAAAGCTCTAAGAGGTTGCTTCAGTCCATATAATGCCTTCTTCAACTTACAAACCATGTTTGGTTTGCCAGATAGCTAAAACCCTTCAAGTTGCTCCATGTACACTTCTTTCTCCAATTCACCATTCAAAAATGATGACTTAACATCCATCTAATACACTTTGAAGTCCTTGTGGGAAAAAAATGCCAAAAACATCCTAATAGCTTCCATTCTAGCCACAGGGGAAAATGTCTCTTCAAAATCTATACCTTCAACTTGTGAATATCCCTTTCATACAAGTCTTACCTTATTCCTTACAACTTCTCCACTTTCATTTAGCCTATTCTAGAACACCCATTCCAAGCCAATCACATTCTTATTCGCAGGCCTAGGGACTAGTTCCCATGTCTAATTCTTTTCTATTTGTTGCAACTCTTCTTTCATAGCTTTCATCCAACTCTCATCTTCACATGCTTCACTTACATATTTGGGTTCAATTTTATAAAGTAGACACAAATTTACCTCAACTACAACTCTACTTCTTGTCTTCACACCTTCACTTTTATCTCCAATTATCTGTTCCTCTAAATGATTCTTCTGTACATACTTAGGAGTCTTAACAATAGATTCTAGCTCATTCTCTTCTTCTTGTTCTTCTTTCTCTTCTTCTTCCTTCTTGTTTTCCTTAGGTACATGTCCACAGGTAGGATCATCAGGTTCAACTTCACTTATCTCAATAGGTCTGTGTATGTCTTCATCAACTTTTACATTAGCACTTTCAATAATATTTCTCAATCTTTTATTAAAGCATTTGTATGCTTTGCTAGTAGTAGAGTATCCAAGAAAGATTCCTTCATCACATCTAGCATCAAACTTTCCAAGATTTTCATCATCTCTTTTAATATAGCATTTTCTTTCAAATACCTTAAAATACTTCATAGTAGGAGTCATACCAATCCATAACTCAAAAGGATTGTTTGTGTTGTTGTATCTGATCTAAACTCTATTAAGAACATAAACAACAGTGTGTCTCACCTCACTCCAGTACACATCCGGTACATTTGATTCTTTCATCATGGTTCTAGCAGCTTCTTGCACTATCCTATTTTTCCTTTCAACTACTCCATTCTGCTGAGGGGTTCTCGGAGCATAAAACTATCTTCTTATGCCATGTTGTTCACAGAATGCATTAAATTGACTAGAAGTGAATTCTCCACCTCTATCAGATCTCAAACACTTGATTTTCAAATTTACTTCTTTTTCCACTCTTGCTTTGAATACCTTAAACCTATCCAAAGCCTGATTCTTTTCTCTGAGAAAAGCAACCCATGTCATTTGAGTATAATCATCAATAAGCAGAGAAAATACTTGTCACCATTCAAGATTCCAGTTCTAGTCAGACCACATAGATCAATATGAACTAAATCCAGCATTCTGGCAGTAGAATGCTCTTTTCCATTAAAGTTTCATCTTGTTTGTTTCCCCAATTGACAACTTCTACAAATAGCATTAGCAGGTCTTGTGATTTTGGGCAGCCCTCAAACAATCTCCTTTGCATTGATTTTGATCAGGTTATCAAAATTTACATGTCCCATTCTTTGGTGCCATAACCAACTTTCACTGAGTTGAGATACAAGGTAATGACCATCAAATACCTTCAACTGATAGATGTTTCCATGTGTTCTTATTACAGTAGCAATCATATCTCTATTTCTAGATAAGCCACTTCAAATAGCATAATTTTTCCTTCTCATTTTCTTCATAAGCAGAAATCTCATCTGCAGTAGTAAGACCACCAGACAGGGGTGTATACTTTGTCTCAATAGCCTTCCATGTCTTGAAACCAAGAGAGATAATATATCCTTTCATCTATCCCTTCCAATCATTGTAGTCAGTTCAATTGAACATATGGATTGCCAACTTATGTGCCATCATATCTTCCTTAAGCAATTAATCTCTACACCAAGGAACCAAGGCTCTGATACCAATTTTTAAATAGGCACATAACAAATGAGAGGAGGGTTGAATCAATTGTCATAAAATTTAATTCCACAACCGCACTATTATGTTATTAATTAAAAGAATGAAACACAAATAACAAAAAGTAAATCAACACAATGAACACCAGAATTTTTATGTGAAAAACCCAATAAGGGAAAAACCACAATGAGGGTTAACTCACAATATAAAAAGATTATAAAACTAAATACAGAGGCTCACTACCCAAAAGAGGACTCACTATCCAAGTACAAAGGCTCACTACCTATAGAAAGGACTCACTGTCCAATAGGGAGGCTCACTACCTACAGATACAAGAGAGAACAAAAGATCCACCACAACAATTAACACACATTCATAGCTTGAATAAGGATTGCAAAAACCTTTAGCTCACTTCCTTCAGGTATCCAACACAATAAATAATTGTTCTCTCAACTCAATAACACACACACTTCTGCACTTATGATTTGTGGCTCACTTTCATCACTTTACATCACATTGACATACAACTCTTCACAATTTGACTTGCTTTTATACCATCCTCAACCTTAGAAACTTTCTCCAAGGCCAACTACAAATACCTCATTTCATAAATTAAAATTAGGTCAACAAATCAGCATTTTGGCAGTGTAAAGGAATAAGAGTGGACCACTAAAAAAACATTTTTCAAGATTAGAAATAATATCTCGAATCAACCACATGATTCCTTAATTAAATTTTATTCTTCAAATGGAGTGTAAACACCAGGTTGTCCAAACCTAATGAAAACACAAATGAACATTGATGTACACACATCCCAATAAGAAGATGACTTGTGGACTCCACAACATGCTTCCTTATGCACGAGAATACATCTTAGATTTCTTGAGATACATCCTCAGCAAAACAACAAACTTCAAACACTAAACACCTTTCACCAGTCGATCCAGACTGTACAAACTCAAACTAAAACACTAAAACATGACTTCCGAATCACCAAACTTCAAATATCTTTGCCAGAGCATAGAAAAGACCTTCACAAGACATATCCTAGATCTACAAGATCTAAAACAAAACAACGGAGGACTACATAGCAAAAACATTTCTTCTAGTCCATAAAAGATCAACTTTGCTAGAACAATTCACATATCAATGGACATAACTTTCATGAACCATCAAACCAGAAGCTAAAACTCAAGAGATATCACCACTAGATCACCATTATCAATTCTTTAGATCCACACAATCATAGGATCAACACAATATAAATGTGGAGCACATACTAGAGCACATTCTTAACACTTTCATCACTCTAACTTCTTTTCTTTATTAGTTTTCTTGAAAGCACTTGGAAACTCATCAAACCAACACATCTGCAACACCATAAAGATAGCTCCATGTACTCACAACATCTCAGAAGCATCTCAACTATATATGTACAACATGCAACATACTGGACTATGTTGACATCAATGACAACATTAATGACAACACCACCAAAACTTGTTCATAATTGCAACGATAGGCATAAGATGTAAAGGGATAGAGACATAATTCCCATAATATGAAGATGCAACATGATGAAGGTTAAGATGTAATGGAATGCATGATTCCCTCTAGTCTATGTGGTAACTAGGTAAAAGTATAGTCCATGAATATATATAGGATCAAAGAAAATAATCAATATTCAAAGAATAATTTGTGGAAAAGTTATATGCTAAAAAATTATCACAATACATGCATGAAAATTTAAGAATTAATGAGGAAACATGAGAAACCCAAATTATAAGGAAAAGATCATAAAATCACGAGACTAAACAAAATTTTAATAAACATAAGCATGGAAAAAATAAAATAGAAAAATAATATATACATAAAAGATAGTTCCAAGTTGGAAATAAAAGTAAAGGAAAAGGTAAATTTAATAAAACATGGGCATAAGGAGGATGTAAGAACAAGAATGGAAGAATATAGAATTGGTGATCAATAATAATGAAATCTAAGAATTTAATTCATATATATCTCATGTATTAGGTGGTTTCTCTTTGTCATGGGTAAGCTCGATATCGTCATGTAATGTAAGAAAAGATGATGAAGCAAGAATGTGCATATGTATGATCTAGGCTAACAAAATAGATCATCAATTTAAATATTCCAAGCATCATGAAAGGTATATATCTTTAATTTATTGATATGTCTCTCAAATGAGCTATGGGAGAATTTGGTGATCATGTGAAACACATCATAATGTATAAAATAAGGAAGGATATAAAAATAACATGTGGCTCCATGGAAATATCTAATCATCATGATATGTAGAAGGAATATCATCGTAAGATGCAACAAAATTGTGGGTCTTTGTACATGTGTACACAATAACCTAATCACCCTAGTTCTCAACCATATTCAAATGAAAAATAGTGAAAACAAACTTCAAATGCATTCATGAAAATAAAGACATAATCAGTTAAATAAGTTGAAGATGAATGTACCTTCAAAAATAGCTCTCCTATTGTCCAAATACTTTTTGTTTTGTCAAAATAAGTCTTCTAAATTGTCAAATTAAACCTTCTTTTGTCAAAATAAGTCTTCTAAATTGTCAAAATAAACCTTCTTTTCTCAAAATAAGTCTTCTACGTTTTTGAAAAAATCCTTCTTTTATAGAAATAATTCTTCTAAATTATCTAAAGAAGCCTTCCTCGGTTGAAATATGTAATTTACCAAATTTTCTTGAGTTGAAAAAATTTATATATATATATATATATATTTATATATATTTATATTGACCCTTTTAGATCGAGCACATGTCGATCGGTTATGTCTCTTCCGAATAGGTTTTGGCTGAGACATGCTCGACCGATCAAGTTTTAGCCAAAACATGATCGACTGAAACAGGCTCAGCCAAGCATGTCTAGCTAGCTACCTACTTGGCAACCAACTCAACTTTTTTCAAAATTTTATGAAACATTCAACTTTAGTAGAGTATTTCTCTAGTCAGAATGTTTTTTCTGCAAGAAAAGAAAAATACCCTTTAGTAGAGATCGGAGTGATGAATCCAAATATGAAATTTTTGTAATATTTTGATTAGTTTTAATACATTTTATTTTTAAAATAATGCAAGTAGGTTGTTAAAGTTATAAAAGAGGTTGATTAGAAATTTAAAAAATAGGAAAACATATTAAAATATTTTTAAAAATATGTGGGACACAAAAGGAGAGAGTCTTCTTCAAAAGGGTATAATTTGTTTTTTGAAAATGATTAAAAAAATATAAAATAGTTAACATCCCATGAAAACTGTCAAATTTTGACAAGTTTGACCTTAAAACGTTATTACGAGAAAAATATACATCAAAATTTTAATTTTTTTCATGCACAAGATATTAAAGTTACCTATTTGAAGAAAAAAAAATTAGGGAGAAATGAAGTTTTTTTCAATTTGTTTCTTAACGGGCGATGAAGTCACTTTTTTCTAAAATTTTTAGCATTCCAAAATCTATTCTTTTAAATTGTGTAAAAAGAAAATGAAAACAATTTTTTAAAAAATTGAAAAATTATAGGAATAAACTTCATCAAAAGTTCTACATTTCATTAGTTTACATCATTTTAAATTCAATAGATAAAGACCAGTTTTATGTGGTCGAAGTTCAGAATTTTTTTTGCTGTTGGCCAATTCATTTATAAAGTGTGACACAGGTTTTTACTTTTACCCATAAACTAAGGAAATTTTGCAATTCTAGAACAAGTAGCACAAAATACCACAAATTAGAACCATAAAAAAAGACCGTAGACAAAGGAAAACACAACTTGTTATGATTAGAGTAAGCATCAAACATAGGAAAATAACTAATGTCATGGTGGATTTAGGACCCAATATAAACATGTTACTGAAATGGGTATGCGAACAAATAGGGAAACTAGAACTAGAACAAACACCCTATAATATTAGCCTACTAGATGGTACAAGAATGGAAACCTTGGGAACATGGAAACAAGTAGAAGTCAGTATCAAATTAGTGACACAAATAGTGAATTTTGAACTTGTTGCTATAAAGGATACCATCGATTCATTCTATAGAAACTAAAAAAATTATCCTAGGCCTGCGAATTCTAAATTATTTATTATTTCCCCTTTCATCAATGATAATTAAGTAATTTTAATTACATGATTATTTCCTAAGGTCATAAGTCTTTTATTAATTGAATATTTTTAATTATTTAATTAATCCATTTTAGCTTTATTTCTTCTATGATTAATTAATTAAATTTTATTTATTTAATTACATCACTAATTTTCCTTTCTACTACAATTAAATAAATTTTAATTTATTTAATTGGTCCACTCTCTTGAAAATCTGAATTAAATTATTATTTAATTCAAAAGATTTCCTTTGTCACATTTTTCTATAATTAAATAATTATTTTCATTATCTAATTATTCATTGGCTACCAAGATTAAATAATTTTATTATTATTTAATCTCCTCTCATCTCTTTATCCATATCAATCCTTATGTATCCATGTCTATATTAACCTCCAACCTTGATTAAATTATTTTATAATTTAATCCTAACAATCCATCCTTATCATTTTCCCTAATTCTACCCTAACCCTATTTCATATTAGATCTTTCATTCTTGGCCATTGATCTTTAGTTCAAATTAACCATTTAATCTTAGCCCTTCATGACAAATTGACCTTCTATAAAAGACATCTATTTTTCCATTGTCAATCCATCCATAATCTATCTACACCTAATATGTTGCATCTAGAAGCTATGTTGAGACATCTTACTATCTTAACAACTTAAGTGCATATTAGTCAATTAAAATCTTCAATATTTTGCTTTGTCATTGTCATTAGGCCTATTTTCATACTCAAAAATCTAAGGGAGATTATCATATTCAAGAAAAATGGAGAAGTGCAATGAAGGTGAATCAATGGTGCTATGAAGACTCTTTAGTAATATTGTTCCATGTCTGATGTATTTATGCTTATTTATACTTCATTTTTTATTATGGTTTGATTTATATGCTTTGTTGCCTAACCTTGATAGTTTTACCTTGATTTACATTGGTGAACCCAACGTGAAAGGAGAAAATTTTAGAATTCATACAAAATTTTTGGTTTTTCAGGTAGCAAGTATGGATTAAGTAATTGCTAGCTAAAGCAAAAAAATTGCCTATGACACAAGGCCACAAACACGATGCTAAATGACACAACTACTTCAGATTAGGGCATATTTTAACTTTGTTTGATTTCGTAGTTTTTTTGGAAAATTTCTATTATATGGTTTTTGATTTCCTTAGATTGATGCTAGTTTCATATCATACTAGTCGTTAGTTGTTTGGGTTTGGCCGGATTTTATCTTATTTTGCAAGTACAAGTTCCTATGATGCAATCGACTGTCATCCACCACAATCACTTTGTGGTTCACTGCATCTAATATCAACTGAGAGTTACAATCAACTTTTTGAGCCATAGTCAACATATAGAATGACGTAGTTACTATTTTTGTGATGCAACTACTTTCTAGTTGTGAGTCACAATTGATATTTTCTATGACACAATTGCCTGTCAATTTATAGTTTATGGTTTTAGTCAAAAAATTTAGTTTAGATCTTTTGCATTTCATAGCTTAGGGTATTTCTTTTACTCACATTATATTGTTAGCATGTGGCATAGGTGGGAAGGAGGAATTTCACTCGATTTTGCTAACTTTTCTATCTTTTTTCTATAATAACAGAAAATGTACACACTTACATTTTTGCATTTGTTTTGGCCCTCCTTATTAATTTGAGCACAATGTTGCCTTGATTTAGTGTTGTAATGTGTTAATGAATATACATTAGGTCTTGGAATCTTGTAAACTAAATGGATCTAATTGTACCTTATTTAAGGTGTTGTAAAGTGTTGTATTACACTTTCACACTAATATATGGTTTTATTAATAAATTGGGCTTCTTTATGCCTTAATTAGCCTTATTTTGCATCCATAAGCCTTAATTAATACATCTTTCTAAGGATAATCTCAACATAACCCAACTTCCAATCATGATTCAAGTGTTTTTGGATTATATGGCCCATATTTAGTGATCTAGGACTCATACAATACCTGGGGCATATGGGTCCCACCTAAGTTTCAGGGCCCCGATCCTGATTTCACATGAATCTAAGCATTTCTTGAAAAGTGTATCCCATAGCCTAGCCTAATGGGAATCATATGCCACTTCTAGTGTATGAGTCCCGTGTGACTTAAAATTAAATTAAATTCAAATTCTTGATGGGATTTTATTCTCCTGAATATGATGTCAGCTTGTAGTGTTGTAATTTTGGGAAATTTGGCATAAACAAGTATAAATACAAGGTTATTTCACTCAATTTTTTCCTAACAAGAAATCTAGTGACCTAGCAAGTTGAATAACCATCCTTCTAGAAAATTTGAGTTCACAAGAGCATTCAAGAGACTACAAGAGCATTCAAGGGCATTCCAAAGCTGATTTTCAAGGGTTTTAAAGCATTATTCAAGTATCAAGCATCATTTCAAAGTCATCATGCATCATGCTTGTGTTTGAGCTAACATTTATGATGTAGGGTTTTATGATTCAAGAAAGCATCCAATTCAATATCTTCAACATTCAAGCAAGATTCGAGGTCCATATCCATTGGAACCATTTCATACATGTTTGCAACCTTTATTCCTAGGCTTTGGTGAATTCCAACATTGCATATTTGATCATTCATTACTCCATCTTATTTCATTTCATTTCAAAGTTTGATTACCAAAATAGGGTTTGACCAAGGAAAATCCATTTCCACTAAAAGAAACATTTTTCCCTCTCTTTAGTGTGTGATTTGTAGATCTAGGTTGAAGACCCTCTAAGGAGCAAGGATGGAAAAAAAAATTCAAGTTGCATGTTGTCAAAGATTGCCACCTTGTTTACAGGACCATTAAAGGATACCTACAAAGTAGAATCTTCCAACTCAGACCTGGAAATCATCTTGAGAAGATAGAGTAGAGATTGAAGAGAAGATTCAAACTTTGATCCTTTGGAAAATCCAAGGACTGATACGCCACTTTTCACACATGAGCCCTGGTACAGTGAAATTTCCATATTTCAAGAGTTCTAGACTTGTCTCTTCCAAATTCTTGTTCCTACCCAAAAACCCTAATTTGGGACTAAATTACCTAGCTTTGTGTATGAGTTCCAGTTTGCATTAATTTCAGTATTTTTGACATTTCATGTCTTCATTCATGCTACTACAAATTTCTAGGTGCCCCTCTTTACTTTTCCCACTTTCTACTTTGTTTTTCATTCATTATTAGTCCATACATTCAAGTCTTGCATATCATTAGGTTCTATCATTATGTCTTGTGTGTCATTTGTCTTTCCAAGCCCTAGCTTGGTGGTGAACCCCCTTTTAGCCTCTAATTGTACCCTAGGACAACCTTTAGCAGATCTCTTTCCTCTTTATTCCTTCAAATTGAGGTCTCGAAGGTCTCCTTGAGTGTGACTGTAATAGTGAGGTAGAAACCCTATCCCCTCAAACGTGGGGCTCCCTATTTATGTTGCCACATTTTGGTGAACCTGACATGAACACATTTTTCCTAATTTGGTGTGCATATTATTCCTAGATCTAGCTTACATTAGCTTTACATTAGGTTTTTGCATTAGTTGATTTTTACCTAGGTTTTCTAAATCTTGCATTAGTGAAAGTGCATATAGGTTGCACTTTTACATCTTGCATCATTGAATTTCACCTAAAATTTGCATTTGCACCTAGTCTCAAAATCATAAAAACCAGAAAGCATAAGTTTCACTTAGAATTTTCTAAAATTTGTGCAAAAACCCTAATTTGGGATTCATATGCGCCTTTGGATGATTTAATCCCAGTACAAGATTTTTTTCTTAATTTATAGGCATTCTGTGGTGATTGTTATTTAGCATTTAAACCTTTGAAAAACCCTAATTGGTACTCATACGCCCCTCTCAGAAATTTAGTCGCATTTCAAATTTTAAACTACATTTTCTAGCATTAAATTCTCTATTTTTGTGCTTTTGTTTGTTTTTGTTAACCTTTTGTTTCAATTTACAGAGTTTTTGTTTCATTCAATTCAATACATCTAGCTTAAATCAGTTCATTTCATACATTGCATTTAGACATTTTTACATTATATTCCATAATGGATATGTGCTTTGGTAAGATTTGGATGTCCCTGAAATCATTAGTGTATGTATCAAGTTGTGCTTTTTGAAATGACCCTAATGAAATTGAACTTACACATGCTCACTCAACTCCTAATGCATGTCCTCCTCATGATGTTGAAATCATTCGAGAAGATGATGACAACATGAATAAATTTTTAAATGATTTCATTAATAACCTTGAGAACAATGCATCCTTTTATCCCTCTATGAAATAACCAACACCCCCTACCATCTGATTGCTTGAGATGTTTGTCCTTTTACATCCCAAAAGTGAAACAACAATTTAACCTAAGTTCTCTACCATAGATGAACCTAGTTCTTCTAATAAAGCAAAGATTCAACCATTCTATGTTAATAAAGTGACCAAAACTCCTATCAACCTTAAAGATAAATATGGAAAAGGATTCACAATCTTAAGCAAACAAGAATGTGATACAACAAGTGAACATGAAATTTACCAACTCTTAGAGAAAAATAGACCTGAAGACACTAAAGGGTTAGGATATCAAGATCCTTCTCCAGACATAAGTATCCTTCTTCCTAAATAAAAAATGATACCTTGAAACAATGATAAGGACAACGAGGAAATTTCAAGTCCTTTGACCATAATCCCACCTAGAGAAGTTGGTGAAAATAGCAAGCAATGAACGCCTTACAAACTATAGAAACTACAATTCCCTTATCTTCCATTTGCAACTGAAAGAACTTTACACATACTTCTAAGTCATGGAATTATTACATTACCACCCATGCTAGAAATTCAGTGTCCAAATCCTAAGAACAAAAACACATCTCACTGAAGATATCATAGAATTTTTGGGCTAAGTATTGATGAGTGGAATTCAATAAAAAAAATATTTAAAAGATTTGATATCATAGAAATAGTCCCTTAAAGTGGGACCCTTTCACTCCTTTCCATGTAGTGGTTGTAGGATCATGACATCCTCACTATTACATGCTTTACATTCATTGCAAATCCTTCCTAGTTGCAAGGAGCTCTACCCCATCACCTATCTTGGCTCATTCTTTTCTTGCACTCAGTGGGGACAAGAATTAGGTAGCCTTGTCCTAGTAGCACATTTTTTGTTGTCCCTTTGGATAGTTGTCTACCATTTGTATACAATGAGCACAATTGGGATGCGAACGACCTACAAACAGGCTAACTCGCATGTTCCTTAGTAGTCTTTTGCATTCTTTCATTTTTTCTTTTGTGTGATTGCATGTGTGTAATTTGACCCCATGTACTGTTCTATTTGATCTATCTCTCTCCCTATGACATTCATCTATTTGTGCTTGCATTCTTCTCTATGTCGTAAACATTTTACCTTTTTTTTGTCTTGTGTCTTCCTTTTGGGGAGGACACAAGGCTTCAATACATTCCAATATCTTCCATATTGTCTTGAGAGGTTTTTCTTTGTTTCCGCTATCTTTGTGTAATTCTTTTAGTTCTATGTGTATTTGGGGAATGATGATAGTTTCAAGCTCTCGAAGAATATTGTAATAAGAACATATTGACCCCAAATCCATGGATCCATTGTGTGATTTTGTGGGGCACCCCTTTTTCGTTAGCATTATTCTTTTGCATTTCATGTTTTATTGTTTAGTCTTCTTACTTCATGTAATTCATCTTTCACTTTGTGGCAAAATTGGGTGTGATGTCCCTTAAGAGCATGATCTATCTTAGCATAGTGCATTACTCTTAGTGGTTTCATGCAACACACTACATCCCCTAAGTTATGAATATTCTATTCTTTGATTGGTCTTCTCTTGGAGACATTAGGCACAATGTTCCCTAAGTTAAGACCTTACATGAACTAAGTAAAACTCCTTTGAGCTAACCTTACATTATAATTTCAGTTATATGGCCACCTTGCATAACACACTTTGCTTGCCTATAGTTCCCTCTTGTTTGTTCATGGGTGTCAAGCATATGAAGCTTTTCTTTACTCATGAAGCTTGAAGTTCATTGTTTTGGGGCACCTGATCGAAGTTATCACGAGGTATAACTTTGGTATGGTTACCGTATGGGAGCGAAACTTGGGTGTGACTTTCCCATAGCCACTTGCTTTTTTGTGTGAGTGCATACCACCACATGTGTATGTATCTTTCTGGGGGCTCACCTAAAGGATAACATATTCCACTAACCCTTGTGAGCATGCGTTTGTTTTCATAGTGGACACTGCATTCCACTTGTAAACTTTTCTTGGAAAAGAAGCCTAGATCATATCCACAATGAGTTGGAAAAATGGACAAAGCTTGATCCATTCCTACTCATGTCTTTACTTTTCCTTCCTTTATGTCTTCGATAGTGTATGCTTGTTCCTTGATGTTGCTCCTTATATCATTTTCATGTGTGTCCTCTTGCACCTATGTTGGTCCATTATAGGATATTGATCCTAGGGGCTTGGCCATCTCCTTTCATCTTTGTCATCCTATGTTGCCCGCATCGGTACAGTTGGACCCCTGTTGATGTGAATTTTTCTACTTTAGTGTGAGTTTGAAGCATGTTCCTCTCACTAAAGTGGGGGCTAGATGTAATAATGGAAATGTACACCTTTACATTTTCACATTTATTTTGGCCCTCCTTATTAATTTGAGCATAATGTTTCCTTGATTTAGTGTTGTAATGTGTTTAATGCATTTACATTAGGTCTTGGGATTTTGTAAACTAAATGGACCTACTTGGACCTTATTTAAGGTGTTGTAAAGTGTTGTATTACACTTTCACACTAATATATGGTTTTATTAAGAAATCGGGCTTCTTTATGCCTTAATTGGCCTTATTTTACATCTACAAGACTTAATTAATGCATCTTTCTAAGGATAATCTAGACATAAACTGACATCCAATCATGATTCAGGTGTTTTTGGATTGCATGGCCCAAATTTAGTGATCTGGGACTCATACACCACCTTGGCCGTATGGGTCCCACCTAAGTTTTAGGGACCTGATCTTGATTTCACATGAATCTAAGCATTTCTTAAAAATTATTTCTAATAGCCTAGCCTAATGGGACTCATACGCTACTTCTGGTGTATGAGTATTGTGTGACTTAAAATTAAATTAAATTCAAATTCTTGGTAGGATTTTATTCTCCTAGATCTGATGTTAGCTTGTAGTGTTGTAATTTTGAGAGATTTGGCATAAACAAGTATAAATAAAAGGTTATTTCACTCACATTTGTGTTTGAGCTAACATTTTGATGTAGGTTTTTATGATTAAAGCAAGCATTCAATTCAAGATCTTCAACATTCAAGAAAGAGCCAAGATCCACATCCATTGGAGCCATTTCATACATGTTTACAACCTTTATTCCTAGGGTTTGGTGAGTTGCAAAATTACATATTTGTTCATTCACCATTCCTTCATCTTATTTCATTTCCTTTCAAGGTTTGATTACCAAAATGGGGTGTGATCAGGAAAACCCATTTCCACAAACAAAAAAACATTTTTCCCTCTCTTTAGTGTGTGATTTGTAGATCTAGGCTGAAGACCCTCTAAGGAGCAAGGTTGGAAAGAAGTTGTCAAGTTGCAAGGTGTCAAATATTTTTTCCTTGTTTACAAGACCATTAAAGGATACCTATAGAGAAAAATATTCCACCTTAGAACCAAAACTCAATTTGAGAAGATAGAGCAAAGATTGAAGAGAAAATTTAGACTTTGATCTTCTAGAACAAACAAGTAGGACTAATATGCCATTTTTGGCATATGAGTCTTAGTACAGTGAAATTTCAAGATTTGAGGAGTTCTAGACTTGTCATTAGCAGATTCTTGTTCCTGCTAGGAAATCCTAATCTAGGACTAAATTGACCAACTTATCATATGAGTCCCAGTGTCCATTAATTTTAGTATTTCTAGCATTTCAGGTCTTCATTCAAGATGCTATAGATTTCTGGGTGCCCCTCTATACTCTTCCATCTTTCTATTCTATTTTGCATTAAATTTTAGGCCATACATTCAAGTCTTGCATATCATTAGGTCTTTTATGTCATTTGTCTTTCCAATCCCTATCTTTGTGGTGAACCCCCTTTTAGCCTCTAATCATACCCTAGGAAAACCTTGAGAAAATATCTTTCCCCTTTCTACCTTCAGATTGAGGTCTATAAGGTCTCCTTGCGTGTGAAAATAGTGAGGTAGGAACCCTATCCCCTCAAAGACGGGGCCCCCTATTTTTGTTGCCATAGTTTCATTTTTATACACTCAATGGGATTAAAATTTAACTTGCATTTACATGTCATTGGGCGTAACATTTACAACAATTTGAATTTCTTCACTCATTAGTTAAAAATAACTTGCATATTCACTCAATCTAAAATTAACCTTACACTAAGTGTCTTCTTCATAGATTGCTTTGAGTGTTAAAAAGAACTAGTGTCTTTATTGTCTTATGGTTTTTTAAAATTTCTTAAGGTGTGTATGCTCTTCTCTCACACCATTTGGTGATCTTGAGAATAAAAAGAATCTTTAAGACATTTGCATAATCACCCACATATTTGGTTTTGGTATTTTCTTTTTAAAATGAATATCATGAGAGTGTGAAAAAAATACATTGTGTATGATCTCTCTATGTGCTTTGTGTGATCTTTGAGATCAAAAATAACATACTATATTGCTTTCATTACCCTTAGCGGGCCTTCCTCCCACACTTTTAGAGGGAATGACCCAACTGGTACATTTTTTGGTTTGCTATATAGATATTTGTGATTGTTGGGAAATTCTTCAATCACCTATTGTAGATACCCTATACCGACATGTGTCACACTCAATATTCGTGAGATATGTAAAAATCCTTTCTAACAAAGGGACTGGGAGGCCTCTTCATTGAGCTAATCTCACCACATGTATAGGCATCAGTATTACCCTAAAACATGGATTAAGAACCACTTATTTTAGAGGCCAGAAACCCTTTTACTTTCTGGTGCAGGAGGTCGAACCTCTAAAGCCACCCTGTGTTCCACCATTCATTGTGGAGACAAAAATCCCCTTGGTTTACAAGATCTTAGGATCTTCAAGCGTAAGATATTTTGGTGTGCCTGTGTCGTGTAAAGGGGAGCTAGTGTCACCAAGATCTCTAGTTGTCTGCTTTGTTTAGGTGTTTGGAGCAATCCAAGTAGGGACTCAACAAGTAGTATCCTTTCTAGCCTAGGATTGTGCATTATCCATGAGTGTCTTTATACACATTGAAATTATGCATTTTCACACTCAAACCAAAAGAAAAAAGTGTCTTCAGACTATTTATTGTGTTTTCCAAAATCAAACTTCAGAAAATCACCTCAAAAATTGGTCAAAACAAATCAAAACCTAGAAAAACACATTGTTAACCATAATTAACTATCATTCATAATACTTTAAAATACAATTGATCAATCCTCTATACCAACCATCAATGATCTCTAGTCCTCCATCCATCTACCCTCACTACCAAGAGTCACTTAACACAATCCATACCATTGATCCATAATAAACATCCACTAGACATCCTTATCCTCACCATGACAAGGGAAACTGACCTTCCACCAATCCATTCCAAGTATCCACATCCTATCCTAATCGATTTCAATCCACTCCATCCCAATCTACAACCCCATCCAATAAAAAATACATTTAGCCATGAAAATTCTATGATGTCCAAAATCTAATTCCATTGCCTAAACCTTTCGATATATGTCAAAAGGAAAATCCAAAGCATGACATTATAACTCCCCCTTTATGTCAAGATCAAATTATTTCTTGTGATCCTATTCCATCCCATGATCCTATCCTTAATTCTATCCAATAAATCCTTCTAGACAACCATGTCACCCAAGACAAGCCTACCTTTGATCAGATACTACCATTGAACAAGAAACCCAAAGTGATCTACCTATCAACCTTTATACCATCCATGAACAAACATTTGAAGTCAATCCTATATAAACTCCAAACACCTCCATTTCAAAAAATGAGACACTTTCCTCATTTAGACACATAGATAATCAAATAAATGACATGGATTAAGTCACAAAATAACATAAAATGGCTTTCCTCCTTTGTGCAAGGGTTCTTCCAGATTGCATCTCCTATTACCTCACTCCAAAGGAAGGGAACATGGTTTCAAAGGACCAAGAAATGTGAGCAGGCATTCGAAACCCTAAAGGAGAGGCTCATGAAAACACCAATGATGACTATTATTATTCCTAATGGGAGATTTAGAGTAATCATAGATGCTTCAAGAGAGGGATTGGGAGAAGTATTAATGCAAGATGAAGTGGTGGCATTTGAATCAACGAAACTCAAGTAGTACAAAGTGAACTATGTGCCTCATGATTTGGAATTGGTGGCCATAGTTCATTCCTTACAGATGTGGAAACATTACCTATTGAGAAATCCATTTGAACTCAAGACAGACCACTTCTGGTTGAGATACATATTTACCCAGTCAAACCTTAATGCTTAGTGGGGAAGGTGGTTGAAATTCCTTAGCGAGTATGACTTTGGAATTGAATATATAAAAGTAAAAGAGAATAGAGTGGCTGAAAATCTTAGTAGATGAAGAAATATGAAAACCATGATCTCAACAAGGTCTAACTTGAGGCAGCAAGTAACTTAGAATCTGCCAGAGGATGAGCACTATGAAAGAGTGAAGAGCACTCTAGAAAAAAACCATTTGGATCATCGGTTCGATGGGTGCAAGATTGTACCATAGAAAAATGGCTCTTGGACATTTTAATCGTATTTTAGGTCTTTCTCTCATGATGCTTGATCTATTTTGCTTTGACTTAATGTTCCAATCTAACTTATGCATTTACATTAGGTCTTTAAAATTAAAATTATGGTGTCTTGTGAAGGTGTTGTGAAGTGTTGTAACACATTTCTATACAACTCACCTAAAAACCACCTTTTCATCATTTATCAATTCCTATTTTGAAGTGTTGTAAAGTCTTGTAACAACATTTCACACTTTTCTAAGCTTGGTTTCACTATTTACACCCTTCTTATGCTTTATTTGACCCCTTTATGCACTCATAATACTTAATTAACTATTTTTTTGAATGTAAACCTGACAAATAACACTAAATATGACTTAATTTTTGACACCCACTTAGAAGTCCAAGGTGGGACCCATTCACCATCAGTTGTGAATGAGTCCCTCTTGGCTCCAAATTCAAAATATTTCAAATTTTCTTTCAGGTTTTTATTCAAAATTATCTTATGTCAACCTGTGATGTTTTATTGGGTTACTAAGGCACACGTGTGTATAAATAAGCATTTTTCTCCTCATTTTACATCTCCTACAATATCCTAATTCCCCATTCATTCACTAATTCATCTATGTATTCAATCATCCATTCAAGCACTTTGCATCATTCAATCAAGCATCAATCAAGTATCTTGGAGCAGCCATTGACATATCTTCAGACTTCTTCAACAAGGTTGTGGTGATTTTAGGACATTTTTATGTTGTTTATTCATCATTCCTTGTTCATTTCATTTCATTTCTTCATTAAGGGTTTGATTACCAAAGTGGGATTTGACCAAGGAAAATCCCTATAACCTAATCCTTGACCATTTTTCCCCTTTTCCATGTGTGTTTGCCGACTTGTGTAAGAATTTTTTTCAAGAAATTAGGTGTTGAAAGGTGGTCAAGAAGTCAACAAAGTGTTTCAAGTAAACTACAACCTATTTCAAGCTTGGAGACAACCTACAGTCCGTTTTCTATAGATTTGACTCCGTCAACTCAACAAGAGGACAAGTGAAAATTTGGTGCTATAGAATTGGTCCCTAATTTCATAGAATTTTGGGAGAGAAATTATTTTCCATCAGTGGTGAATGAGTCCCACCTTAAGGCTATAAAACTAGATTTTGTATGATTCCAAATCCTGACAGTCAAAAACTTATTTTTAGCACTTTTGTCAATAGCAGGACTGAGTCGCCATCAGTGGTGAATGAGTCCCACTAGTGATTTTCAATTATCTCTGTCAACATTCAAGACACTCCATATTCATCACTCATTTCCTAGGTGCACTATATTCAACCTTTCTTAATTATGTTTGCATTAGCTTACTTCTTTATTGCATTTTCTACATATGACATTGTGTTTTCAAACATTACTCATTTCTTAGGTTTTGCATTCATAACTAGTCAATTTTATCAATTAGATAGATTTAGAACATCTCATTTATCCTTCATAACATCATACATTTCCTAGATTGCGTGAACCACCTTGATTTTGACTGTCTATATCTCTCCTTTTAGGTGAAAAACCCTAAGAGTGCAAGAGTAGCCTATAGACCACCTTAGAAACTATGGTTCATTTTGGTGAACTTACATATTGAACACATTATCTTTCTAATTTCAATTGCATCTTGCATCCTAGGTTTTATTTTCATAAAAATTCGATTAGGTTTTGCTTTGGTTTTGCATCCTAGGGTTTCTGATATTACATTAGTGAAAGACTCATTTAGATTTCATTTTTGCATATCTAATCATTCAAAAACTGAAAAAATTGCATTTGCATGCTTAATTGGCATCTAAAAAGCATTGAAAGCATTTTAATTTTTTTTGAAAAACACAAAAAAATCTCATAACTGGATTCATTCGCCACCCTGGAAGAATTAGTCCACCTACACATTTTAGATAGCACTTTCAGACTTTTTCTGGGCATTTATTGCATTTCTATTCTCTATTGCTATTTCTCTATTTCAGTTTGCAAAATTTTTGTTATTTACATTTTGCACTCCTAGATTGCATTGCATTTACATTCACCCCATCCTTAGTGGTACTTGTATGAGTTATTGGTGCCCCATTGATAATACTTTAGTGAGATGAAGTTGTAGACTCATGGCTTCCTGCGATAGCACTTTCGTTGTGGACCTTCGGATTTTAAGAGCTTCTACTCCTAATATGAACAATGGTGCACTAGGCATGGATACTACAACTACTATGCCTTCAACTTTCCATCCAATTCCTATTGACACATAAATATTTACCAACCCTATTCCTAAGCATAATGTTTCCTTTGTCAAGGCTAGTGAACCTTCAAACACTCATGTGATGAACATTAATACAATTAATGAACAACATGATATTGCTCCAATTGTTACCCAACTTAATCCTATGGATGAACTTGGTGGTATGACAGATGATATCCTTAGTAAGGTTCCAACCAAGAAATCTCTTGATATTACCTTTTCTTCTTAGGATATACTTAAAAAGCTACCTAATGGTCCTCTTTACATAGTAAAAAAAATTCATGATAAGCCCACCAATGGGATATTAATAGATCACGCTTGTGACAAGAATGTGATGATGGAAGAATTTTTAGTACTACAAGAGATTTATCAAGAAGATTATGATCAACCAATTGCATGGATTAAAACACATACTAGTTTTGCATGCCCTACGATCAGATCGATTGTACTCCCATTACAAATAGGACCCAAAAATTTGGATGTAACATTTTCTATTATTCCAAAATTGGATCAATTTCATTTGTGGCTAGGCCACCCTTGGCTTCACTTGATGAAAGTGATCCCTTTAGTTGTTCACATATGTTTGAAGTTTCCACATGGAAATGTAATTTTTACCATACACCATAGTGGTTTTCATTCGTTGTCTTCTAAAGGTAACTTCTCCTTAGAAGCCTTTTGGCCTGAATCTATGGAGCTCATCACCCCTCATAAAGATTTCTTTTTCATAGCCTATCAAAATTTCAAAGCTAAACAAATAGTTGACTTGTCTCTTTTTCCAATGTCCTCATCCACTTTTGCTCCTCCCATCATAGATGAGACAATGCTTCAGCCTTAGTCTAAAATAGAACAAACAATACCACCCCATGAGCAACCAACCATAGACACTCCCCCTTCCTCCTTTAAACACCCATGAGATAATGAAACCAATCTTGTTATGCCTCCTCACATTAAATAAGTGTATAAAGCTAAAGAGAAATTGATTGACCCATCTTCTTTGGTTTCTTCCATTATTTCCACTTCAAAAGAAAAGGAACCTATGGTGGATCAACCCACTCTTACACCTCAATAACTTCAAAATAAAATTAAACAAAACCACAGTGCTAGGGAACATAGAAGTCATTGTCGTCTCCTTGCTCGTCAGTCATGAATGGAAGAAAACAAGGAAAAACAACCTCCATCTTTGATAGAAGCAATAGATGATCACACTCTTCCTCCTAACCCACCACAAGATAATATAGTCCAGCCCTCACAACAAAATGATCTAATCCAACAGCCACAAATTTTGATACATCCTTCCTTGGAAATAACCCTTTGTCCTCTAGTCGTAATCAATCTTGATGATGATGATGATGATGATGATGAGATCACAAAAATAGATGAAGTGCATAACAATCTAAACTCTTTATTTCCATCTACCATGAGTTTAAATGATAAATATTTTACACCAAGTGAAGAACTTGGTACATCTCCTAGTTTGACACTTGTAATTCTTCCTTTGGATAGTCAATTTCCCTCACAATACACTAAACATGATTGGGAAGCAGATGACTTATTAGGTGGTTGAATTGCATTTTCCTTGCTAGCCTTTTGCATTTTCTTTTATTTTCTCTTTCTTTTGCAATTGTATGTGTGTATCGTGTTCCCCCATAATGTGTGTTTGATGTTCTCTCTCTCTCTCTGTGCACTTCCTCTGTCTGTACCTCTATTCTTCTATATGTCATACATTGACCTTTTTGCCTTTTTTTTGGAGTTTCTCCTTTTGGAAATGATGTAAAGTGTAGAGATACCCTATGTCTCTTCCATGTTGACCCAAAAGGTCCTTTTACTTTTTCACTTTTGTTTTGCGTTTCTCCTTTTGGGGATGATGCAAAGCATAGAGACGCCCTATCATGTCTCTTCCATGTTGATCCACAAGGTCCTTTTACTTTTTCGCTTGTATTTTGTGTTTTTCCTTTTGGGGATAATGTAAATCATAGAGATGCCCTATGTCTCTTCTATGTTGACCTAAAAGGTCCTTTTATTTTTTCGCTTTGTTTTGTGTTTCTCCTTTTTGGGATGACACAAATCGTAGAGACGCCTTATGTCTCTTCCATGTTGACCCACAAGGTCCTTTTACTTTTTCACTTTTTTTTTGTGTTTTTCCTTTTGGGGATGACACAAAGCATTGAGATGACCTATGTCTCTTCCATGTTGATGCAATTGGTCCCTTTACCTTCTCTTTCTCTTTTCACTTTTTTTTTGTGTTTTCCTTTTGGGGATGACGCAAGGCATTGAGACTGAAATGTCTCCTTCATGTTGACCCAAAATATTTTTCTTTTCTTTCGCCTTTTCATTTTCTTTTCGCTTGTGTTTTCCTTTTGGGGATGATGCAAAGGATTGAGACCACAATGTCTCTTCCATGTTGACCCAAAATGGACTTTATTTTCTTTTATTTTCACTCTCTTTATGTCATTCTTCCAGTTCTATGTGCTTTGGGGAATGATGACAGTTTCAAGCTCTTTAATCAAAACATTGCAGCAACAAACATACTAACCCCAAATCCATAGATCCCTTATGTGTTTGGTGTGTTCTTTTCTGGGGGGAAACTCCCTTTCTTTTTTTGTCTTCTTCATTTACATAACATAGTTTTACTTAGAAACATATGACTTGGCATAAGGCTTTCCAACTTGGCTCTCATGTCTTTTTTTCTTTTTGCATTTTTTCTTCACTGCTTTAAAGTAATTGCTCACAAAATGATGTGTAGAAATTCCTTTAAAATGGGGGGCATACATTACCATATGTAATTCATTTGCATTCTCAGTTCTTAGTGCAGCCTTGTCACTTCATATGATGTGTTTGTCTCTTTTTGGATGACAATGGGTGTGATGTCCTTCACAAGTGTGATCTATCTTAGCATATTACATTCCTCTTGGTGGTTTGATGCAATGCATATCATCCCCTAAGTTATGAATATTTTATTCTTTGATTAGTCCTCTCTTGGAGACATTAGACACAATGTTCCCTAAGTGATAGACCTTGCATGAGCTTAACAAGACTCCTTTGAACATCTTTTACACTTTATATTTTTTCACTTTTACATATTTACCACCTTGCATAACATAGTTTGCATGCCTGTGGTACTACCCTCTTTGCTCATGGGTTCTAAGCATACAAAGCTTTTCTTTTCTCATGAAGCACGAACAAAAATATTCTCTTGTGGCACCTTGTTAAAGTTATCATGAGGTATAACCTTGATATGGTTGAGTGAGAAGCCCATTAAGAGGCATGACTTTCCCCATAGCCACCTATGTTTTTGTGAGTGCATACCAACTAGTGTATGTTTCTCACATTTTGTTCCTTCTCACCTGGTGGACCACCATGAGTTCCCTCGCCCCAGAGTGAGTATGCATTCTCTTTTTCAAACAAGCAACCTAGATGTAATCCACAACTAGTTAGACAAACAATTGAAGTTTAATCTAATTCTTCCTTTTCTTCACATATGTGTTCCTTTGTTCTTATGTTTTTTTTTTCCATGGGATCTTCATCTTGGGGCCTTGATCATCCCTCTTAATCATTTTCATTCCATCTTACTAGCATAAGAGCATTTGGATCTCTCTCAATGTGTTTGGCTACTTTAGTGTGAGTTTGAAGCAAGTTCATCCTCTCACTAAAGTGGGGGATAAATGTACCATAGAAAAATGGCTCTTGGAAATTTTCATGGTCTTTTAGGTCTTTCTCTCATGATGCTTGATCTATTTTGATTTGATTTAATGTTGCAATGTAACTTATGCATTCACATTAGGTCCTTAAAATTCAAATTATGGTGTCTTGTGAAGGTGTTGTGAAGTGTTGTAACACATTTCTACACTCTTCTAAACTATTTTCATTACAACTCACGTAAAAGCTACCTTTTCATCACTTATCAAGTCCTATTTTGAAGTGTTGTAAAGTCTTGTAACAACATTTCACACTTTTCTAAGCTTGATTTCACTATTTACACCCTTCTTATGCTTTATTTGACCCATTTATGCACTCATAGGACTTAATTAAGTTTATTTTTTATTGTAAAACTGACAAATAACATTAAATGTGACTTAATTCCTGACACCCACTTACAAGTACAAGGTGGGACCCATTCGCCATGGATGGAAAATGAGTCCCTCTTATCATGATATGGATTTTGTATGGATTTTCATTGAGCAAGAATAAGCATGATATTATCTTGGTAGTGATTGATAAGTTGACTAAGGTTGCACACTTCATTCTGGGAAACCTTTAGGATAGATTGTTGACCCTGGCTAAGAAATTTTTCCAAGAGATCTTTCGTTTGCATGGAGTTCCAGAGACTATCATTTCTAATAGGGGCACACACATGACCTCAAGGTTTTGGATGACCTTGAATGTGGTATTAGGGACTAAATTAAATTTCAGCTTGATTTATCATCCTTAGACTGATAGGTAGATAGAGAGGGTAAATTAGGTAGTCGAAGATCTCCTTTGAATGTATTTTATGGACCAATAATATATGTGGGAATAATATTTTCCTTTGGTAGAATTTTCTTACAATAAATCTGATCATACACCCTTAAGCATGGCACCATTTGAATCCTTGTACGAGCATAAGTGTCATCCTCCCATTAGTTGGGATAAATTGGAGGATAGGATCATAGTAGGACCTAAAATGCTTAAAGAAATGGAAAAGTGAATGAGGGTCATTAAGAGAAGATTGAAAGAGGTGGAAGTTTGATAGAAGAGCTATGCCGAAAAGAACTAAAATCTTAGATAGTTTGCAATAGGGGACAAAGCTATCTTGAGAGTTAAACCTCATTAAATTTCTATTGCTTTTGGAAAGTCTTGCAAGTTGGCCCCAAGATATGTGGGACCATTTAAAGTCTTGTAAGTTATTAACCCAGTTGAATATAGACTAGCTCTACCACCTGATGTGGCTCGACTTCATAATGTGGGTATGTGCAGGATCATGATGGGCCAAAAAGTGGTGATATGATGCATATTTATAGGGTATGTGGCTGACGACTTTTTTTTTACCCAAATTTGATGAAATGAAAAGGTTTTTTAAAGGATATTCTCAGCTTTCCACGAATATAAATTATGCTTTACTTTGAATTTGATAAAAAATTATTATTCATTTTCTATTTGAATTATGACTAAAGTCCTGATTGATAGGCTGATTGGAAAACATCTATAGCTTTCAAATGGTATCACATTTTTTGAATCTAGAACATGCATCACATTATATGCTTTGCATACTATAGGATTCAAAAATGAAAAAATAAATTTCATGAAGTTTTGACCAAGTTAAAGTGGTCAGACATACGAGTTTTTATATTTTTTAAAAGTTGAAATAAAAAATTCATAATTAATTATTGACTTGGAAAAAAATTACAAAAAAATATGCATCACATTCAGACATGAGTCCTCTACTTATGTCTATAATATTATAAAAAAATATTATCATTTTATTGTGGTTAGGGTGGTCAGACACATACTTACTTTTTTTTTTCCTTGAAATTTAAGTACTACTGCATTGAAATTTCAAATTTTCACCAAATAGATTTTAAAAATAAAAATAAACCTAGTAGTTTAGAAACTACATTCAATTTTCTACAAATTCTATTATTACATATTTTTGAAATAATATAGATAACTTATTCAAATTTTTATGTCAAGTTTCTTAACTCTGATTTTTCTAAATTTTTTGCCACGTAAGGGCATGTTTTTTCCATGATGATCCTGCACATACCCATGTGTTTCATGTTTCCTTGCTTAAGCCATATCATCCCGATGTGACTCATGTGCTTGATTGGAAATCCTTGTAGGTATAGGATCTAGGAGTGGTGCTAGTAGAGCCCATTAGAATCCTAGATAGATGTAACATTAAGTTGTGGAGTAGAGATATTGCTCAGTTTAAGGTCCAATGGGACCAATACTTAGAGGACAGTGCTACTTGGGAGGATGCAGAAGAAATCGAACACTCCTTTCCACATTTTCTTTCTTGAAAAAGAAACTCAATAATTTTGTTTGAAATTTTTTGGATTGACATACTATGAAATTTCATGCTTTAAAATTCTAATGTTGAAATAGACATAAATTTTTGATGTGATGTTGAAATAGACATACATTTTTTATGTGATGTTGAAAGAGACATACATTTTTTATGTGATGTTAAAATAGACAAATATTTTTTATGTGATGTTGAAATAGGCATGCATTTTTTATGTGATGTTGAAATAGACATTTTTTTGTGATGTTAAAATAGACATACATTTTTTATGTGAGTTTGAAATAGACATATATTTTTTATGTGATGTTGAAATATACATACATTTTTTATGTCATTTTGAAATAGACATATATTTTGATGTGATGTTGAAGTAGACATGATTGTTCGAAATTCGATATGATGATCTTTTATTCGACTTACTAGACATTGGGACGATGTCTCTTCCAAGAGGGGAAGGATGTCATAACCCAAATTTATTACATATTTATCATAATATGGTAAATTGAATTATTGAAGAAATTCAATTAAATATTAAATGGAGATTCTAGAATATTCAAAAATTGAATGAAAGAAGTTGACTGATGTTGACTTTTTGAACGTTTGAAAAAATTATTTTATATATTACCAAGAATTGAACATTACTAATCAATTTTTCAAGTGCAAGTGTGTGAAGTTGTAGGGTGACAGGTTGAAGGATGAGAACATGATTGAAGTGGGATTGTTTAGCCGGATCAAATGGTAAGCCAGTTGGAATCTAGGTGCACTGACCACAATGGCATAATGAATTGCATTTGAACTAATTTGCATCAATAAGAGGACAAAATTTTCCTGGTTCAAATTCTTTTAGTGATTGAAAATGAATGGTTTGTAGATTAAATTGTCTATTCAAACTTTGTGATTTGAAGGAAATGAAAGTGAGCATTGTAAAGAAAATTCTTTTCTTTAGAGTACAAATATATACATATATAAAAATGCTTGAAATGAAAAGTCAAGTTCTTTATTTTAAAAGATAGCATATGGAACCTGAAAGCCCTTCCAAAACAAGAAACTTTCAATAGAATACATATATAAATATATATACATATATATATACATGCACGTAAATCGAACACATACATATATAAATATATATATATATTATATATATACATATAGAAATGTATATATATGTAATATATATATATATTACGCACACATAGACACACGTAGACACACACACACACATATATATACATACATACACATATAAACATACACATAATAAAATTTGCATTGAATTGAAGTTGATAAGAGATATATTCTAAATTGGTCTGTTCAAAATGAAGGAGATATCATAAGGAGAATCCACTAAGGACGTGGACTGCCACCTCTTAAATGTTAATAATTAAAAATTCAGAGGAGGTTGGTGGTATGGTAGTAACTTTATTGCCAAAAAATCATGCAAAAATAGTGTATTGTATCTATCCTTTTGGTGGTATAGCCACATGAAAAAGTAGAGAAGAGAGGCAAAAAATTGGGGAAATTTGAAAGGAAAAAGCATAGGATGATCTCAAACAAGGAAACATTAGAGGAAATGACACCAAAAGTTTGATTGGAGGTAAAATGATTCCCTCTTATTGCATAAACATTAGCTTTAATGTTATTATTGAATAAAGGAAGAAAAAAACTATCCTTTCACTGTATGATTGCATAGTGCAGTATAATGTGTGGTCATTTGTGAAATGTATTGGCCTTGGGCCAAATGTGTTAAGGTCGCCAACCCACTATCTGATAATAGCATGGCCTATGACCTACTATTTGGAAAGTATAATGTATTTTAAGCCTTTGCAGCTATGAGCAAGGTTAGGCTGAGACTCTAAGCCATGTGGGCTTGACCATCATCTCTAATATACAAGATAAATGCTCAGCCTTATGTAGGCTATCAAAATTTATTCTAATTTACTGTATGTGTTTCCAAATATAAAGTTTGAGAAGGATTAGTTTCAATCCTTTGGAAGGGGTATGTTCCCCTGCATTTTTTATTTTTATTGTGTCAAAAGCTTAATGTCAATGGGTTGATAGTTGTAATCGAATTAAACAAAATCTCTTAGAGCTTTGCATGTATGTTTATTGTCTTTTAATGGGGAAGTCCACCCATTCTATAGGAATAATGAAAAGGCTTCTAAGTTAAAGAAACACCAAGTTGTGCTTGGCTTGAACCTAGTGTCAATGGGTTGACCCCTGAATGTGAAATGTACAGATGAAAGCCCACATGTTTAATATTGTTGCATGCATGGAATAAACTAAAAGCCATCTTGGGAGATTTCAATATATGTCTTAGATGCTTAAAAGGAAGACACCCGACCATTGTAATTGGTTGATCTAGAGAAAGTGTAGTTTGTTTTGTTGCAGCCTAAAAAGGCATGTGTATTGGAACTGAAAGCTTCTATGCTTTCTTGGTTGAGATATTTACTCAAGTAGTTCATCGACAAGCATGTTGAACATAGTTTTCTAAAATCTAATTGATTGCTTATCAAATTTCCATTGAACAGAGTGTTCAATAAATTGAATAATAGATATTTTGTCCTTATGTATGAAGCGAGGATATTTGGTTTATTTATTCTCAGAACTTTGTGGAAAACTAGTTATATTTCAAAACCATGAACAATTATTTGTATTGATCCTATAGCATGTAACAACTTGAGGACAATAAACAGAGCAAATAAAAATATTTATCTTTAAATGTAACTATTTATTTTGAAACAATATAGTGTTGATGTAAACAATGGATATCCTTTTGCAAACAATTTTTTTTTGTCAAAAAGTTGTCTTTATAGCTCAAAATAGCATGTTTTACAACCATTTAGTAGGAAACAATGCATGTTCTATTTAAACAATAAATTTACACGTGTGAACAACTTGTTTTATTACTGTTTAGTAAGAAACAATATTTATTCTATTCAAACAATGAATGTACATATGTAAAAAAATTTCTTGTTAACTGTTTAGTAGGAAACAGTTACTTTTTTTTATTACACAGTGAATGTTCATATGTGAACAACTTGTTTTATAACTGTTTAGTAAGAAACATTATTTATTATTTTCAAACAAAGAATGTTCTTATGTAAACAAATTTTTTTGAGAAACACAGTTGTTAGAATGCAATAATAGTATGTGTGAAACTGTTAGCATAAAATTGTTTTGTTTCCTTTATTTTGACAAAGAAACATCAATTGGAATACTATCTTAAGATTACAATATGGATTAATGATTATTTTAGAATGTATGCACAAAACTTTAACATTAGTAGACACATTTATGTGTATGCACATAGACTAAGTCTATGTATATACACATACTTGTCACATACCTTATTTTGTTTTTAGTACATTTTTTTAAAGGAAAATGTTTAAGATGATAAATAGAAAATAGTCATAAGAATGAAATGATTGATTGTTGGATTACTCTGTGAATCATAAATCTATTTTTTGTTTAGAATAAAAATCTATATTCTATTCTTCTTTTGAAGACATATGTGAACGAATATTTTAAATACTTGAATAGAATATTGATACCATAGTTGACTAGAGCACATATGGGTAGTTGTTTCTAGAGGGTAGATAGATATTGAACCATAGATTTTTATGCGTGAGGCTTATAGGCTACTCTTGCACTCTTAGGATGTTTCACCTAAAAGGAGAGAGATAAACCTCACGAAAAATCAATGTGGTTCACTCAAATTAGGATGTGCATGATGTAATTAGGACTAAATGAGATGATCTAAATGCAACTAAGCTAAGTAATTGACTATTTATGAATGTAAAACCTAATAAATATGTAATGTTTGAAAACACAATGTGATATGCAAGCATGAACTAAAACATAAATGAATGCAAGACATAAAAGAAAAAGGTTGAATCAGAGTCCACTAGGGAAGAGAATGAAGAATCTGGAGTGTCCTGAATGCTAACAGAGATCACTGAAAATCACCAATGGGACTCATTCACCATTGATGGAAAATTAGTCTTGCTTCTGATGAAAACTTATGGAAACAAGTTTCTGAGTGTCAAGATCCAAAATATAACAAAATTTGGATTTCCAACCTTAAGGTGGGACTCATTCGCCACCGATGGCAAACCAGTCCTCTCCCAAAATTCTTGTGAAATCAGGGACCAATTTTGTAGCACCAAATTTGGGCTTATCTTCTTGTAGGGTTGACAGAGTCAAATCTACAGAAAATGGAATGTAGGTTGTCTCCAAGGTTGAAATAGGTTATAGTTGACTTGAAACACTTTGTTGAATTCTTGACCACCTTTCAACACCTAAATGCTTGATAAATTTGCATACACAAGTCTGCAAACACACATGCAAAAGGGGAAAAATGGTTAAGGGTTAGGTTATAGGGATTTTCCTTGGTTAAATACCACTTTGGTAATCAAACCTTAATAAAGAAATGGAATGAAATGAACAACATGTAAAATGTCCTAAACTCACCAACCTTGTTGAATAAATCTAAAGATATATCAATGGCTACTCCAAGATACTTGATTGATGCTTGATTGAATGATGCAAAGTGCTTGAATGGATGATTGAATGCTTGATTGAGTTGTGAGATTAGGAGAAGTAAAATGAGGAGAAAAAAACTTATTTATACACACTTGCTCCTTACTAACCTAATAATACCTCATCACAGGCCGACATAAGGTGATTTTGAATAAAAAACTGAAAGAAAATTTGAAATATTTTGAATTTTGAGCCAAGAGGGACTCATTCGCCACCCATGGTGAATGGGTCCCACCTTGGACTTGTAAGTGGGTGTCAAGAATTTTCTTGTATTTTTTGTTGTTTTTCAGGTTTACATTCAAAAACACACTTAATTAAGCCTAACAAGGGAATAAATGGGCCAAATAAAGCATAAGAAAGGTGTAAATAGTGAAATCAAGCCTAGAAAAGCATGAAATCTTGTTACAAGACTTTACAACACATCAAAAGAGGACTTGATATGTAATGAAAAGGTGATTTTTAGGTGAATTATAGTGAATAGAGTCTAGAAAAGTGTAGAAATGTTTTACAACACCTTCACAAGATATCATAATTTAAATTTTAAGGGACCTAATGTGAATGTGTAAGCTACATTAAAACATTAAATCAAAGAAAAATTGACCAAGCATCATGAAGAAAGACCTAAAATTCCATGAAAATGTCAAGGGACCATTTTTCTACAACACATTTAGTCCCCACTTTAGTGAGAGGATGAACTTGCTTCAAACTCACACTAAAGTAGTCATGCATATTGAGAGAGAGGTCCAAATGCACTTATGTTAGCAAGATGGAATGACAACGATCAAGAGGGATGATCAAGCCCCCAGGATGAAGATACCATGGAAAACTAAACATAAGAAGAAAGGAAACACATGTGAAATAGAAAAAGAGAGAGAAGGAGAAAAGAAAAAGGTCAGATCAAGCTTCGATCATTTGTTCAACTAGTTGTGAATCAGATCTAGGTTGTTTGTCCAAAAAAGAAGATGCATACTCACTCTAGGGTTACAGAACACATGGTGATCTATTGGTTGAGAAAGCCCAAAATGTGAAATACATATGCTAGTTGGCATGCACTCACAAACACATAGGTGGCTATGGGGAAATTCATGCTGCTGAATGGGATTTCCACTCAACCATATCAAAGTTATACCTCTTGATAACTTTCATAAGGTGCCACAAAGGAAAATGTTGGTTCATGCTTCATGAGACAAGCAAAGCTTTGTATGCTTGGAACTCATGAACAAAGAGGATAGTACCACAGGAATGTAAGTTGCATTATGCAAGGTGGAAAAAATGTAAAATGAAAAAATGTAGAAGATGTTCAAAGGAGTCTTGTTAAGTTCATGCAAGGACTGTCACTTAGGTAACATTGTGTCTAATGTCTCCAAGAGAGGACCAATGAAAGAATAGTATTTTTTCAACGTAGGGGAGGCAATGTGTTGCATCAGGCCACCAAGAGGAATGTAATATGTTGAAAGATCACAATTATGGACATTAAACCCAATGTCATCCACACAGTGACAAACGCATCATATGAAGTGAGAAGGCTGCACTAAGAACCAAAAATTCAAATTAAATGATGCCAATGTATTCCCCCACTGGTAGATTTTGACCCATTTTTCGATGACTGTCAATTGGAATTTCGACAGCGGCTCATCGAAAAATGGGTCAAAATCTACCAGTGCCCCCACTTTAAAGGAATTTCTACACATCATTCTGTGATCAATTACTTTAAAGTAGCAAAGTAAATAAAATGAAAAAAACAAGAAAAAAGATATGAGAGCCAACTCGAAAAGCCCCTATGCCAATTCATATGTTTCTAAGTTAGGTTGCATCATGTAAACGAAAAGGAAAACAAAAGAAAGGGAGTTTCCCCCTAGAAAGGAACACACCAAACACATAAGGGATCTATGGATTTGGGGTTAGTATGTTCATTGCTACAATGTTTTTATGAAAAAGCTCAAAATTGTCATCATTTCCCAAAGTGCATACAACTGGAATAATGACACAAAGAGAGTGAAAACAAAAGAAAAATAAAGTCCATTTTGGGCCAACATGGAAGAGACATTGTGGTCTCAAAGCTTTGCATCATCCCAAAAAGGAAAACACAAAACAAAAGTGAAATAAAAAGGACCTTTTGGGTCAACATGGAAGAGACATAGGACATCTCTACACTTTGCATCATCCCCAAAAGGAAAAAAAAAAAAAAAGTGAAAAAGAAAAAGGACCTTTTGGGTCAACATGGGAGAATAGGGCATTTCTATGCTTTGTGTCATCCCCAAAAGGAAAAACAAAAAAAAAATTGAAAAAGAAAGGGTAAGATGCATGACATATAGAAGAATGGAGGTACAAATAGAGGAAGTGCACAAAGAGAGTAGAACATCAAACACACATTACGGGGGAACACAATACCCACATACAATCACACCAAAGAAAATAAAAAGAAAATGTAACAGGCTAGCAAAGCAAATGTAATTCAACCATCTAACAAGTCATCCTCCTCTCAATCATGTTTAGTGTATTGTGAGGGTAGTTGATTGTCCAAAGGAAGAATTGCAAGTGTTGAACTAGGAAATGTACCATTTTCTTCACTTGGTATAGGATATTTATCATTTAAGCTCATGGTAGAGGAAAATAAAGAGTTTAGATCGTTATGTACTTCTTCATTTATTTTTGTGATCTCCTTGTCATCATCATCATCATCAAGACTGATTACAATAGGAGGATGAAGGGTTATTTCCAAGGAAGGATGTATCATAAGTTGTGGCTGTTGGATCAAATCATTTTGTTGTGATAGTTGTAATGTTGTTTCGTGTGGTGGGTCAAGAGAAAGAGGGTGATCATCTTTTCCTTCTATCAAAGATAGAGGTTGGTTTTCTTTTTTTTCATTCATTCAAGACTGATGAGCAAGGAGACAACAATGATGCCTGCGTTCCCTAGCACCGTGGTTTCATTTTATTTTATTTTGAAGTTGTTGAGGTGTAAGAGTGGGTTGATCCATCATAGGTTTTTTTTCTCCCAGAGGGGGAAGAACGAAAGAAACTGAAGATGGGTCAATCACTTTCTCTTTGGCTTTATACACTTGTTTAATGCGAGAAGGCATGATAAATTGGTTTCATTTTCTCTTTGTCAATTAAACGATGGAGGGGAAGTGTCTATGGTTGATTGCTCATGAGGTTGTATTTTTTTTTCAATGTCGGACTCAAGATAAAGCATGGTTTCATCTAGGATAGGAGGATTTGGAAGTGGACGGGGACATGTTATGAAGAGATAATTCAGCTATGTGTTTTGTTTTGAACTTTTGATAGGATATGAAAAAGAAATCTTTTCAAGGGGTGATGGGTTCCATAGGTTCAGGCCAAAAGGCTTCTAAGGAAAAAATACCTTTAGAGGATAAAGGATTAAAGCCACTATGGTGTATGGTAAATATTTCATTGCCATGCAGAAACTTAAAACATTTATGAACAACTGATGGGACCACTTTCATTGAGTGGAGCCAAGGATGACCTAATCGTAGACGAAATTGGTTTGATTTTGGAATGATAGAAAATGTTACCTCCAAAATTTTGGGTCCTATTTGTAATTGGAGTATGATCGATTTGATCGTAGGGCACGTAAAACTAGTATGTGTTTTAATCCATGCATTTGGTTTGTTATAATCATCTTGATAGAGATCGTGTAATAATAAAAACGAGCTTCCATGATCACATTCTTTCCATAGGTGGGATCTATTAATATCCCATTAGTGGGCTTATCATAGATTCTACTAGCTATGAAAAGAGGACCATCGGGAAGCTTTTTAAGTATATCATGAGAATAAAAAGTAATATCAAGAGATTTTTTGGTTGGGCCCTTACGAGGGACAACATCTATCATACCCACAAGTTCATCCATAGGATTAACTTGGGTAAGATTTGGAGTTATATTAGGTTGTTCAGTATTTGTATCAACATTCATTACATTAGTTTTTGAAGGTTCACTAGCCTTGACAAATGAAACATTGTGTTTCGGCATAGGGTTGGTAAAAATTTGTAAATTCTGGTTAGGGGGTGCAATGGATTTATTGCCTTGATCATTGACACCTGCAATGGACAAACGAACAGAATCAATGAGGTCTTGAACTAAGTGTTTGAGACACTTACATTCTTTAGTGTCATGTCCATTTTGGTGATGAAAATGATAATAAGCATCAGGTTTAAAGGTGGGTAGTAAAGGTTTGGTGGTATCAAGTGGTTTAATGGTAGGCAAAGTGATCATTTGTTGTTGGAGTAGTTGGTTAATTATTTTATGGAGGGTATCGGGTAAGCGAGTAAATTGTCTCTTTAGGTCCCCATAAGTATATTTAATTGCTCCTTTGATAGTTGCCACTTGAATTTGAATAGGTTGGGTTGGTTGCAGAGAAGGCATATTGAACTATAAGAAGCCTCTATTTAGTTTTCTAAAGTTTTGCGTGTTGTTTTGGTTGGTTTTCTTAGACTTCTCAGCTTGGTTAGAAGTGGACTTTGAGTCATGAATAGAAACCAAGTTGTGATAGTCACAAAGGGTCGTGCATAAATAAATGAACGAAGGGAATTTCATCATAGTTAACTTATCCTGAAGGTGAGTGCGCAATTTTTTGATAAAAATCTTTTGCAGATGTGAATCAAGAATCTTGACATCAATTTGAGCATACAATGACTGATATCGTGAAATGAAATCAGTTACTCTTTCATCAACATTTTGTTTACATCTCATTAAATTAGCCATTGTCTTTTTAGGAGTCATATGGACTTGGAAATGACTTATGAAAGCATCCACAAGTTCATTAAACGATCAGATTGAATGATTGGGTAAGTTTGAAAACCACTCCAATGCAGTGTTCTTCAAGGTCCTAGGAAAAAGTTTCGCTAACAGCTTATCATCAAAGACAAATTCACTACACAAGGTTGTATAAGCATTGAAATGATTAGTAGGGTCTCATTTACCTTCGTATTTCTCAAACCTAGGCATTTCAATTCCTTGTGGCATCTATGTGTGTAATATTTCTAAGGATAATGGATTACTACAAACATGATATGTGGGTGGAGCATTTTGACTTTGACTAATGGTGGAAATTTTTGTTGCATGGATGAAATTGTTTGAAAGAGTTGTGTAGTGATGGGATCAGTGTAAGTAGTATGAGGTGGAAGGGAAAATCATGATGGGGTGTATGTAATGTTAGGGGAAGTGAAAGGGACACCTAGAGGGGTGAAGGTGGAAGAAGGAATATGTGATGCGACAAAAGAACTTGGAATGCTAGTTGGAATAGAAAAAGGAGTCACATGACTAACCTGTTGTATAGTTGTTGTAACTTGAGGAGTGGTATCAGGTTGTATGGATGCTACGGTCGAAGGAGGAGGAATGTGAGGTTCTCCTTGGCTCACAACAATGTTTGCAGATTAGGAAGTACAAGGAACATGTATATTGTATAGATTAGAAATTATTTTCATAACTTGTAAGCCATCATCACTTTCAATCAAACAATGAAGGTTTTCTATCACAGGTATAGCAGTGGTGGAAAGGTTTTCAAGGGAAAAATCTAGTTCTAAATGTGCAAAATCCTCATGAATACTAATGACTTTGTCTTGCAAAATGGAATTGTTTTGTGTGTCAACATTCATTGGATGGAAAGTTGTAGGAATAGTAGTGGTAGTATCCATGCCTAATGCACCATTTTCCATACTAGGAGTAGGATATCTCAAGATGCCAAGGTCCACAACGAAAATTCTATCATGGGAAGCCATGATTCTAGAATTTCATCTCACTAAAGTATTATCAATGGGGCACCAAACACTCATAAAAGTACCACAAAAGATGGGGTGAATGAAAATACAATGTAATCTAGGAGTGAGAATGAAAATAACAAGAATTCTACAAACTGAAATAGAGAAACAACAATAGAGAACAAAAATGTAGCAATTACCCAAAAAAATGCCTGAAAATGCAATATGAAATGTGCAGGTGGACTAATTCGCCCATGGTGAGGAATGAGTCCAATTATGATATTTTTTGTTTTTTTCAAAAAATTAAAAGTGATTGTAATGCCTTGCAAATGCAAACTAAGGATGCAAATGCAAATTTTCAGTTTTGGAATGATATGATTTGCAAAAATGAAGTATAAATGAGTATTTCACTAATGCAATTTTAAGAAACCCTAGGATTGAAAAATAATGCAAAATACAATGCAATTAAGTCCTAGGATGCAAATATAAATGAAAGTTAGAATGATATGACATTCAATATGCAGGTTTACCAAAATGAACCATATATTTTTAGGCGTGAGGCATATAGGCTACTCTTGCACTCTTAGGATGTGTAACCTAAAAGGAGAGAGATAAACCTCATGAAAAAACAATATGGTTCACTCAAATTAGGATGTGTATGATGTAATTAGGACTAAATGAGATTATCTAAATGTAACTAAGCTAAGTAATTGAATGATTATGAATGTAAAACCTAAGAAATATGCAATGTTTGAAAACATAATGTGATATGCAAGCATGAACTAAAACATAAATGAATGCAAGACATAAAAGAAGAAGGCTAAATTAGAGTGCACCTAGGTAGAGAATGAAGAATCTAGAGTGTCATGCATGTTGATAGAGATCACTGAAAAATCACCAATGGGACTCAATCACCACTGATAGTGAATCAATCCCGTTTTTGATAAAAACTTATGGAAATAGGTTTCTAAGTGTCGGGATCCAGAATCTGACAAAATCTAGATTTCCAGCCTTAAGGTGGGAATCATTCACCACTAATGGAAAATTAATCCTCTCCCAAAATTCTATGAAATCAAGGACCAATTATGTAGCACAAGATCTGAAATTATCTTCTTGTCAGGTTGACGAAGTCAAATATGTAGAAAATGGACTGTAGGATGTCTCCAAGCTTGAAATAGGTTATAGTTTACTTGAAACACTTTTTTGACTTCTTGACCACCTTTCAACACCTAAATTCTTGATAAACTTGCATACAAAAGTCTACAAACACACATGCAAAAGGGGAAGAATGGTTAAGGGTTAGGTTATAGGGATTTGCCTTGGTCAAATCCCACTTTGGTAATCAAACCCTTAATGAAGAAATGGAATGAAATGAACAAGGAAAGATGAATGAACATGTAAAATGTCCTAAACTCACCAACCTTGTTGAAGAAATCTAAAGGTATATCAATGGCTACTCCAAGATACTTGATTGATGCTTGATTGAATGATGCAAAGTGCTTTAATGGATGATTGAATGCTTGACTGAGTTGTGAGATTAGGAGGTGTAAAATGAGGAGAAAAACACTTATTTATGCAAACTTCTACCTAACTAACCCAATAATACCTCATCATAGGCCGACATAAGGTGATTTTGAATAAAAACCCGAAAGAAAATTTGAAATATTTTGAATTTTGAGCCAAGAGGGACTCATTCACCACCCATGGTGAATGGGTCCCACCTTGGAATTGTAAGTGGGTGTCAGGAATTATCTTGTATTTAGTGTTGTTTTTAGGGTTTACATTCAAAAACACACTTAATTAAGCCTTACAAGGGCATAAAGGGGTCAAATAAAGCATAAGAAAGGTGTAAATAGTGAAATCAAGCCTAGAAAATCATGAAATCTTGTTGCAAGACTTTACAACACTTCAAAATAGGACTTAATAAGTGATGAAAAGGTGGTTTTTAGGTGATTTCTAATGAAAAGAGTCTAGAAAAGTGTAGAAATGTTTTACAACACTTCACAACATCTTCACAAGACATCATAATTTTAATTTTAAAGGACCTAATGTGAATGTTTAAGCCACATTACAACACTAAATCAAAGCAAAATGGACCAAGCATCATGAATAAAGACCTAAAAGGCCATGAAAATGTCAAGGGACCATTTTTCTATAACATAGCTATTATAGTAGAAAGTTACCTTCCAAGATGGGTGCTAAAATGGAGTTCAAATAGTATAGGTTTGCTTTACGAGAACCTATTGTTTGTTGTTGTTGCAACACACTTATTATGCTTGGCCAAGCAATATATTTCATTATATATGTATGAATGAACTCAATGATTTCACTCTCTTCTATTCGTAGCATAGATCTTACACTTTATTTTCTTACATATGGATAGAAATTTCATGTTGATGTTTTGGCATGTAGTAGATTCCACCTTGTAGATTGTTCTTGTTGGCCCATAGTTGTCGTTGCACCAAAATATCAAACTGTTAATGTTTGATACAATTAGCAGAGTTAGTGGATCCATGGGAGGTGGTTAGTCCATGTCATGAATCCTGAGGGGAACGATGACCATCTACCGAAAAATTCCCCCTCAACGTTACCCGAGGGGATTCAAACCTGACACATTTGGATCTAATAGCACTTGTTGGCCCATAGTTGTTGTTGCACCAAAACATTGACATGTTAATGCCTAATACAACTACCAAAGTTAATGGATCCATGGGAGGCGGTTAGTCCATGTCACGAATCTCGAGGGGAGTGTTGACCATCTTCCAACAGTTCTCTTGCTAAACTTTTCGTGTAGGGTCAGGAATTCTTCAAGTCAAAAGAATACCAGGGAAGTGTAAGCTTCGTATTAGTTGTTCACTAGAATATTATAGTCTATGATGTAATTTAATGAAAATCCATTCATGTACTTGATGGAAAAATGTACTATGTAATGATTTTATTGCCTTAGGATCCAAGTCAAACCTGATATTGTAATTTGACTTTTGATGTGAATATAAGAATCTTGACTCATTTAAATGGACATGTGTAGCTATGATTGACTTTAGCCACTAGTTATGTCTTTTTAATTTGGAGTACTACATTCATGTTTCATTTACAATAATAATAATTAAGTAATAATTTTGAATGGGTTATTACAATTAAAGTCATATCATGTCTAACTATGAGGTCTCTACGCATCATTACATAGGTAAGGCCATCTATTGATGAGCCCTTGAGGCCACCTAGGTTGGTCTTTTAGGGCTTTTCACGCCAGTCACAATAAATAAGACAATGTCAATTTAGACACAAACAACCATTAGAACATCAAAAAAATTCATGTAGGAACAAGACAAACAAGTCAACAAAGTCACCTGGTCAAATCAGACAATTATCAATATGGTCAGACATCAAAACATAAAATCAGTCAACATATGTCTTATACATGATGTGTCCTTCCTCAAACCAAACATTGTCATTAGTCAAACTTTATCACTTTCCTTATACAGGTGGTAACATGGTCAAAACCAAACTTAACATCTTATATGACATGTCTCTTCCCTGAAACAAGGCCTTGTCAAAAAATCAAACCACTAATCAATTTGTCAATCATCTAGTCAACTAAACATCAAACAATCAAATTTTGGAAAGCACTTTGAATGGCTATTAACTTTTCGGGCTATTTTGTCTTATCTTTTTTTTATTTGTCTCTGAGTCATGTTACTATCTCTCTCAAGGATGTCCCATGAAGGATTTAAAGGAGAAATGATGTTTCATGACTCTTTTCTTTAATTTTTATTTACGGATTGTCTTTGCAAAAGACTAGGGAAACTTTTCCTTTAGTGTGAGCTAGGACATTCCTTGTTTGTGAGTGTCTATTTTGCAAGTGGATGACCTTGCACACCCTGGACTATGTCATACCATGGTTTTTGTTGTCCATTTGTTTCTTTTATCACCCAATGATGATTAATGAAAAGCCTTGCATAGAAAAATATACATATATAAGTTGTCTCTGCTAACACCATGTTAACATGCATATCCTTCATACTAGCATTTCTTCTATCATTCATCCTCTACTCTTCTAATCCATTTCGAGAGAATACTCATGTTCTTTGAACCCACATGTCCTCTCAAGGGTGCATACCACAACCCTGCTAGTCATCCTTCCTCATCCTCTTTACAATGGGGCATATTTCTGAATTAAATTTCTTTTACACAATGCTATAAACTGCATTGTATCAAAGAGGAGAAAAATGTAGACACTAAAAAAATTGTCCTAGGCCCGCAACTTCTAAATTCTTCATTATTTCCCCTTTCA